>BFEA01000641.1:240785-253794 GCA_003427395.1 Chara braunii
GATCACACACACACACACACACACACACACACACATACTTGCGCGGGGTTTCGAAGCGTTTTTTTTTTTTTTTCATTTTCATTTTTTGTTTTTATTTTTTTTTACGCAATAGAAAACAACAACGCCCCCCAAAAAAATATGGGCATGCAGGGCTTTTTCAGCCCTGCACGCCCATTTTTTTTTTTTTTTTTTTGGGTGCGCTAAAATATGAAAAAAAAAATGCTGCACCAAACTTGGCTGGTCGGCCGTGGCCGAACCCTACCGATTCGGCCGTCAGCCATGACCGCGGCCGATTTTTCATCCCCGGTCATGACCCCGGTCATGACCGGGCGTGCAACATAGCATGCGGGTTCTACATGCTCTTATTGGTGGGGACTCTGGGGAGCAGCACCTGCTGGAAACTGGGTCCAGCCCTACTTCCTTTAATTTGCAGCCCTTTCACTCTAGCAATGAAGGCAGGGAGGAAGTAATCTTGGACCTAACCTTTTCATTCGTCTGCCTCGTTAGACACTCCTTTTGAAATGCTCAAAGGGCAATTATAGGCAAAAATCCTACTATCAATGGTTCAAATGAAAATTTGGGTCTTCATTCCACCTGTCCTCAGGGACGTCGCCCGAGGAGGACATTACCCAAGAGTGATGTCAGAAAAGAAAAAAGAAAGAAAAAGAAAAAGAAACAGTTGTGCTGTAAGCCTTCAGCCAATGTGCTGCCGCCATGATCCAGATTTCGGCTGTAACGTCTCTCTACACGTGTGCCCTCTCCTCTATGTGAAACGCGGATTCCGAGGTCTGCGAGGTCCCTTGGGCAAAATATATGAAGAAATGGCTGGGGAAAGTCCTATTGCCCGAGGAATTTCCTTACGAGTGAGGATAGCTGGAACGAACAATTCCTTGGGGATTTTACGTCCCCGAGGAGTGTCTTGCGAGCCTCCTAGATCATCCATAAAGTAGCACCAGGACACTTGCTAGTCTAGGACTTTTCTCAAAGCTCTGCACACCATTGCCGTCAGATTTTATGCATGCAAATCTACCCCTAATTGCAGTCAGATACATTTCGGAAAGCGCTAGGGACCTACTAGGGTCTTCCCCTGCCCACACACAAAGAGTATCACCTCCCCTAGTACTTCGGTTCAGTTTTTTTTTTTTTTTTTAAGAAAAAACAAAATACAGTGCCAATCCTCCACAAAAAAAAGATTCTGAAACAAAAACTTTAAGGCTCCCCAATCCTGAGTCAAAGAAGAAAAAGTATCCCATTATTACCCAAACACATCTGGTGCATGGCAAGAAACACAGACCCTGCCAGTGGCTCCAACACTCACCAAATGTGCAAAAAATGGGAATGAATCTTCTGCTAGAACATGGAAAGGTACACGGCCATATTTTATTGTCTATTGAGCAAATGGTGAGTAGTGCAGGGGCTGCAGCGAGGCCCCATACTGCAAATCTTCCACTGAATATATCAGACCACATCTCTGACAAAATGCAGCACCCCCCTTTTTTTTCTTTTTTTCTTTTTTTTTTTTTGGTGTGTGTGTGGGGGGGGGTGGTTGGGGTTGGGGGCAGAGCAGTACCCCTATGCAGACCACGCTGAAGTTAAAAGTCCTGCTTCTGCAAGAACAAGATTTTGTTGATTGATCTTCTTCTCTGGCTTCCCAATGTTTTTTCGTTTCTTTTACAGGCATAGTATTACATGCATTGCCATTTTTGCCCGAATTTCCCAAAAAAAAAAAAAAAAAAAAAAAAAGCCCGAATAGGACGCCCACGATCTTTATAGCTGTCGAATTTTGGGCAACTTTCAGTCTTTTATTTTTTTTTAAGTCTTTTAGTTCCGTCGGGCGAAAATGACGGTGCACCTGGGCTAACAACCAGGCCATAAAAAAAAAAAAAAAAAAAAAAAAAAAAAAAAAAAAAACCAACCAACCAGGCCACCTACGTCACCTTGGTTGGCTGGGCGAAGGCCAGGGAAGGTCCCCAAGGCCGCAAAGTTTTCAAAAAAAGAAATAGACTGAAGGTTGGAGGACGAAGCGGACGGCGGCGTCGAAGCGCTCAAGGTCCATGACGCGCGTGCGGTTAGGTTTAGGGTTTCTACGAAGCGCGGAGTTCATCACCCACGGGGGAGGTGTGTCATGAAGCGGTCAGCCTGATAACAAGGCCGATCAACAACGATGGAGCTTGTCCAGGGAATGGGTTGTTAAGGAGGTTCTGTAAGGGTTGGAGGTGTTATTTACGCGGTGTTAAAAGTATGATGACGAATACTTGCAGATACCTGAACCATCCAAACTTTCGGAGCCGAAGAACGCCGGAGGGTGGCGTCCTTCTTATGGAATAAGCAGGATGTAAGTACTTTGTGTTTGTGGTCACACGGGATGGATGCAAGATCGACACAAGTGTGAAGGGATACGCAGAATGCTTTATTCCCTGTCTGGTTGTCGCCGTGGAGAAATAGCTTATCCTACCGTTGAAAGGGGAGGATCTACCGGTTAAGGAGTCGACTGGGTGGCATAAAGTAAGGGAGGCAGTCTGAGAGCTTTTTGCTTCCCTGGAGAAAAGAGAGCTTTTTCAGCACTTTCTTTGTCGTACGTGCCCTTTATCGGAATGCAGGGCAAGGGAATCTTGTCTGAGAAGAGTTCCTGCTTTGCAGGAAGCAGGACGTGGCAGCCTCTGGGTTTCCGCAAAAGGAAGGTCTTCTGGAAGATCAGGGCACTCAAATCTTGCACGAATATGATAGCTGAAGAAGGTATCGTGGGGAGCGGCAGGGCAAGGGGATCTTGTCTGAGAAGAGTACCTGCTTTGCAGGAAGCAGGACGTGGCAGCCTCTGGGTTTCCGCAAAAGGAAAGTCTTCTGGAAGGTCAGGGCACTCGAATCTTGCACGAATCTAGTGGAGCCTTCGATAGCTGAAGAGGGTATCGTGGCGAGCAGGGCCGCTCAAATCTTTTATCTTCCTGGGGACAAGCATCTACGACAACGCCAAGATCAGCAGTTCGCGGCTTTATGACCGGTGGTGTCCGTAATCCCCACTTTTTTTTTCATAACCTGGTTGGGTTCTGAGTCTCAGTGACAGCGAGGACTAGTCTTCAGGAACAGTTTTTTTTTGGAAAGCCAGGAGAGGCTGACGGCGGCAGGATTCCAATCGATTTTAAGGTGCGGTGCTTGAACTGTGGGGGTGAACTTGGCTGGGTCTGTGTGATAGGGCAGTGCCATCGGCCTCAAAACGATAAGGACGGAGTATTGAGAGTTAAGGATGTTCAGCTGAGAAATAGACAGGATGGTACTCACAGATCAGGGGGTGAAAATGACGGTACTGATGATGATGATGAAAAACAACAGCTGTTTTGTAGATTCTGTGACACCTCACGTTGGAAAGGGCTGTGTCCAATGCTCTGCACTCGGCGGAGTGATCTGGCTCTGCGGGCCGATTGCTGCTGCTCTGCATACCAGCTTCTTTTCCACTTCAGACCCTTGGAGTTTCCCGTCACCTAGAATGTGTTTTTCTTTCTCTCTAGTAACCGTTTTGTATGTGTGTACCAGCCTTCATCAGATTCTGACTCAGAAGCCTGCACTCGTGCATCTGCATTTTATACCGTATAGATCTTCTAGGTACATAATTTCCTAGCTGAGGGCGTCCTTAGATCCTGACCAAGGAACCTGCCGCCGTGCATCTGCCTCTTATACCGTATAGATCTTCTAGGTACGTGCACAGCTGAGGCCATAAGCCTGACAAAACAGCAATTTCATCAAAATGGACATATTTTATTTTTTGAACGAAATTGAAACCTCGTAAATTAGAGAGATTTAGGTGGAAATTTCAAGCTCTTGAGGGTCCGGCGTCCTTAACACGCCGGACCCCTTGGATGTATCTGGACTTACCTGGAGTCCAGGGGGTACCCCCCTGGATGTATCTGGACTTAGTTCGCATCCCGGGGGTAGGGCGTTTTCAGAATGCCGTACCCTCAGGGGCTGAAAATATCGACCTAAATTGGGCCAATTTTTTAGTTTTCAATTTCATTCAAAAAACAAAATATGTCCGTTTTGACGAAATTGCTGTTAAAACGCCATAAGCCTGAAAACGCCATAGGCCTAAAAACACCATAAGCCTGAAAACACCATCATGATGATAACAAACAGAAGAAAAATAAAGATTTTCCATGTGACTTTTGAGGCAGACGTTGTTCAATTCTTCCTCCCCATATTTTTTTTTTTTTAAGACAAAATAGTTCTCATTACATTCCAAAGAAACATTGTCACGAGGTCGGGGTCCTCACATTTCCACCCGGAGTTATCCCGGCAGCATCAGCCAGTTTAGCTTCTGAGGTTAACCGGTTCCCACAGAGCTCACAGGTACTTCTAGTCATCTACTACAAACTTACCAAGAAGAATAAGCTGTTGGGTTACCCTCCCATCCTCACTGTCCAATCACACTGTAAAGAGCCTTTGTTGCCAATACGGGTTTCCCACCACACACCCAATGGATACAACTCTACTTTGCTCTTCACCGGGTCTCACAGATCATCCAACCGTTGGTAGTCCCCCTCAGGCTGCTCCTTTTTGCTGACTACTCTTATACTAACTACAATGAAAACCAACTTGTCAGACGGCAGAATACCTATTACGGACAGGGAGAAGAAGTCCCAAATTTACTCCCGTACCTCCCGGGTAGCAATTATCCCTCCTTATCCATCCAAAGTGCTGCAGCAGTACGTGTTTCTAAAAACGAAACACTAAGAGCAACCCCTGCGCCAGAATATAGACAGTAGGAATTTTACTTCTTAAAGGAATCAGGAGACCAGATTTCAATGCAGTAACATGCGACAAACTAGCCTAAAAACAGCTTAAAAACGGAGAGTGCGATCTTGACCTTTTAACTGAACATGGCCACCGATACCACCAGGTTCTATGAGAGCTAAAATTTTAAACAACAGTGACTTATACCCGGCCCGGGGAACAATCCTTCCCTAAAATACAAGCAAAGGAGTCAAGATCAAACTTAAGCCCACAGAAGGAATCGAATTAAGAGAAAAGGGAAGGGATCACGAACAGAACGTGAAGCAAATGCACATTTGCGGCAATCCCTCGACTAGATATGCGAACGACTGACCTGCTGAATTACCGAAACTGACCTAGAGTATGCATACATGCAACAAGATATATAGAATTGAAGCCCTTGGTCATGCCGAAGCGCTGCCACCGCAGCCGCACACTCTCCCACTATGTCCAGATGCGCCACTCCGCCTTCCAAGTTCCTCCTATTGACCAAAGCGGTCAAGATGTCGTATCATGAGTGAAGTAGATAGCGGTCGAACTCTTCGTCTCCCGAGATCCTCGGCCTTCTTCGGATCCTTACAGCTGAAGATAATAATCCTTCCATTACTGGAGACACCGATTGCGACTTATCTTCTCGCCCATATCTCGAGCCTGCTTCTGCAGGCACGAGCCCTTCTTTCTTCATTTTGTTTACTCCACCGTCTGTCACATTGACTTCCCTTTGTTATCACTTCAGAATCTCTTTCTCGTTTGAATAGTTGTCTGTTTGATTGCTGGTACGAGGGAAGCGACTAGGGATCATGTTATGAACGCACAGGCGTTCCTACCTCACTCAAGAGGTAATTCAACATAATCACTCGTCGGCATGGCTCCGCCATACCGGCCACTAGGCGCGGCGCGACGCTCTCCTCAAGGCGTCCCATGGAGCAGCGACGAGCACTTTCCCGAAAACGCTGACGGCCCCACGCTCGCTAGCGCAGCGCAAACTTCCGCATGCGGAATAGCGCTACGGTAGCGCACGGGAGCGTTCCCTCCCCAGATTTTAGCCATTGAGATGCGTCCATTAGTTGATATTTGGTAGTTTTTTGGAATTTAGATTGGGTATCTCGTTTATGTTGAGAGTCGTCATCGTAGTAGATCCTTGGAACTGCTTTTGCTGTTGGCGACGTTGGGATGTTTTGGCTCCAGGCTCTTCTCGTTCTTCGCATCGACAGACTCGGTAAGTTTTGTGTGACAGTCAAGTATGCAGATAGTCAACCACGGAGAGCGTTTAGTTGAAATTAGGTACTAGGTTTTGACATTCTGCCTACCTGGATATACTGAAATCTAATTTCTGAAAGTGGTTGTTCTTCAAGGGCGGGAAATAGTGATGCAAGGTCACCCATCCCTTAAGTGGTGTGGGGAGTGTCCTACGCTTGACCTATGCTTATTGTGGGAACTCCTGCTTGCATCTGTATCACTTACATACCTACGGTAGAATCTGGGAAATTAATAGGATGATGGGAAGAGATCACTGCGGGGTTTGTAAAGCCCTAAAGCCCTGAAGCCCTGTGAGTGGCGGCGCCATCAGCAGGAGTGGGAGACTCACTCGTGGCGGTGGGAACGTTTTCTCGGCCGTGATGGGTAAAATAATTGACAGTTATAATCACGTTTTGAGTTATAGTGTTGTTTACTTATTGGCGTGGTTATCATCGCTCCCTCCTTTTGAATTCCCCAAGACTCTCTATGTGTGGCCGTTTCTTGATTGTTGTCATCCTTTATTCTCTGTAGATAATATTAATACGCCGAGTTCTAATTTTGTTAAGATTGAATTTAGTACGTATTTGGACTGAATTTTATAATTGAACTGTATCCAAGAATTTAGTTTGCTTTTGGAAATAATTTTAGGGTTAAATTGTGAAATTTTCGTGAATTGCCTTGTGCATTTTCGAGATTCGCAGTCTATAGCCCGTAGTTCTTCGCCAATAGTGTTTCTATTTTAGAAACATGCCGGCGTTTTCCTCCGCAACAAGGATATTATACTGTCATTTGTAGATTCCTTAAATGGACACCGGTTTCCAGGAGCCTAAGCTGAGTATTGGCCTCAGCAGATTTGTACCGGGTTGATATGTAGGGGTGTGTTCCCGGGCCCCGATTGTCTTATTGGAATGGAAAAGGTTATGTTTCTCCAAAAAAAAAAAAAAAAAAAAAAAAAAAATCCCCAGCCTCGATCCAATGGTTTGTTTTTAATATGAGCTGAACGCGTCAAAAAAATAAAAAAATAAAATAAAAATAGTAATAATAATAATAAAATAAAAAATAAAGCATAATCTGTAAAATAATGTCAGAATATGACCTGAACCTGCGAGAAAATCGCAGGACGGGTCCAAAAGGACCAAAACGATTTCAGAGATAAAAGGAACGCCGAGGGTGAACTCCGTAAGCAGTCTGAGTGAGGCAGGAGTAGAAAAGGACTGTTAGAACCGCAGTGCGGCTGCGCTGGCTACAATGTAATTTGTTTCGCGATATGATAAACTTTTTTTTTTTTTTTTTTTTTTGAAACAACCTTGCCTACTAAACTCCAGTCACTAAATGTCGCATACCAAGATGGTACAGACCAGAACCAAGAACTGACCTCTCACAGATAGAGC
This sequence comes from Chara braunii, assembly GCA_003427395.1. NCBI lineage: Eukaryota > Viridiplantae > Streptophyta > Charophyceae > Charales > Characeae > Chara > Chara braunii. The sequence goes on from BFEA01000641.1 coordinate 248,177, forward strand.
AAGATAGCACAGCGGAAGACTGGAATACCAATGATCAGACCCAATCAATGTCGAAATGCAGACTGGACATACATCATCGTCATCATCATGGTGTGAATGGCCTGGCGCCACACACAAGGACGAAGGCGCCAGGCACAACTCATACACAGACCAGGACGAGGGGGACGAGACGAAGAAGAGTGGGGGAGGAGATGAGAATGTCGTCAACCCAAATGTTGCTGATATCACTCGCAAATAGGCCCCCTCACAACGTCTCTGTCCAATGTCGAGTCTGAATCCGAATGTCGCCAATCTCTCTCTCTCTCTCTCTCTCTCTCTCTCTCTCTCTCTCTCTCTCATAACCGGTACTGACCTGCGAAAGGGGGCACCTTGATGCAGGTACGGACGTGCTGAAGATGAAGCTGGAGAGATGGCCACACACGTAAGTCTCAGGTAAGTCCCCTGGTCTCCATCACTATCTCTTCCTCCATGTGCTACTCTACTCTATCAGCGCCCCGCGCTAGAAGACTAGTCCTATCGTCGACTACTACTGTACTGCCGTCGCCCGAACTATGCCTCCACTCTATCCTCTCCTCAGGCTGAATCCCCTGACTGAGGCCGGACCCAGCTATGTAGCGCTGGGTCAACCTTACTGCTGAGTCCTGGCGCCCAAACTGAGGCTGGGCCTCGAAAGTTTGGCGCCCAAACTGAGGCTGGGGCTCAAAATTTTGTCGCCTAAACTGAGGCTGGGCCTGCGGTCTCTAAATCAGGGTCTGGCGCCAAAACGCGCACCAGGGTCTGTAGCCGAAATGAGGCCTACAGGGCCTCTAACCGATTCCAGTCCTCCTCAGGCCTAAAACTGACCTGCCGACCCTACGGACCCCTACTGTCGGTAGAAACGACACAGACCCTACCTTCTTCCCCCGAATACAACGTACGGTAATTATAGCTGTATTCGGGGTATCTTTCAGTCTAAATACAGTTATAATGACCGTACGTTATATTTGGGGGAAGAAGGTAGTACACTGTACGGACCCCTAGCCTACCTGGTCAGGCCCTGCTGGGCCCGTGTGGAACTGAGTATGCCACACTAGAATTCCAACACGTGGAGCTAAGCTGGGTAATCCTCCCAGTCCCTTGTTTTCCCTGTTGTTTGTGGAGGGAGTCCCCGCCTCCCCCTCCTTGTGTGAAATATAATAAGCAGAGTCTATCTTTTTCATATTAATTTAAAAATATATATATATCGTATATATTTACCTAATTGAGAATTTTCTGTTTTTCAGTAGCTAGTTCTGAGAGGCCTCAGAAGGCCCGAAATGACTTTTGTTGGCAGGGCGAGTACAAGATAGAGAGGTGTGGTGGTGTGCCTCAGGATAGCAGGTTTCGTAGCATCGTATGAGAATTGCCTGACAGTGTACGGTCTGTACCTTTGTAATAGGTCTCCATCGTGGGGCGTCTCCATGGGCAGAGAGACTCATAAGCTAAACCGGCTGATGCTGCCGGGATACCACGGGGTTGAATTGTGAAGTCCCCAGCCTGTTTTTCATTGGTCTTTGTGAAGAAGAAGAAGAACAAGAAGAAGAACAAGAAGAAGAACAAGAAGAACAAGAAAGTGTCTGTTTTTTTTTTTTTTTTTTTTTTTTTTTTGGGCCTGCCCGGAGCCACAATGGTAGCCTACCGTCTTCCCCCGAACATAACGCACCCTAAAAATGAATGTATACAAGCTATATTGCCGGCCAGAAACAATCAAAATAAGGGTGCGTTGGGTTCGGGGGAAGACGGAAGCCATGGCACTCTATTCGGTTGAAAAAGGTACTCAGCCCTTTCGTCAGCACTACTTTTTTCGTTCTTTTTTTTTTCTTTTTTCTTTTTTAATTTGGACCATTTCTCGATTTATGTGTGTCATCCTTGCGCAGGGGCCATGCTAATCTTCTCTGTATCGTTCCAATTTTAACGGATGTCCCGAAGGACATTTCGTCAGCACTACTAACACTGGTGAAAAAAAATAAAATAAAATAAATCCCTTTTCTCTGACTGCGCTTTAGGCGTGATTGCCATCATACACATGCAGATCTTGAGGTGGTTGCAGTCCGATATATGAAGGGACGTCCAAGTTTAAATATGCCATAGTAAGCTAGTACCAGGCAACGGGCGGGCCTCTCTTTTTTCCTTTTTTTTCTTTTTTTTTTCCCCGGGGGGCGGGCCTCTCTTCACTACTCTCCAGTCTCCACATGCATAAAAGACACAAAAAAATGGCTGTGTATGTATCTTCCCATGTTCTAGCGGAAGAGCCATGATTCTCTTTTTGCACATTTGACGAGTAGTGGTTGTCCTGGTGGAGCAAGGCCCTAGGAGGAGTGTTTTCTTCTTTTTCTTCTTTTACTTCTTCTTCTTCTTCTTCTTCTTCTCCTTCCTCCTCTGCTTTCCAGTCCTCTTCCACGAAATATGGCTCTCGCTCTCCAAATTTAGAAAGTCTGGCATCGCTTCACATCTTCCTCCTTAATTTGGGCGTGGAAAACTCTTGCGGGGAGGTAGTCCGAGACTCCGAGCTACCACTAGCAAGGAGTATCGCATTGGACAGATGAATGTGGACGTGTCTGTGGAGAAGTTCGGAAAATCCGGATTCTGACCGTCTCAACGGTTGGAGCCTTCTCCGTCTGCCAAATCGCGGTATTTCGCGAGTTCAACTCGAGTGTTGTTTTTTTTTTTTTTTTAAGTTCAACTCGAGTTGAGTCCCCACCCCAACCATTTAAAAAAAAAAAAAAAAAAAAAAAAAAAAAAAAAAAAAAGGAAAAGTATATAACGAGTCCTCCTCTCCCTCAGTGACGGGCGAAGGGCAGACAAACCAGAGGAACTTCCAAATGTCTTTCTTTTTTCTTTTTTTTTTTTCTTTTTTCTCTCTTCGTTTTTTTTTTTTTTGGGCTGAACTTTCCGGCCAGATGTCTTTTTGTGGTCTTGGAGATCTTTTCCTGAGCTCTCCAAGTGCTAATCATTGTGGAGTCCTTCGATGATAAGCAAGGGCCTATTTTTTACTTTATTTTTTTGGGAAAAGCGAGCAAGGGCCTAGGCCCTACTAGGGCCTCGCTGCGCAAAACGAGAAACGAAAGTGCACAGCTGCCATGATTTTTGTCGTTTGTGCTTGTGGAGACAAGTGGAGCTATGGCCCTACCCACACCACCGACCAAACCAAATAGGAAAAAGAATGCAAGTGCATCTTCCTGCAGAAATTGCCCACAGGAGATTGAAGCGAACAAAAAAAAAAAACAAAAAAAAACGAATATTCGTTTGCATTTCTGAGAGAAAAATCCGTTGCTTGCAGTAGTACGTTAGTAACCGATGAATATGGCCACCTTCTGCAGGAAGATGCAGTTGAAGTTGCGTTTTTTTTTTCTTTCAGGTGAGTGATGTGGGTTGGGTGAGGCCCTAATAAAGAAATATTTAAAAATTTTATTTAAATTTTAATTTTTGCAATAATGGCCTTTGAATTTTAACGGTCTTCACGGAAAAAAAAGAAAAAAAAACAAACCTTTCACGATCTTCACCCAAGAAAAGCATAATGAATTCATTTAAAAAGAAAAACAGAAAACATAAATTTCACAATTCTCACCCCAAAATAACAAAATTTTGACAATTTTCACCAATTTTAACACAATGTTCACAACCCTCCTCACCATCTGTTCTTCTTCTTGTTCTTCTTTTTCTTCTTGTTCTTCTTCTTCTTCCCTCTGTTCTCCTCCTTCTTCTTCTTCTACTGTTTCTACTTCTTCTTCTTCTTCTTCTTCTTCTTCTACTGTTTCTTCACCATCTGTTCATCTCCTTCTTCATCTTCTTTTTCTTCGTTTTTTTCTTCATCTTCTTTTTCTTCGTTTTTTTCTTCATCTTCTTTTTCTTCGTTTTTTTCTTCATCTTCTTTTTCTTCTACTGTTTCTTCTTTTTCTTCTTCTTCTACTGTTTCTTCTTCTTCTTCTTCTACTATTTCTTTTTCTTCTTCTACTACTGTTTCTTCTTCTTCTTCTTCTTCTTCTTTTCTTCTTCTTCTAATGTTTCTTCTTCTTCTTCTACTACTGTTTCTTCTTCTTCTTCTACTACTGTTTCTTCTTCTTCTTCTTCTTCTTCTTCTTCTTCTTTTTCTTCTTCTTCTCCTTCTTCTTCTTCTTCTTCTTCTTCTGCTGCTGCTGCTGCTGCTGCTGCTGCTGCTACTCCTGCTGCTCCTGCTGCTGCTGCATCTTCTTCATCTTCTTATTCTTCATCTTCTTCCTCTTCTGTTTGATGTCGTCGACAACATACCTGCGCACCCGCCTGGCTGATCAGCAACAGCTACAATGCCACCTACCATCTTCACTCGAATAGAACGCTCGGTAATTTTGGCTGTATCTGGACGAAAAGTTGCTCCAAATACGGCTATAATGACCCAGCGTTCTATTCCGATGACGACTGTATCCCTTTCCCTTCTTCTCTACTTCATTATGCTCTAGCTCGCCGCGGCCATGGCTGCCATGAGGGCTATGGTGGCTATGGTGGCTATGGCGGCTATGGTTTTGCTATGGTGGCGGATGATCCTACACTGCAGGGAAAGGGGGAAGGGATAGACAATTACACAGACGGAGGGCGAATGAACACGGGAGCCTTTCCAGCACGTATTCGACCACTATGATGGCCAGATTCATTCATGCGAGAGTAAATATACTTACACAGACTCTGGCAAATGAACACTGGAGCTTTCACTGGATATCGACAATACACTCTTTCGTGGTAACTTCTAAAAACAAAAAATCGAATAAATTAAACAGCGGCGCCCGGTGTGGGCCGGGGCGGGGGGGAAGGAAACCAAAACGTAACGTTACAATCAAATTAAAATTTATTGATGCCAACAACCTGACAAATAACTTCGCTCAGCGACGAAGTAAACTGAAACGTAATTCCACGTAATGTGTACCTAACAGAGAGACTGTTTTCTTCACTCCCTGTACCGACTCCTAATGTTGCTGCTAATGCAGCCCACCTGATTCTTATCGTCACGTAACGTAACGTAACGTAACGTAACGTAACGTAACGTAACGTAACGTAATGCACCGTCATGCAACGTAACGCACCGTCATGCAACGTATCGCAACGTGACGTACCGTATCGTATCGTAAGCTTTTCTAACGTGCGACTACGTAATTTAACGTAACGTAACGGTACGTAATTTAACGTAGCGTCACGTAATATAGTAACGTATGGTAAGCTAACGTAACGACACGTAACGTAACCTGCAGAACATGACAGAATGCAAACGAACGGAACGGAAACGGAACGGAAACGGAATCCAAAAGGAACGGAACGGAACGGAAGGGAAGGGAACATTTGAAAGAAAATTAAAAAGAAGGAAAGGAACTGAAACTGACGAAACGAGTTCGATTGGTGGGTGCGGCGTTGAAACAAACTCAGTCTGTTTGAACGATCGTGAAGTCCAAGGGAAGCAAAGAGGAAACAAAAAAAAAACAAAAAAGAACGTCGACCGAACAAATGGAGAAAACACGAAAAGCTCAAAGAAAACAAACAAACAAACCAAAGCACAAAGCACAAAGCGAACGAGGGAGATATATACACACACAAAAAAAAAAAAAAAAAAAAAAAAAAAAAAAAAAAAAAAAAAA
>BFEA01000641.1:257828-274697 GCA_003427395.1 Chara braunii
CTCTCTCTCTCTCTCTCTCTCTCTCTCTCTCTCTGTGTCTCTGTGTGTGTGTGTGTGTGTGTGTGTGTGTGTGTGTGTGTGTGTGTGTGTGTGTTTCTCTCTCTCTCTCTCTCTCTCTCTCTCGATTTCGATCACCAAAGCTCCCTGAGAAGCCGCCTCTTCCTCCCGTCCTGTTCCCGTCCTCCCTCCCTCCCTTCCTCCTCCCTCCCTCCCTTATCTTGCAGCAGGCCTACTGATCTTGCAGCAGGCCTACTCTGCTTGTTGCGTTGCACACCGCACTCGTTGCTTGGGTACCCACTCCTTGCTTCAACTTGCGGCTTATATACCCCACCACCCACCACCCACCTCCCCCGCTCTTCACTCCGCACAGGATCGAACGTGATCACCGTAGCAGAGCGCCTTCGGTACAGCGAGACACGAAACGGATCTGCCAACCACCCACCCTCTCGCCACCTCTCCTCCTCCTCGTTCTATTCTACCACAAAGCCCACGAAAGAGAGAGTTACACATATACTGTCGTTGTCCACGGTGCGCAACAGGATTTTGTATATTGAGCACCGTCTTCAGATTACAAACAAGAGAAACAAAAAAAAAAAAAAAAAAAAAAAAAAAAAAAAAAAAAAAAAAAGACAGGAAAAAAAAAAAAAAAACCTTTTAAAAAAAAAAAAAAAAAAAAAAAAAAAAAAAAAAAAAAAAAAAAAAAAAAAAAAAAAAAAAACAGGATTTTAAAAAACGAAAAGACAAAACGACGAAACATTGAAAATTCTCCCAAAAAATAAGAAAGAAAAAACTCCACAAAAACATCAACAAAACTGTCCGCTTCCCAAATTTCGCTTGCTTTCCTTCTTTGCCCCCCCCCTGGGTATCACGTATATATATATATATATATATCGGTGAAACTCCGACGAAACAGTTTGTCACAGCCCCTCGTTTGTTGTCCTCTTCTCTCTCTCTGCCTACGGTTTTACCGGGCAGTTCTGTTTGTGACGATATATATATATATGAGCTCTCATAGTACATATCACATTATGGCGAGCCCCTAACTCCATCCACCCACAACAACTCAATATTCCCCCGGGGCGGAGGTCCCATTAGCAAACCGTATTCCATTTTCTCCCCTGAATCTGAAGGCGTTTCTGGCTTTCATCACGTCCAGATTCACCCTCTTCGGAATGCCCCCCATCCCCCCCCCCCCAAGTCTTACTTGGCCGGATTCATCGTTTCTGGCCGTTGATTCGATTTTCATAATCGAGAACTGGGGTAATCCGGACTTGGCCGCGGGGCCAAGTCCCACTTGACCAGATTCCTCATTTCTGGCCGTCGATCTTCTGATTGGACGGTTAAAAGTCGAGAAATGCTGGATCTTCTGAGTGGGACTTGGCCCCCGGTGCAACCCCGGTTTTTTTTTTTTTTTTTTTTTTTACAACGCAACCCCGGTTTGGCCCTCCTTTGTGAGGCGTCCTTTTCTTTCCATCCATTTTTTTTTATTTTTTTTTTACTTTTTTTTGTGTTCTTTCCATTTTCGGGCCTTGAGGCATTCCTCTTCGCTATCGTCACAATGCACCCTCATTTTGTCTGTACCGGACTGGAAACATAGCTTGTATACGCTCATTTTCAGGCTGCATTCGGAGGAAGACCTTAGTGGCGCCTCGCCACAGGTAATACCCTCAGTCGGGATCTGAATGACCTACTATTCCAGTACCCTCAGGGGGACGGTAGTGGCGCCTTGCTACATGTAATACCTTCAGTGTGGGGCTGGAGGACCGATTCCAATAGTACCCTCAGAGGGGATCCGGAGGACCTTTTCTATACCCTCAGTGGGGGTCTGGAGGACCCATTCCGGACCGGAGGCGTCACCCACTACCGTCTTCCCCCGAACATAACGCACCCTAAAAATGAATGCATACAAGCTATATTTTCCGGCCAGATTCAGCCAAAATAAGGGTGCGTTGTGTTCGGGGGACGGCGGTAGGGCAGGCAACTGCAGCTGCTCTGCAATGCGGGTTTGGTTTCTCCCTGAAATTATTGTCATTGTCTTCTTTTTTTCTTTTTTTTTTGGGGGGGGGGGAAGGGGCGGGGCAGAAATTTCCAGGAAAAGATTGCGAGGGGGCCGAGGACCCCCACAATTCGAGTTTCGCTTTTTTCGGGACCAAAAGGACCCGAGGCAAGGTCCCACTTGCGCAAATGAGGAGATTTCGGCCGTCGATCTTTGCTATCTACGGTCAATATCGCTTAATTCGTGTAAGTGGGACCTAGCCCCCGGCTCAGAAGATTAGCATGGCCCCTTGCGCAAGGATGCATTGAATAGAGTAGGAAGATACACAGCTTCACGATCACACACATAAGCGCATGTCAAAAAACTGATGTATATTCCAATTACAAGGTACCAAGATACACAAGTACAGCAGAATGCATGCCGGTTGGGATATGGCTCCCCGACCGGTTTCGACCATCAGGGGGTTTGTCCACCTTCTTCACCACCTCATCCAAACTCCCTCTTGCCGCCAACCCATCCTCACAGTTGACTGACTAATAAGCATTTCCGGAGATGCTCAGGGATCAACCGCGTTGGACCAAAAAATCGCGTTAAAAAAATCGATGACACGCATAAATCGAGAAATGGGCCAAATAAAAAAAATAAAAATAAAATAAAATAAAATAAAAAACGAAAAAGGACCCGGCTCACGTCAATATGATTCTGTAGCATGAGCTTTCTACTGCTCATACTAATGTCTGATCAATCAGTGTAGAGGTCATGGTAAGGGGAGAGGAGTGGGAGAGCGGGGGGAGAAGAGGGGGGTAGGTGGGGCTGAGTTGAGAGCTGGGGGGGAAGAGGAGGTGTAGCTTCTTTTTTCTCCTTGTCAGTGGACTTCCACGTCCCCTCTGTAGCAGGCTCTGTTTCCTTTGCTTCCCCCTACTGCCCGAATAGAACGCGCGGCCATTATGGCTCTTTTTTGGGCAGCTTTCATGGATATCGTAGCGGCCAACATGGCTGTTACGTTGCGTTCTCCAGCAGGGGTGACGGAAGAGTGATGAGAGCATGTAATCAGTGTTTGAGTCCTGATTCATGCTGCGGAGTCACTTATTTAGGGGCGTCGAGGGCGGAATGCCGGTGAACATGGACAGGCAATGACCCGGCACCAAGCCGAGAAGTTGGCCGCTATGTGCGTGCCTTCTGACCCGTCTTCCCCCGAACATAACGCACCCTGAGTATGAATGTATACGGGCTATATTTCGGGTCCTATACGGTCGTGAGAGGGTGCGTTGTGTTCCGACGAAGACTGTAGTCAGCGATGCCCGCGAGCTGGGCCGGCCAAGTCTGCGAAGTCGGCGAGCTCTGCAGTGATTCCCTTTTTTTTTTTTTTTTTTTTTTTCCTGCCTTTTTTTTCTTTTCTGGGTAGTCTGTCTGCAGTGATTCCGGAAATCCACACCCTTTTAAAAAGAAAAAAAAAAAGAACTCCACACCCTGTCCTTCGGGACATCCGTTAAAATTCGAACGATACAGAGAAGATGTGTTTTTCGAAAAATTTGCGAAATGCCCCAACATTTCCGTTTATTTGCGATTTGCTCCTGGACGGCCGATGTTTCCGGATTAGACCCTCTCACAACGACTTAAGTTTCCAGAAAACCCTGGCGTCACTTGGGCCTGACATATGTTCAATATGCCCCTACCGGTACCACCGCCAAAGTTCCGATATGCCCCTACCTGTTGGCCGTTGAGGACCTGCCAAATTTCCAGTATGTCCCTACCTGTTGGCCATTGTGGACCTGCAGTACAATTTGCCATATGCCCCTACTGGCACCATGCATCTTTTCAGTATGCCCCCACGGCCTTTGTTGGATGCGTCCGTTCCCCTGGCCCTGGGATGGGAGCTACGGGGGTATATCAGAAATTTGCCCATGTTGTCATCTTTCTGCTGCGCCCTCCATCCTTTTGCATATGAGTGTGTGTGTGTGTGTGTGTGTGTGTGTGTGTGTGTGTGTGTGTGAGAGAGAGAGAGAGAGAGAGAGAGAGAGAGAGAGAGAGAGAGACATGGCAGACAGGGTGGAACACAGACCTTCGCGAACAAACTCCGAGGATGTTGAAGTGGAGGATGTGGAAGTCGGTGTGTAGCAGCAGAAAGCCAAAGAACTCCACGGCGGTGGATTGCAGGTGCAAGGGAGACCTGGAGTGCAGCCCTGCTTTTTTGGCGGTGGAGTGGAAAAGAACGAATTGGAATTCTTGGCGCCTCCCTGTTCAATGGCATCTCACAAAGATGCATGCCCCACAGAAGGGCAAATCGGACAGGCACCACCGGAAATGGGACCGCAGGTCTGGTAGGGGCATTCCGAAAAGTTGGGCCCCTCACTGGCAGGGGCCTGCACGGAAGTTCAGAAGCCCCAAGGGCAAATCAGGGAAAATCCGCCGTCCGGGAGCAAATAGCAAATAAACGGAAACTTCAGGGGCATTTTGCAAATTTTCCCTCTTTTTTTTTTTTTAATTGGGGTAATCACAACTGTCTATATTCTTCTCTCAACACCTGTTTGTTTACCTTCCACTACCTACTCCTAAGACTATCTAGAGGGGACCCCCGCAAGCATAGTTTTCCTCTCTCTGTGAAGGGGAGATTTCATGTTGCCCCTTGCCCCTAATGGTTAGGGTATAGGGTTGGGGCCGCCAGTGGGGGTCTGGCTAACACAAAGACCAGTAGCTGTGCCTCCCTTTCTCATCGTCCCCCACCCTTCATCGAGTAGCAGCAGAGGCTATGGCCAACACTCTCCCACACACCACACACAACCCACTCGCGCTCACACTCACACCCGTGTTGGTCATAGACCCCGCTAATACCGATCAGGGGTATCCAGAGGACTATCACAGTCCGTTGACACTAAGTGCGCTGCAGGCGGCCATGGGGCTTGAACCCACAACCTCCTGAATGCCACTTGCATGCCTAACCAACTGAGCTAGGCCATGGCACCTGCTCAAGGAGGACACGCATAAGTAGAGAATGGTCCAAAGGCAAGTTATGTCAACTTCAATAGATGCATTTACTTTTTGGTAAAAAAAAAATAAAAAAAAAAATATCCACACCCTAATCCAGTGGCCTACCTCAATTGGTTAGGCACGCAAGTGGCATTCAGGAGATCAAGGGTTCAATCCCCGTGGCCACCTGTGGCACTTTTGGTCCCAACCAACTGAGATAGTCAGCTGGATCCTCCCAGTCGGTATTAGTAAGCTCTTCAACCAACACGGGTGGGTGTAAGTGCGCGTGTGAGCGGGGGTTGCGTGTGGTCTGTGGGAGAGTGTTGGCTTTAGACACTACTGTTACTCGATTGGGGTGCCACTGGGGGAAGGTGATGAAAAGGGAGGCACAATTACTGGCAAATGCTCTGTCCTTGTATTAGTCGGGCCCCCACTTGCGGCCCCATCCTTGCAAGCTAAACGATAGGGCAAAGGGGCAAACATGCCCTTACCTCTCGCCACAGAGAGAGGTAACCTCCCTTCATCGAAGAGAGGTAGAAAGCTATGCTTGCAGGGGTCCGCTGTATAATAGCCTTAGGAGTAGTGGTCTGTCGGTAGTGAAAGAAAAACATTTTTCATGACATGGCAGAACAGCAGTTAAAAGATACGTGAGGTGAGATAAAAATATATGGCTGTCCCCCAATGAGGAGAAGGCAGCTTTAAAAAAATAAAAAAAATAAAAAAATCCACACCCTCAGCTCACAAGCCCCTCCCAAAAAAAAAGGGAGAGGGCTCATGTTGCCAACGGTCCAGCCGTTGGACTTCGGAGGACCATTCCGAAAGAAGAAGAGAACGAGGTAATACCCCCCTCGATGGCGGGGGCTGGCGCTACCGGGAGCGTTGCGCCCCTGCGCTAGAGCACGGTCCCACGCGATGCGGGCGAAGCGGTTGGCGAGGCGATGGCGGGAGTGACATGCGACGAGATTATGAGGGCGCGACGCGGGATCTACTGGAGAGCGTGGGCGACGATGCAAGGACGGGCGGCGAGATAAGGGTATGACATTATACGGAAGAGCTGGCGACGAGGTAGACGGTGGGCTATGGTGGCGTGCGGTAGGAGATGGGTTGTTGGGTATAGATGGGCGGGTGGTGTTGAGTTGCCGGGTTAGGTTAGGCTTGTCGTCCTTGTTTTTTGGAAATCCCTCCTTCTTCCTCAACGGTATGGTATGGGGATAGTTTAGGTAACGGTGTTTTCGTTAAAAGTGAAATTGTTTTCATGTTCACTTTTTATTTTAATTGTAAAATGACACAAAGAACCGAGGGAAAAATAAGCAAACAACGAGAAAACAATGGTTATACATGAAAGCTGTTGAAGGAAATTAAACACAAATTTTCACCTCGAATGTTCACACGTACACAAGCCGCAAACATGTCACTCAAGGATTGGCAATCCACTATGTAAACATGTCACTCAGTAAAACACGCTAACCTCATCAAAAACTGATGAGAAGTCTAGGAAATGTCATTATACATTGTCGACATATTTTCAAAATTGCCTACAATACACATTTTCACCCGGAATGTTCACACTAAGTAAACATGTCAACCTCATTTTTCCAAACCTATAAACTGAAATTCTCATTGACTTTCCTATCTAACCATGAACAAAATGTCAAATGCTATTCTAAGTCTCACAACAGGAATACTATCTTGTGAGAAACCGAACGGAGGGAAGTAACCTTTTGCAAGCAAAGATGCAAAACCTAACATAAAAACACCACAACTAGAAGAATCTTCTTGAGCAGGAATCTCATTTACTGATATCAAAGTAGGATGTAGGCTCCTCCACATAATATATTTTCTGAAGATTTTGTCGCTGAAACTCCGCTCTGAAAAAACCTGCCAAAAGTTCGAGGGTTGGACCGTACTCAACACGATGGAGAGAGTCTACGAGGCGGAATTTACACTCAGTGCGATCTATACTGACATAAGCTAAGGCCCAATGATTTTCGAAATGGAGAGGGATAATTACCAAATCAAAATTGAAAAGATTTATGTCCTTCACCCATCTCGTCCCTTCGGAATATGCGATTTCAGCGGACTGAGTTTTTGACAATCTGGGAAAGAAAAAAAAAATTAGAATACACACAGATAGAATGCTACAAAAACTTTCATCTTTTGTCACTTCTGCACATATCGAATCCACCTTCTTTATGTTGTCATTGGTGATCTGAACGGCTCGCAGGTACAAAATGACGACTTCATCATTTAACCATTCCCCATCTTTGGCGGCGAGCATGACGTCTTTCTTTTCCACCTTCCACCTTCCCTTATAATCGACAATGCCGTATTCTTCATTCTCTTCAGTGCTGCCGGTAATCAAACAACAATAGAGCGACTAAGACTTCACACAAAAACAAAGGATAGACTACATAGATATGAGCTCATGTTGTTGGTTGTCTATCTGTTTCGTCATCAGTGCTGCTATCCATAACAGATAAACTGCAACCTGTGCGATGCAATTTCTTCCCTTCTGTGAGGCTTATTCCAACAGCTTTAAACATCCTTAAGGCAGCTGGCTTCACAGATGAAAAGTTCATGGGTGTACGACTTCTTCTCTCATTTTTTGGCAATAACGACAAAGTTGACAAAGCTTGCAAGCCACAACGAATGATATTCTTCTGTCTCTTCCTTTGAGAGTGTACATATGTCGTTTTCCACAGTTCTTTTCGTCGCCCTGCATGATTGACAAAATAAAACATAATGAGTTACAAGTCCGACTTTCCATTGTTGAAACTGACTCATGAATACCAATACAAAATATATGGCAATTGCAATAAGTCTTCATACAAAACAATTGCAGTATTTCTCTTCAGAAAACGCACAGTTCCAAAGCTAGGTAAATAAACAATACATCTGAGGGATCGACACAATGGGAGATGAGTGCATGTGATGTACCCACTAATCCGCATATAGTATTAGATATTGCTCCTAAGATAAGAAAATGCTCACCTCGATGGCTAACTCTCAGTTTTTCTTTAACACGAGCTTCTGTCACACCTTCCATATGCAATGGCGCTATAGGAGATTCCTCGATAGCTATCATGAGGTTAGCAGACTGTGGTGTTTGAGGTTGTTCAAGCGTTTGTTGAGGTTGTACAAGTACAGCTTGCTCCGGTATACTTAATACTATATGTCCTTCATCCTCTTCGATGCCCTGTACATGGAGAGTTTCTTTCTCCTTTACGCCCTCGAAAGTGTCCTGGAAAGTGCCGCTTACTTCGACTGGCATCGTCGACGACGGCATCTGCAATTCCGTGAGTGTACCACTAATATTCACTTCGCGACACTGTTGCCCACTAGTATCGTAGTCGCCCAAACTTGGTCAGCTGTACTCACGCCCTCGCAACTCACACCGTCTTTTCGTCCCGAAATTTTGACACTCGCACCGGCAATCGATCCCCGTTGCTGTGTCGGGTTAGACTCAATCACGAGTTTCTCCGCTCGGTCAAGCTAGGAGCGCTCCAATAGTGGACCCCTGTCGTGTTCGGCTCGACCGTGTGACCCTTCGACAAGTGAAGCAACCTCGATTGGTCCCGAAGGCTTGCCACTTGTACCGGCGATTGATCCCGATCCCACTGTCGGGTTCGACTCGACAGTGACTTTCTTCGCTTGGTCAAGCCGCGAGCGCTCGAATGCTGGACGAGTGTCGTGTTCGACACGACCGTGTGACTCTTTGACAGGTGAAGCACCGCCGATAGTTGTACTGCCCCCCCGTGGTCTCGAAGCCCTGCCAGTCGCACCGGCGATCGTTTCCGATCCCACTGTTGGGTTCGACTCGACCGTGTGACTCTTCGCTTGGTCAAGCCGGGAACGCTCCAATGCGAGGCCACTGTCGTGTTCGACTCGACCGTGGGACTCTTCGACAGTTGAACCACCACTCGATCCTGATCCCTTGCGCTCTGTTTCTTGAGGCCCCTGAGACCCTTCGACAGTTGAACCACCGCCGCTTGGTCCTGTAGGTTTGCCATGCCGACCGCTGCTTGGTGCTGATCCTTTGCCTTCTGTTGCTTGACGCCCCTTAGACTTTTCGGTTTGTTGCCGTTCCCCACGACTTGCGTCCTTGCCGCTTGCACCGTCATTCGGTTCCGTACCCTTGTCACTTGCACCGCTCCCCGATCGCAATCCTTTGTCATGCGCACCTCCGCTCGATCCGAATCCCTTGCCATGGTCACCACCGCCGCTTGATTTTTTCCTCTCCCCAAGATCTTCTCTGACATGTCAATAATATCCATAAGCCGGACTGGTTTGTCTATCATAGAACTCTTCCAGATACTCAAGCCACTGCAATGTTTTGAACTCTTGGAAAATTTCTTATGTTCTTACTTCCAGTCTTGATTGAGAAACCTCCGGATTAAGTTGCAGGAGTCGCTTGGCAATCTAATTTTTGGCATGTTTCAGAAAGTTCGATCTTGACATATGTCTGTGGAGGCAAAACTGTCACTCCCCTTCTTCTTTTATAGCCATAACCCACCTCCCTCTCGCCAATGCAGGTTGGAAGTGTTGGGGGTGCCATATGATGTGATGACCCCATGTGGCATCATCCGTCACCATATAATCGTCTCGACACACTATAGGCCCCGGAAGCAGTCGAATGTCTGTAGGGATTGTGTCTCCAATCTCGTACTCCAAAGGCTCATCAGGTGGAGGTTGTTGTGGAGTTCGAGAGCGTAGCAATTCCATAATAGTACTTGGGCTGTGTGCAAATGGTGCCTGAGTTGCCACCAACTCTAAAGAGAGCATTGCTCGAACAGTCGGATCCAGACTGCCTCCGGATGCCACTTTCATCGTATTGTCCGCCATCTGAGTCGGTGTAACAATAGAAGAAGTCGGCGGCTGAGTCAGTAACTTATCCGTTGAAACCGCCATGCTCGAAGCTCCTCCAGAACCGGACGATGTGCCTGGAACACCCATTCTCTGCGAACCCGGGCTACAAGCTCTTTGCCTCTCAGCTGCCAAAGCCACTTTCAAAGTGTCATCAACACTCTCTTCTTCTGAGTTGTCGGCATCGAAGTCCTCACCATCCACAAAACAAGTCACATAACCTGCGATTGTAAACGCCCCGATTTGTTGGTCGAAGTACATTGTCTCCAAGCGGTCGAGAAATGAAACCTCCCTCTCCGATGGTGCTTTATGATAACCCCTCAAGAGTTTCTCCACTTTTCTTCTTCTGAGGACATAAGTATGTTCCCCTCTGTCTTGTGGCTTTGTTTCGAAGAGAAACTCCCAAATATCGACCACGTTTTGGCCAACCTTGTAGACGAGATCACGCCCTTCATCATGTCGAGGAGGCGTCTTAGTAAAGCTGGCGTAATCTCGAGTTTTGACCATCTTGTTAATGAACTGAGTGAGGAACTCAAACTTCATACTCTCCCCTTCCAGCACAATGCAAAGGCGGTGACTCTTTAACAGCTCCCAAACCAATCCTGCATGACCTTTCCCGAGGAAAACGACAGCCTCGTCCGCAGGACAAAATGCTTCAATGTCTCCACCATCGCATTCGGCTCCCTTTCCATACCATCATAGACCACTTTCTCTGGTGGATCCATACCTGTCATTCTCCGCGACATCAGTCAACATCTTCGGTTTTCTCTCTCTCCACACAAGTGTCGATATGTCAGCCACTCGCTCGGCAGATGATGGATCTGCAGCTTGAATATTTTCAAACAAGGGAATAGGGTTGCGATGAAAATCCCCGTCGTTGGAGTATATGATGACCACCATTCTGTCTGTGTCCTCCAAAGGCAAGTTTGCAACCTTATATGCCACTTTCCCCTTTGTTTGTTGTAGACGAGTCAATTTGAGAAGATCCAAGTGAATGTCCCACATCGCGACTCGCCTCAAGAATGTGAACTCGCAAGGGCGTGGAACGAAGTACAACAATGTCCAATAATCGCCGCCAAGTTTGTCCATGAACTTCTTGAGTCCATCAAACACTTGTTCAGTCCACGCACCCATCTGGGTCAGGCGGCACAAATCCAGGACGACTGTGTGACACGTCAGGTGTTTGACGACTCTAAACATCTCCTTGCAATCCATCTCGTCTGAAACATCACTCGGTTCACACCGGAACGGCACGAATACAAATGTCACTTCCTGTTTATGGAAATATATAAATCTCACTTGTCCCGACATACGAATGCTATGCGAACCCCCAGTTCCAGATCTACGCAACAACTTGTTGACAAATTGAATGAACTCTTCGGGGCATTTGTTTGCAAGCGATTTTATTTTCTTGAAGCTCTCCTCTCCTTTCTCATCCTCGCCTCCAAGTGTAGCCGGAAATGACCGCACCCAACTCGTTTCTTTGAAATGCCATCGCTGGTCGATCCACCTCTCCGATGTCAATCCTTGATCACAATACTTAGCGAACAAATGAGAAAGGTTGTAGAAGAATGGTTCCTTCCACTCTGACGGCTTCTTGTGAGGGTCAGAAATGAAGACGAAGTAGTGAAACATTCTCAACATTGCTCTTTCCCGCTTCACCATTTCCACGTATGTCTCCATCGAATGTTTCCCGGCAGTGTGAGCAACTTTACTTAGCCTTGGAGCCAGTACGACACTTCCCGCGAGAATGTCTCGCAACAGCTGAAGCCTCTCACGCCTCCCCAACGTAGACATAGCCTTCCATGATCTAACATCCGGATCGCGCACAGCCACGAGGTAACCAGGTCCTCCAGTCCCCTGAATCCAGTGCACTGGAACCTTGACTCCTTTTTCCAACTCGAATCCAGGGCCAGGTCTTGGCGCTTTCCCCGATTCACCATGTTTGATGGCAGGCTTCACACCATCTCTCCCCGACAACTGTCCACTCTCCCAAGTAGAATACACTTGTTGCACCTTCTCGAACATATTGTCCGTCGCCCTTGCTGATATCATGTAAGGCCCGAGGACGTCGGACCACTCCTTGCTCCAAGCTTGAAGTAAAAGAGTAACCAAATGATCACTCCCGGTCGCGTGCAGAGCCATCGCCGCAAACTCTCTGTAATCCTTATTTTTTACTTCTGCAGCAGATCCGCCTATAGCTTCTGGATGACCGGCTGCTTGCCACAACTTTGGTATGTTCTTAATGATAGCAATCTGGTGCGGAGGAGTATTCCATTTGTCCTTCGCATTTTGGAAAGTGCTCAAGGTGCAGTAATTTTCCATGCTCCTATCCGGATAGTAAACAGGCCTTGCAGTCCAGCAATCCAAACGGAGCTCACGGGCGATGTCAGGGCGTTCTTGAGAACATTTCCTCGCCGCCGCAACATTGTGTTGACCACTGAGAGGGAACCAGTAGTACTTGCGCACAGATTGAAGATCGAATTCGCCGGGCGTCACTCTTCTCGCCGTCACATTCGTACCAGAAGCGTCAGTATGCATTGTATTATGTATCCCAATCAACAAACTCAACCATTATTTTGTAAAGGTCATCAATAAGCTCCTGATCGAGGAAGCGTTGATTATATCTGAATTCCTCATCAAGGATATCCAGAATCCTATCCAACTTGACAGAAATGAACTGCATTTCCGGCCTCTGTTTACCATTCTCGTCGAACTCAAGGAAGAAGCCTTTGCTCAGATGACCAGAAGAATTCCCACGCGGCAGAATCTGCAAACCGGGCAGTCTGGTGACTGTCTTGCCCACAGCGTCTTCATTCGACTATGGCTGGTCCGGTGGAAAAACGGAAGTTTTTTCCATCACACCTCCCTTCGCTGCTTTTTTCCTTGGTTGCCGTTTTTTCTTCATGGCCTCCTCAACCTCCCGCGTACGTTGGACGGCCTCCTCAACTGCCAGCATTTTCAACTTGCGTTTGCCCTCCTCTTGCTTGGCTCCCCCCTTCTGCTTGGTTTTCTTACTGTCCATAGCACTTTTCCTCTTTTGCCTCATCTTCCTTTTCTTCTCAGCTAGTCGGACTGCATCGGCATGCGCCGGCTCGACCCCAACTTCGCGGTGCATTTCCCCGTGCCCTAGATCCGCTTCCCAATGCCCATGACCCGGCGCGAGCAGCTGCGTTCGTTTGGAACCCCGATGCACATCTGCATACCCTCCCTCGCCGGTCGTTTCCTCTTCTTGCCCTTCGTCCTCATACTCAACCCCTAGACGACCCTCCAACTCGCCCGGCCCACCCCTCTCGCTGATTGTGTTCTTCACTCTCTACTTCCTCTTCTTCGCCACCCTCCTCATATTCTTCGCGTTCTTCATCCCGCTCCCATTCTTCTGCGCTGTTCTCCTCGTCGTCATCTCCAAAATATTGTGGCCCAGCAGGAATGGCCAACTCATAGCGCGACGGGCGGACCAAGGAAACGGGTTCCTTGGTTGATGTTGGTCTACGCTTCACAGGGGCTGACGGCACGATTTGGCCGCGACACGGACCTTTCTCCCCGATCTGCCCAGATTTCGAAACTCGTGTTGCAGCAACCGTAGTCCGAAGTGATGGCGGAGGACGGACACCTATAATGATCAGTTTCGACGACGGAGCCGCCTCCAAAGACGACGAAAGCACATTTTTCGGTTCAGATATGCGGTCGGAAGAATGCACCACCGACTCATGCCCTACGACCACATGTCTGTCGAAGAATGCGAGAACCGATCGAAGGTCCGCCAACGTCAATTTTTCCATCCCGGGCGGATTGAAAATGTCATAAAGCCTCTTGCCGTACCCAGCGTATTTGGCCCAACGAAGAGCAACGCGTTTGACACCCGCCACCCGCTCACCTCTAGCGTTAAGGACCATCGTCAACTCCAACATGGCCGACGACGATTTTTCTCCACTCCACTTAACCACACCGCCAATCGGAACAATGTTATCTTTTATCACCACGTACAAAACCAGCCCACCCGAGCGTTCCCCAATTCCACCCACCCAATCCGACATCCAACACTTGTCTTGGTGGTCGACGACAGGCACCTCGTCTCCCACACCTGCAACGGACGTGTCACCAGACCTTTTACGCCTGGGCACGTCCATCGCAGATTTCCCCTGCCGACCAGTAGCCTCCTCTTCTCGACCTGCAGCCCCACCACTCATCAACACAGCCGAATCCGGTCCCGAACCTCGTACATGGGCGGAAGGAGTTTCCGTAGAAGGCGCACCCCGCTGCAGCGGGGTTCGGTGGCCCTTAGACCCTGGTGTGTCGCCAGCCTCCACGCCAGCCGTCGGTGTCCCCTTCGGTTTTTTCGGAGACTGCTCCATGCTCCGGGAACCAGCACTAGTACGTCATTTGGTTGGCTTCCCCTCGCGATCCATGCCGAGCAGCTAGTCGCAGAAGAAAACGCACAAGCAAGAATGCAGTCATTGCTTTGCCAACGTGCAAACACCACAGCACTTGAGAACAAGAGTAGACAGGAACACAGAGCAACTGAAGAGGGCCGCAGCCCGCCAGCTCGCCGTAGTTCCACTGTCGTGTCGAACTCGACGGCCGTGCCACAACGTCCTCCAGTACCGTCGAATTTGACACGAGAGCGACATTGCGGTGTCGTTGTGGCACTGCGCGGGCTGACCAACCGTCGTGTTGGACACGACAGCCACATTGTTGTCTGCCGTGCGACAGTCGACCAAGCGACCCTTCATATACCGTCTGGTCGCCAGATAATCGTGTTCATGTCATGTTTGACACGACGGTCGCCAAACGGTGCTTGTAGGGGAGCTGACCGTCGTGTTCAACACAACAGCGACACTGTCGTCCGCCGTTCGACAGTCGACCAAGCGCCCCTTCGGGCACCGTCTGGCGACCATCGTGTTGAACACGACAGCGACACTGGGGTGTGTTGTGCGACATTTGTCGTGTTCGACACAATGGTCGGCGGACGGTGCCTAAAGGGGCACTTGATCACGATAACATAAGGCAACAGATCGCAGGCACTGGTTAACACGGAGAAATATTGACTGCTGAATGTTTGAACACATAGCAACTGCAGTGGGCCGCAGCCCGCCTGCTCGTCGTCGTTTCACAGTCGTGTCGAACTCGACGGCCGTGCCACGACTTCCTCCTGTACCGTCGAATTCGACACGAGAGCGACATTGCGGGGTCCTTGTGTCACTGTCGTGTCGAACCCGACGGCACTGCGCGGGCTGACTAACCGTCGTGTTGGACACGACAGCTATACTATTGTCTGCCGTGCGACAGTCGACCAAGCGGCCCTTCATGCACCGTCTGGTCTCCAGATAACAGAGTCCATGTCGTGTTCGATACGATGGTCGCCAAATCGTGCCTGTAGGGGAGCTGACCGTCGTGTTCGACACGACAGCGACACTGTAGTCCGCCGTTCGACAGTCCGGGCACCGTCTGGCGACCATTGTGTCGAACACGACAACGACACTGGGGTGTGCTGTACGACATTTGTCGTGTTCAACACAATGGTCGGCGGACGATGCCTAAAGGGGCACTTGATCACGAGAACACAAGACAACAGATCGCAGGCATTGGTTAACACGGAGAAACATTGACAGCTGAATGTTTGTGCACGCAAAACATCAAACTGTAAGGAAACACAATATGAGAACAACAATCAAACACTCGGCCGACAGCGATGTGTCGGTGTCCAAAGCCAAACCAAAAACACGTGTCATCATTCCCGTATTTCAACGAATCGGAAAACAATATGAGGACAACAACGTCAAACGTGTGTACTTCTCGCCACTGAATACATGACGAGAACAAGTAGCAGATACCGCGTATTGTTATCGAAATAACACGCAATGCGAATTCCACGAGGCTATCTACGGGAACAATCTCGCCGTTGCGGCCATTTCGGCCATTCAGTATGCCGTTTCGGCCATTCTTTATGACGAAGGCTATCTACCGACTACGTGGAGCAATCACGCCGTTGCGGCCATTCAACACGCTAATTGGCGATCCGAAGGTCAGCTGCTGCGCCATCTCAGCAAACACCGAAATGTATGTCATTCGCACAAACCCAGAGTTCCCGACGAGAGAAGCGCCTATGGCATCCCGAATTGAAACGTCTTTAGCCTCGACCTCGCGCCATGCGACAACGTCCTCCACCTGGCCACCCACCACGATATCTAGTCTCCCATCTACCCTTCTTTGAACTAAACACATATCCCTCCCGGACATAGACAACTCGTTCCTGGACACATACACGACAGCATCGGTCAAGTTTCTTGCCCTGCTCGAAACGACAATACAGAGGACCCTACATAAGATAAAGTATGCCAGACGCAATCTCACACAACAATACGAAACTGCTCCTGGCGACAGACCGGGAGATCGCAACAGATAATGATCGAGGAACTGAGAATGTCGCGCACAATCGAGTAACTCCTGTTTCATAACACGGCACCAGGTGCGAGGCGAGGTTGTCACGTATTCATAGTCCAAAACCCCCAAAACACGGCTTATTTTTAGTTTTTTACACAATAGCGGCAAGCGCACGGGACGCAGCACATCGAACGGGAATGCGTTTGCCGAATTCGGACATATTCGCGAACTCATAATCGCACGCCCACGTGTATCTCTCCATCATGTTCACCCACTCGCACTCCTCCCATGAGTCCAAATGTTTGTCGCCAAACGGGAGGATTCTCATCCAAGGGTCGCATTCGAAGTCTTCTGGACAAGCGCCTTCATAGATTACGCTGCCCTGACATTGTCGGACTTACAATGCGCAAGGTGGGAAAGGGTGTGCCTTGCGTGCACGCCAAAGTTCAGGGGTCATATTAGAGATCTCCATAGCAACAGTGAAGAGAAGACGCCCTGCACGGCACAAGGGCAACGGTCAACAGCAGCAATAGAACAACCAACAACAACATAGAACTATTCACCCCGCTCCCCCCAACAATGGAAACAAACCAGGCCGCACGACAGCACAATGCACAAAATCTTTGTGCGCAGACGAACGTGTTCGACTCGACGATCGT
>BFEA01000641.1:293721-308721 GCA_003427395.1 Chara braunii
TATATATATATATATATATATATATATATATATATATATATATATATATATATATATATATATATATATATATATATATATATACAGCGCGTATCATCGCGCGAGCTTTAGATCCGAAAGAGAAGAAGAAAAAGAAGAGAAGGAGAGGGAGAGGACAGGGGAGAGGTAGACGAGGGTTATCAGAGGAAGTGATCTATGTCGGGATTAAGAGGGGGCGGAATAGGTGGAAGAAAAGCGGCCATTGCCACAGGAGTCGTCGGTGCATCTCCGTCATGGAAGTGATGCTGGACGAATGAGGGATAAAGGAAAGCCCGCGGCACATGTGAGAGGACACGGGGCGCCAGATCCGCTACCGCTCACACCACCCGCTTGCGCACCGATCGGGGCCCTGGACCCGTCATCACCACATGAGTCTCGGTGTAAGGCCGCCGCTCCCGCTTCTGCGCCGCGAAGACCATGAAGTGGTACATCGTGGTTGGACGCTGCCCGGTCTCGTAGATGAGCGTCCCAGCCAATCGCGCCGCAATACACCCTTGAAAAGGGGGTGTCAGATATGGCTCCCAGGCCGGGTCAGGGCTCGGCGCCCCCGCGATGGCCTCGAGCCTAATGGTGGAGAGTCCACCTCGGTCGGATGGACCGTCCAGCTCGGATGAACTACTAATGTCAATGACCGGGGCACCCCGGGGTGGCTGGCGGGAACGGAGAGGTCCCGCGAGGACGGGGGGTCTGGATATGGGATCTGGAAATCCCATTCGGCTTCCTCCTCCGGCTGCTGCTGCTAATGATGGCCCGGCTCCATCAAGATTGAGATCGGGCACACACGGAATCGGCGGCGATGGCACAATAGTCTCCTTAACGAGCGTCGTCGCACTCCTAGGCATAGGGTCAGGAATCCGCGCGGGCTGAATCACCTCCTCGCCGCCGCCGATCCTGCTGCCTTGCGCTCCTGGCGACGGGTGGCATCTCTTCCTCTTCGGCATCTTCTTGGGGGCCTTCGGTGATGCTGGTCAAGGATACGACGAGGGAGGACGCAACGGCCTTTCCTCCGGGAAGTCCTCCAATCTCTCTGCGCGCTGCGCAATGTAATCTGGGATGACGACCGCGTTGTACGTTCTCCGCGGGGCCGTCGCCGTCCGCAATCGTGGTTGGATTTCCTCCTCCTCGCTCGCGATCACTTGCGCAATGGAGAGGAGCTCAAGATGTATGAGCTCCAACAATCCCGGATCGATTGTCTGGAGCGGGGCGAAGAGGTACAACGCCACCGTCCCTTCCTTCTCCGCTGGCTTGGGCCGCGCGATGACGTAGTAAACGACGAAGTGCTCCCCGATAGCGTGGTCGTGTGATCCACGAAGAGCCGGAACATCCCCAGCGCTACCGACTTGTATAGTGCACGGTGCAACTCCCACGCGTCTTCGTCGGCAAAGGGCAGCGGCTCCACATCCGTTAGCTCCACCAAATACTCCGAGAACTCGCGCATGGGGTAAGGGCCCTCCGTGAGCTGGTAGGGGAGGGTTATGTAGGAGAAGAAAGGAGGCATTTAGTACGGGACAGGGGGAATAGCGTGGAGGTTGAGAGGAACAGCGGGAGGGAGAAGCGCGGGGAGCTGCGGTACCAACGCAATCGGTTCGTCCTCTGCCCTACGCAGCAGCAGCTTGTGGGCTGTGAATCGGTGTCCCCCCCGTCCTTGCACTCTGGCCACTGATCTGGCCGCTTCCACCATGTATTCGTGCACAAAGCTGCGCGCCGGCTCCCGATTCTGCTGCGGTAGGACCGTCAAGTCTCCGATGAAGGTGGCGACGCTGTGCACGAAGTTGGGTGCCACCTGGAGCTCACGAAACTCAATGAATACTCGGGTCGTTTTCCGGCCAGGCAACTGCGTCACGTCCACGTACACTCCCGCATATGTCAACCGATCGCAAAGCAACGAGTACGCTGCCAAATCAGCAACCCCGGGCGCTGGCACGTCCACCTGTTGGATGTCGTACCGCAACTGTCTCTCCTCATTAAACCGATGCCGTAACAAGCGATCTGCAAGCGGAGTCTGGAAGTGCTCGAGGGGCTCATGCTCCGGCTGGCGATGGTTCATCCTGCTCCCTGAAACTCTTAGCACCAATGGACGAGGCAGGTCGGGAAGAGGAGGAGGATGAAGAACGAGAGGGTGATCTCGCAGGAGCGGGGGTCCGTAGGGGACCTAGCGATGGCTGAAAGGGCCGGAGCGCGGCAGCGTGCCGTGTCAGCAGTCGGGGCTGAGAGTTGTGACGGGGAATCAGCTTCACGGAGTGCTGTCCCTGTGCGCCAACTTTCGTGACCTCGTAAATGCCTGTGTAGCGCGGGTGGATCTTGGAGGAACGTGCAGATTTCTGTACCTGCATTAAGTCCCCAACTTTATAGTGGGGCAGTGGTCCCGCCGACGCGTGTCGATTCTCTTAGTCACAGATCTGTCGTTGATGTGTCCGATCTACTGCCTGCTGTCGACGGCGAGCTAGTGGGGGATAGCCCTAGCCATTAAGTCCATGTAGTGGCGGGCCTTGTCTCGATTCTGGGCCCGTGTTGCTCTAACTTCCGTACCTACTAAGGGGGACAATTGCACCCGAGGGACACTATTCGTTCTCAGTTGAAAGGGGGACACCCATGTACTACCGTGTGGGGTAGCCCGATAAACGACCAAAATGTGATCGACAATGACCGGCCAGGGTCGGGTGTCTCCCGTAGTGATATTTCGTCTAAGGGCCATCTTAATCAGTCGGTTGGCATTCTCTACCAGGCCATTGGCTTGAGGCCAATGCCCCGGCGAGTAGATAATCTTAACGTCCGCCCTGACTAGGTGACGTTCTACTTCGCCTTGAAATTTCGACCCATTGTCCATGTGTACCTCTTCTACGTCTAGATGCATGCACAAAAATCGATTTACGTACCAGGCTACTTCCTGCGAATTCCGGCTGGTCAYAGGGTACGCCTCGATCCATTTTGAAAAATGATCGACGKCCACTAAAAGAACATTGAGYTCTCCYTGATYGACGGGCCCTCKCRRAACGTTGATATCCGTCGTATCGATGCTAACCCTCTGAAAGGGGTGCTCTACACGAGTGGGCACCATCGTCCGAGGCATCTGTACCGGCGCCTTGTCCGCCGCGCAGGCCGGCCAATTCTGAACGATGTATTTCACATCTTCCCGAATTCCCAACTAGTACCATCCATTCTTTTCGACGGCTTTTTCCGTGTACTTGACCGCGAATGGGACCGCATCCTCCTCATGAGCGGGTCGTGGCCAATCGAACCTAGCAAGAGGGTGTGGAACCGTCAACCAGCTAGACTCTCCGTCGTCATCGACCTTCCGTTTTTGTAACGTTGGGCCCTGCTAGCGATAGTCCTGCGCCCGCTCCGTGATTCTTCACCCTTCGGCTTTGGTAAGTTCTGACAACGAGTCGCCTGACAGTCTCCGTAGCAACAGAAGGTCCGTCCAGGCTTCTGCCCGGCGGGCACTTGGCGCAAATCCGTCGGCTGTTCTAGCGTCCAGATACCGCCTCTCGGTAGGGACTTGGTCCGTTCTACAGTTGGGACAGACCCACGTCTTTTCACTTCGGTACCTAACGCACTGTCCGTGAGATTTGACCGTATGACACTGACTACACTGCACCCATAAAAGAAAACAGGGCCCTCCTGGATGTGACCCTTCTTGGTCCGGGATCATAGGCAAGGTACAGAAGAAACAGGGACTTAGGTGTGTTTCAGAGGACGAGTTGGGGCTAGACGAGAGAGCGAGGGAGTGGGATGAGGGCAGAGAGATAGCGTCGGCCATTTTCGACGAAACCTCAATTCCGGACTCGGGCGTCGTCCTTACGCAGCACGTGTAGCTCCCCATAGTGCGGTTTCGTCGCCGCGACTTCTGGCCTCCACGGAATGAGTCGCTCGTTGGCGGGACACTTGTTGGGCGGCAAAAGGCGCGTTAATCCATCGGCGTTACCATGCTGCCGCGTGGCACGGTGGCGGATGTCGAAGTCATAGTCTTGTAAACGCACCGCCCACCTGCCCAGCGTCCCCGTGTAGTCCGTGTTATTGCGTAGGGACAGCAGCGGCTGATGATCTGTAACCAGCACGAATTTCTAGCCGTACAGATACGGTCGGAAATGCTGAATCCCCCACACCACCGCCAGGCATTCACCTTTGCACGCTTCGTAATTAGCCTGCGCCTGGCTCAGCGTCTTGGACGCATACTCAATGACGTGCTCCCTTCCATCCTTGCCGTGGTGAGTCAGCACCGCCGATATCGCCTGAGGCTGCCAGTCTGTGTACTGTGCGAATGGTCTTGTCGGGTCGGGGCGCGCCAACATAGGAGCAGTTGTGAGAGCCTCCTTCAATGCCTGAAACGCCGCTTCGCATTCCGGCGTCGAGATCAGTTGTTCCTCTTTCTTCAGCAGGTTCGTGAGGGGCTTCGCTATGCCGGCGAACCCCTTGATGAAGTGTCGGTAATAGGATGCTAGCCCTAGAAAAGCCCGAACCTGGGCTAGTGTGACCGGCGCCGGGGCGTCTTGAACTGCTGCCACCTTCCTCGGATCCGATTTTAGTCCGTTGATGATATACCCCACGAATGAGATCTCCGACAAGAAGAACTCACTTTTCTCCAAGGCCAGTTTGAACCCCGCATCTTTCAGTGCATGCAAAACCCACTCAATGTGTTCCACGTGGCACTCGTGAGTTTTTGAAAAGACCAAAATATCATCCATGTACACAATCACGCAGAAATTGATCAGGGGCTGGGTCAGTCGGGTTTTGTTAACGAACTCAGCGAAGGCCTATTCATGGCCCGCTGAAACGTTGCAGGGGCATTACAAATTCCCATGGGACACCGAACCCATTGCCACGTGCCCTCAAACAGGACAAAGGCGGTTTTGGGTCGGTCCTCCAGTCGGACTGCGACGTGGTGAAAATCGTTTCGGATATCGAACTTGGAAAAGACTCGAGCGGCCCCGATAGCATCTAACAAATCATCGATTCGCGGCAAGGGATACACATCTTTGGTAGTGATGGCGTTCAATTTCCGGTAGTCGATACATACCCGAACCGAGCCATTTCGTTTTGGCACGAGGACCACGGGAAAAGACCATGGTCCCAGCGATGGTTCAACCCACCCCAACCGCTCGAATTCCCGTACCCTTTCCAAGGCCAGCTGCCTTTCTTTAAGGGAATATCGGTACGGTCGGCAATGTATCGGGGTGTGATCCCCAGTGTCAATCGCGTGTTGTATCAAAGGGGTTAGCCCTATGTCGTGGTCCTGAATACTGACGGCCTCAGGATAGGCCCGTATAACCGTCAAGAGGAGGCGTTTGTATTCGTCCGGAACACGGGCTGGTAACTGAACGTCTACGGTTCCCCGAGGAAAGGAGACCGTCGTCGTTACCGTGGGGACCGCCGCGTTGGCTTCGAGCGAGGCCCCAAACAAAGAGTTATCGGTTTTCGCCGAAAGGACCGTCGCAATAAGTTGGCTGTCCGCCGAACTCATCGGCTCGCTTTCCATGTCAATGTCACCGTCCAGTTCGGTTTCGGTCGAGGGTTCGACCGAAAAGGTCTGCGCCAGTTCCCTCGGTCCCCACCGATACTCCCTCATTCGGGGTTGAAACGACACCCCCTCTTTCAGGAGTATCGCGACTTTTTTATTCGTGAGTAGGGGCCGTGGAGGTCGAAAAGATAAATCGCACAGCCCCCTCAGCTCGGTAAATCTTTTAGGTAGGGGGTCCGTCCTGAGATACAAGGACGCAGGGGGTTCCGAAAGGTCAGCTATTTGGGACACCCTCAGCAGGGGTTCCCCCTGCACCACGGAGGAGTGTGCGACAAATTGGACTCGCTCCGAACTATTTCCATTGATTCTCGCCGCCAAGAATGGCTCCACCGATCCTGAACTCGGATCGGATATCGGTCGGGTACATCAGTCTTGTCAGTTTCCGTCGAGGGCTCATTTTCGTTCGGTGACAGACGTCGGATCATGTTGATTTGATGGGCTTTCGTGGTGAAGCGAGGCGCCGGCTGGATGCGCATGCGCACCGCCAGTCTCATTCGTATCGTTTGGGGTTTGGGGTGGGCCGATGTGAGCACCACCTTACAACTGTCAAAGTGCATTCGCGCTCCGACCGCCGCCTGCCACGGAATGCCTAGCAGAACATCATACGCCTGTACATCCAGCACGATCACGTCACACAAACAATGCACCCCCCCCACCCGTATAGGCACGTTCGTTATTCGCCCTTTACAATGAATACTATCTTCCGTAGTGGATATATACAGTTCATCCGGTCGGAGGGGCTGAACCTGTCCTTCCCTTCCCAACTGTTTCGTCAATCTCCAAGAAATGGCAACCGCCGATGATCTCGAGTTTAGGATGGCGGCCGAGGGGTTTCCCCAGACCTCACAGTCACACTCTACGCTTTTCCAGGTTATAGGATAGGCCCGGAGGAATACCTCGGGTTTCTCCGAGGCGGAATCTACGGTCTGGATCATCCCTATCCGGTTAGCTTCATGCACCTCTGAGGTCGAGGGCTGTGACTCCTCGTTAGTGGGTGGGTCCCGTAGGACCGGCTTTTTGCCCTTTCGACTTTCCTCGAATCGGCGCCTGTTTTTGAGGCACCGTTCGATCAACTTTTCGTTAACCGCTTAGGAAATGGTTAGCAGATATGGAATAGGGACAGGGATCCGAAGATCCAGAGCCTTCGAGGCATCCAATACGTCGATATGGCCATCCTTGTATTCAGGACCAGGTAGCGCAAGATCCTCGGATCCTGGTCGCCACGGCCCGAGGTCGCTTTCCTCGGTAATCCGTTGGACGTGACGTATCACTCCGATGGTCCCGGGTTCGAACATCGCTGCCACCATATACTCATCGGGTCCTATCCTGTCTCTTATACACATCTAGATGTGTATAAGAGGACCAGGTAGCGCAAGATCCTCGAATCCTGGTCGCCACGGCCCGAGGTCGCTTTCCTCGGTAATCCGTTGGACGTGACGTATCACTCCGATGGTCCCGGGTTCGAACATCGCTGCCACCATATACTCACCGGGTCCTATCTCAGTGGCCGTCGGGGTCACCATCTCCGTCGTTCCTGTGTCCATTACCGTGGCTACCCTCCCCTGTTTTGCAGCGGTGGGAGCAGCTAGCGGGATTTGGGAAGGTCCGGTGGGCCCGCCCTGAGTTCGGGGTTTCGGACAATCTTTCGCAAGGTGGCCTGGCTGATTACAGTTATAACAGCGTAGGGGTGGGACAGCCCCGGGCACGACCGGTCTTATCATAGGGGCTCCGACAGCCATAGTCACCTGTTGCCGTTATGCGGTGGCTATGCGTTGCCGTTGAGACCTTGAACAAATTCCGTCAACGCGGCTACTACCGTAACTAGTTGGGCCGCGACTTCCTTCATGGATACTTCTTCCTCACCCCGGCCTCCTTGCGTTTGACTAGAGCGACGGGAGGCCGAAGTAGAGGAAGAAACTTTTCGATCCGAGCCTTTTTTTGCCGGACCCAACCGGAAGCGATCTTCGAACATTCGTGCCGTAGCAGAGTAGCTATTGCGTCGAACACCCGAAGGGTCATCTTCGCCGGATTCTGAGTCCAGGCCCACATCGTAATTTTCTTTCCCGTACTTAATTGCGTACTGAATTAGCTCCGTCAGGGTATGTCCTATAGGGTTGCATTTCTTGCGGATCTTTTTCCACAGATGAGAATCTGACAGTCCTCTGACGAAATCAGCCCATACCATTTTCTCATCCACCCCGGAGCGTTCGGCTAGGTACGTAAATCGTTCAGCATATCTAGCCAAGGTCTCCCGAGGCTGCTGTGTGTATACCTTTATTAAGCGGAGGCATTGACCTGGTGTGATGTGATCAAATCTATCGAGAAATTTCCTCTGGAAGGCTGCCCAATAAGTGAAGGGGTTTTGTCCGTAGCACTCAAAAGCGGTTCCGGCTAACCTTCCGGGAATCGTTCTCGGAGCAACTGGTCCGACCAGCCTTGGGCTTTCAAAGCAGCTAGCCAGGTGCGAGGATCGGTGTCATCTTCAGAAAAGATGGGAACTTCGGAGGGAGGAGGTACAAAGTACAGGGGATGATTGGTCATCCCCGCGTGGTTGTCGCCGTCGTTTTCACCCCCGATTCCGAGTTCCACCATCGCGGGAGGCGGGTTTCGAGCCCGACCTCTCGCTCGGTTCTGATTGCTATTCGCGAGCCTCCGTCGACGGGGAGCCAGCCTACTCAAAAATGTGAAAAATCCAATGAAAAGATCAAAAAGAAAAAGGAGAAACTTTAAAACAGGGTAATCGTCCTAGGAAAACCTCGGAGCCGAAACGAATCAGCTCTCATACCAACCTCACGCCCCCTCGCAGCTTCCCGTACGGGGTCGTCGATCAGAGTTCTAGGAGGGGTGTGGCCGAGGATTTTTAGCCGTAAGGGTTGAGTCTCCCGGACGGAACGGGAGACTCTCGTTTCTTGGCCGAGGTTTTTCTCAGAGTCGAACTGTCGTCGCGAACTCCCGCAGGGGGTCGGATTACTCCGAAACGATAAAATCAGAAGGGTTTCTGTGAAAATGAATTGCTGTCGTGCGTCGGGACGGGGATTGGCATCAAGGGGAGGAGGCCATGACGGCAGACGGTAAAAACTTCGGCCGTCATGGGTTTCGGGGATAGGTGGTGGGTTCGAAGCCTTCAGGCCTCGTCATCAGCCTCACGAAGGGGCCGAACCCTTGGGTCTTTTGCTGTAGAGTTGGTTGGTTCCAGGCCTTCAAGCCTCGACGTCGGACTCATAGAGCCCGCACGAAAGTTTCCAGGAGGGTAAAGCGGCGGGAGGACTCGTCGGCATCTGCATTCGAAATTGCGCGGGCAGCGCCCCCGCACTACGGGAAAGCTTGGGGAAATGTGTCGCTCCCTCGTAACCCAGGACCAGCCGTCGCCACGAACACGAGTCCCCCTGGCGACACCATCGACAATCAAACTGCGGTTGCCACGCGACGTGAGCGGCCGACCAGGGCAACAACGTTAAACCCGTATAAGGCAATATAAAAGACTTTTTAGAGTCGGGGAATCAAAGCGATCAATCAACACAAACCCGTTCCCCCTTATCTCACAAGCCCGAGGCCGGTCTTGCCAACACACTTGCTTCATCCGCCTCAGCGCGCGCTGTACGTCCGCATCGCAGTAGACGCTGTCGTCATCTGTGATGGGGAAGGTCGGTAGCGAAATGAGATGATCGGAGGTACGTGGTGAACACGGGCAAGATCCCACGTTCCCGGTCATCCGAACCAACACCGAATCCATACAACCATCGCCGCAACGCTTCTCTCTCAAAAGTGGGTGCGTAGGGGGAGGATGATGAGATCTAAGTTTTCTCCCCTTGGCGGGGGTGTCGACCGTCTGCGCGGACGCAGGCGGTGGACGTCACCGGTACGGGGATGAGAGGCTCTAAAAGGCGATGACTGTTAGTTCAAAAGGAAGGCGATCGAATAGGGAGAGAGAGAGAGGGAGAAAGAGAGAGAGAGAGAGTTAAACAAAGACCGCGCGAGAGCGCAGGAAAGGCCGCAGAGGGGAGGGGAACAACCGCATCAACACACTCATACTCCTAAGCAGACGGTCCCCCAGTTCAGTTTCCCCATCCYCGCCCGGACGAGTACATACACACATACATGCATGCAATCAACAACCCTTGACAGGACATCTAATCATCCATGGACCTTCGACATCACTCATGCGCATAACCAGCTCCCATCACTCGGGGCTTCAGACACACGACATGCATAGACAAAGCAGCAATGGAGATAAAAGCAAGTCCTTCTTGTACACAAAAATTTCAATGAACTGCTGCCCCCAGGCGCAGCCTTCAAAACTTCCCAAGACCACCGACCACCATAGCCACAAGGCCCTGCCGCGGCCGGCATCCAATCCCCACCACTGCTCAGTCCCTCCGAGTGCTTCGCCTTGAGACTACCGCGGGGTCCACCCCACGTCGTCACTCCGCCCGTCCTTGGGCTCGTCGAGCCTGTTCGGCGCCGCGGACTCTCGCACATAGCTCGCGCAGCATTGCAGCCGAGATCAAAGAGGAGGAGAGGAGAGGGTTGCACAAATTTATAGCGCGGGAGGCGGCGGGTTAACAGCGCGAGTTGCGGGCAGCGCAGGGTGTAGATGAGCAGGACAGGAGAGAGAGGGGGGGAGTTAGAGGGTTCAACCCGCGGGATGGCATGGCTACATGATTGGGGTGTTCGTCCAAGTGGTGCGCGGTTTCCCGCTTTCCGCATTGATCCGAGCATCCCAACTACGCAGCCAATCACTTCGCGGAGGAAGACGGGGTAAGGATGGAGCTGGGCGTAGGGGAAGACGAAGAGTCCTGCATGGGGAAAACGCGCGCAGCAAGAAAGGAAGATGGCGCGAGGATGCAAAGCAAGAAACGGGGATGCGAGATGCGCAAAGAAATCGGAGCTTGGGACGCGCGCGCAAAAGTTCAAAAAGTCCCAACCGCACCCGTTTCTTGGTTTTCATACCACGGCCGCTATTCGCCCGCGGGAGTTATTAACCAAACAAAATGAAAAAGCCGTTTCAAAAAGAAAACAAAAGCAAAAAGAAAGAAAAACCCCTTTCTATCCGCGTCCATACTTCGGGGCTTCCGCGGGATTTTTCCCCAGGGATACTGCAAGCCGCGCGGTACGGATCTGAGCTTATCACAAACCGTCTTGTCAGCAGTGATGTCCTGGGAGGAGGGCAGAAAATCAACAGGAACTGCCCCCCCCCCCCCGGCCCCCCTTCCCGATTAGATACTGTGAGTTGATTAGTAATTATGGAAAAACTCACCGACACATCAGCAGTTATACGGCTTGTGGGGGGAAGAGATTCAGCAAAACATTTCCCATTCTTACCCTTCCCCGCTGATCGGATATCCCTTCCCAAAATGAAACCCTTTGTTTGAATCGCCGATTCTCCAGCTACCCCACCCCTGCTCGCACCCCTGCTCGCACCTTGGAGTGAGTGCCACTGACGGGGGAGTGCCTCTGCAGCAACAGACGGGCACTGCCAGGCAGAGGGTCGCCTGAAGACCAACGGAATGGAGACCACGCGTCAGCATAGGAAGCGTGCGCAGAGGAGAAAATGAACCTAGCGGGAGAAGGGCAAGGGGCTGGAAGCCCTAAGGGAAAATGCATGCACTGGAAAAAACTAGGACCTTACAGACCACCCATAGAAATAGGAACACTGTCAGTTGATGAGAGTGAGACTTAGTACAGTCTATGACCCCTGCTAGTAGGGTTCCTGTGTTGGGGGGGGCTCTCAAAGGGATTGATTGGGTTGCCTGCCTCCTATATTCTTTTTTTTTTTGTTTTTTGGCTGCCTCCTATATTCAGTTCACCATCAACGACAAAGTAGTAATGACAACAGTGTACACAGTGAACAACTTTTTTTTTTTTTTTTTTTTTTTTTTTAAACAATCAACAACAGTAACAACAGCTGTGTATACAACAGTAGTTCCAGGGAAGCTGTCCCCAGAGGAGCAGTGGCTGAGACTCTTCCAGGCCTAATGGGAGGAGGCGTGTGTACGTGTTATAAACAAGTTCATAAATAAATAGAAAAAGGAACGCAAAACTAGGTCCACCTATGGGACTTGTAGTGAAACGTCTATGCCTAGCACCTGAAGTACCTGGGCGGCAAGGCTCTCTCGAATATGCTTCGATCAGGGCTGAGTGGGGTGTGTGGCTCTCAGCTTAGCCCTGGTACCTGCAACCACTGTTCGGTCAGGTCACCCGCAGACCTGGTCCAGAGGGTGATGGTCCTGAGTGGTAGACCTCAGACCTGGTCCAGAGGGTGATGGTCCTGAGTGGTAGACACTGAGGTAGGATAGCAGGAGCAGGAGTGTGCCGAGAAGAAATTACGAGAGTGGTAGGTTGGGAGGGAGTCCAATAGGATTACGGGGCCTCTACCACATGGCCGAGTACCGAAGGTGACTCTCACCTGTCTGTAATCCAGCCTCTAGGCTGGCAGTTTGGGAGGAGCTGCTGCCCACCCTTAGGGTTCTTTCGCAGCTGGTAGCGTGGGGTTCCTTGCGGTGATCTGACACTCATCTTGTTTGATTGAGTTGGAGGTGCGGCAGGAGGTTAATCCACTCCCGGGTACTAATCATTGCGATGGCAGGAGGTCAATCCTTCCCCGCTTTGGGAAGTAATCAATGCCTCCTGCTGCTTAGGGATACACTCTGTTGACGTCACACTAGGGTGGACGTGGTCGTGGACACGGGGCTTGAGCTCTGTATGAATAATCTGATTTTACATTTGCATTTACACAGTATTGGACAGTATTGGATATATATCCGATATAACATCTTTACACATCATTGTACAGGGATGCTGGACCCAATTTCCAGCAGACATACGCCATTGTACAGGAACGCTGGACCCGGTTTCAAGCAGACATACGCCATTGTACAGGGACTCTGGACCCGATTTCCAGCAGACGTACACCATTGTACAGGGACGGTGGACCCGATTTCCAGCAGGTGTAGCTCCCCACCAATAGATGGAGCCTTCAACGTTGGGACCCACTAAACGGGTCTGCTCTGTGGGTTTTCCCGCATTTGAAGTTTTCTTTTAAAATAAATAAATAAATAAAATAAAAAGACCTCGATTTTCAAGAAAAAAAAGAAGGAAAAAGAAAGAGAACCACCCCTCAGTAGCCCGGCTTTGGTTGCTCCTGTCTATTGGTTGGGAACATCACCTACTGGGAAACGGGTCCAGCTTAGCAGATACATCATTCTTTTCAACCACTTCTGCGTAGCACATAGATTACCCTGCTTCTGGCAGGGGATTAACTAATAGCCCTGCGGGGTCCAATGCTCAGCCTCTTCAGCCTGTTTTTGGGCGCCAGATTGAAAAAAAGACACCTGCCTGCAGTCTCCAGATTTTTTTTTTTTTTTTTTTTTTTTTAAATGACCGCTACCTTTCCCATATGCCGGCCACCGGCATCTAGTAGCCTACTCCTGAAAAATAGCCGCCACACGCCGGCGTGTGGCGGCCGAATTTGAATTTGAGGCCGGTGGCCCCACGTATGAGAATGGTAGCGCTGGTATAATTGCATTTCAAGCTGCGTTTTAGCAGTTTAGTCAGGGCCCGAGTTTCAAATGCAGATGGAACTCAAACTGGCCTTTTTTAGCAGTGTGGTCAGGCACGTGGCCCGTCTTTTTTTCCCCGGATTTTTTTTTTCTTCTTTTTTTTTCGTTTTTCCCTTTTTTAAAGTTGCCCACCGCCCCCGCCCCCCCCCGTCGCACGGCGGAACTACGGCTGGGATGTCTCGGCCACGCCCGAGAATAAAAAATAAAAGAAAAAGCATCTCGTCGTGTGGCGGGGCCACGCCCGAGATGTCTCCGCCAGGCCTGGGGGAGGGAAAAAAACGGAAAAAAAAATCCGGAAGAAAAAGAAGAAGAGGGGCGGCCCGGCCACGTGCCTGACTGAACTGCTAAAAAAGGCCAGCCCGTGTTTCAACTGCATCTGAAACTCAGGGGCTGACTAAACTGCTAAAAAAAACGCAGTTTGAAATGCAATCACAAAATGCTTTCGTGACTGCGCCATAGTTACCTAAAAAAAAAAGATCAAGACAATAATTCACAAATTCACCTTGGACTAGTTGCAGGATACATAAGGGGGGTATCTTGGTGAGGTGGTTTGGCCAGGTGGGGAGGGTAGGGGAGTACCCCTCAAGAAAGACTATCAACTCAGATTTCATGAATGGTTCTTCCTTCACCCGAGAGTCACACAAATGTTATGAACCCGGTTGTTTGTTGTCTGAAGATCAACACTCGCTCACATAGACTTCCAGGTATGCCCATACATACACAGAAGGAAGGGGAGAGGATGGGAGTATCACACCACACACGGAGATAGAAACACAGCGGAAGAGTTAGCCATGCGATGTGACAGAGTACACTGAAAGTGCAATTCACTCCACAGAATCCCAGTCGCAAAGGAAAGACGAGTAGATCACATCCAGAAAACAATGAAGCAAAGATAGTTCACCCACAGTATCAACACTGTTTATGAAATTCAGAGTCTTGATTTGTCAGAACAACCCCAGGACTGTGGTGCGCTGCTCAGAAATGAGCAGCGCTTCTTCTCCCAACCCTAAATATTAACCGCTATCACTACCCCTGAGTCCCTGAAACAACCAGCGGCACCCAGATACCGCCTCTAGAGGGAACCGCCACCCTGAAACAGGCCTCTGAGGCCAAACGCCTCTCAGAGGATGAAGAAGACGACCAGCGCCACAGTCTCTAATGATGATGAAGTGCCAGAAGACCTCCCGGATGGAGATCTGCAGCAGGAGGATGAAAGCTGCAGCTATGGCTGCAGCGCCGCACACCCTGACACCCTACTCCTGAGGAGGGTTCAGCAGGGCACCACTTTGGGACCCCCAGGAGGTGGAGGAATGATCAGGGTAGGTGGAATCTGCAGATGAGTAAAGAGGCGATCTAGTTTGGAGGAGATGTCGTCCAACTTTATAGAATGGTGTGACTGACGGTCCTCCAGGCTGGTGATCCTTGCATCCCAGTTAGTAAAGTAAGACCGATGAGTTTTTTTTCTTGTTTTTTTTTTTTCCCCACAAAATAGCACCCCGAGTGTGTGCTAGTGGTGCTGGTAAGGGCAGCCGATGAATATAATCCTGCAAAAGCACGAAATCAACCATGTTCTTATTGTACTGACTGGAGGAGCCACTCACTCTGATCTTCTCAATGTCTGCCACCAGACTGGTTCTCTTCTTATGGTCTCCTTTTGGTTAGCCTCCTCTTTGCGCTTCAGCTCTGCCTTCAGAGCCTCGACTACTTTTTTCTGTTTTTGGAATTGAGTGTAATTACTGCAAATCCTGTATTACTAACTTTCAGGATGCAGTCTTGGACTGATTAGTAGTAGATAGTAATTAGACAGAGTGACTATTAGTGACTGACAGGTAACTACAAATGACCAAGATGCAGCGATTTACTGAGTGTGCTATTTTTATACTA
>BFEA01000641.1:310424-321626 GCA_003427395.1 Chara braunii
CACACACACACACACACACACACACACACACACACACACACACACAGTTTTTGGTATGTTTCTTTTCTGCATCTCCCCTATTTTTTTGTATATATTTTTGTATGCCCAACTGAGCACCTTTAAGTAGTGCCAAACAGTCGGTGGTTCCTCGTTTGGAGTGCCTACTGCACTCTTATGGGGGCCGCTCAGTTCGGGATGTCCGTGTTGCCTGTAGGTGATGGCGGATGCTCGTCGAAGTGTCTCCCTGGCTCAGTGGGTGGTGGGAACCAACAGTCTGTGGGGTTCACCCGTGATGTGAGTAGGTGATGTGCTGCTTTGCTCCGTGTTGGATGTGTGGACGGCCTCGTCTGCGCTCCGTCACTGCCTTGCTGCCCGCCCCGCTTGCCTTGCAGGTCATTCTTGGCAACCTGCTGTCTTCGTTGTGTGGTGTGGCCGGGTTGTGGTGCTGCCTTGCGCTTTGCTGCTCCGCTGCCTCGCCGCCCTTCCGCTGGTCGTGCCTTCCGTGTCCCTTGCTTGCGCGCCGTGTAGTTCGGTTGCCGTGTTGGTGTTGCCTTGTGCTTCACAACATGGTTGCTCTTCTGCGTGTCCGCTCGCCCTGTCGTCCCTTGCAGTGTGGTTGTCTTGGTGGTGTTGCCTGGTGTTTCACTGCTTGGTTGCCGTGCTGCAAGTCCTGTGTGTCGTTCTGTCCTTGCAGTCGTCTTTGGCCTTGTGCAGCCGTGTTGCCTCTACTGTGTTGCCTGGTGATCCGCAGGGTTGCTGCCCGCTGCTATGTTCCACTTGGGGACAGTCTGCCTTCAACAAGGGTCAAAGGGTGCATGACCCAAGCCATCAATATGGGCATTCCGCAGATTGTCGAGGGTTCAGCCTCCTGATGAGTCAGTGTAACTCCGACGAAACAATCTTTCATCACCAGCTTTTTTATTTTTTGCGGTCCTTTTTTTTTTTTTTTTTTAGCCCTACCAATGTTAGTGTTGTTGATAAGAGCAGACACCACTAACACCTGGGTAGAGACTCCATCTATTGGTGGGGAGCGTCACCTGCTGGAAACCAGATCCAGCGTCCCATTTACATAGCCTTTGTCTCTTTATAAAGATATGTGAAGATAAAGACTGCCTCGTCAGCCAAACCAGGCCGCCATATATTTTTTTTGGTCCTTCGACTGTCTTGGGACTTGTTTTTTTTGGTCCGTCTGCTGGGTGTGCTTGTATTGTGTTTGTCCTTTTGGGCCCCCGTGCCCTCCAGCATCCGTCCTTCCTTGTCCTTCGTGCTTAGGTATTGTCTGCCCTTCCACCTCCCCCTTGCCCTCCAACCTGTATGTTCCTCGTACTTTTCATTCACATTGTATGGCAACCGCTCCATTTGCACGGCTACGACACACTCTAAAGCGCCTCGGCTTCAGTGACACCTCATAACTCGTTCCATTGTTGACAGACTTCACCATCCCTGCTAGGATTCCGTAGTGTGCCGGCCATTATACCGGAGCTCAGCCAGCGCGGAGTAAAGTGGCCTGGCGTGCGTATGAGCACACACCCAAAACACACACACACACACATACACACACACACACACACACACACACACAAAAACATGCGTGCACAAACACACACACACACACACACACACACACTTTTTTTTTTTTTTTTTGTAATCAATAAAAAAATAAAAAAAAAAAAAAAAAAAAAAAAAAAAAAAAAAAAAAAAAAAAAAAAAAAAAAAAAAAAAAAAAAAAAAAAAAAAATAGAGCAATTACCTTGGAACAGTTTTTACCTTGGAACAGTTTTTAGGCGGACTCTGACTCTATATCAGTCACGACAAAAATGAAAAAAAAAAAAATCCCGATTTTTTTATATTTATTTTTGTTTTTTTCTTTTTAACCTATTTTGAATATTTTCGTTTTTTATTTTTTATAAATCCTAAATGAAGTCAAATTCAAAAAACAAAAATGGGGTTGTAGGGTTTTCAAAACCCTACAACCCCATATATATATATATATATATATTTTTTTTTTTTTTTTTTTTTTCACTTATTTTTCTACCCCCCAAAAAAATCCGAAATATTGGGCCGCAAACTAGGCCTGGCGGCACACGGTAGTCAGAAACAGATAATATAGATATTAGTTGCATCCTGCCTCTATACAGGAGTTCTAGTACTCAGAAATTCACAAAAATACTTGGAAATAGTCAATACCATGGCAACCGCCAACCCGGACCCGGACATGTCTGGACCGAGGCCCAGACATTTGTCTGGACTGGTCCAGACGTCCGGTAATCCGGACAGGCACCGGACAACCGGACAGGACCGGACCCGGACCCGGACCGTCTAGACCGGTACACCAGACACAAAAAATATCCGGACTGGCAAAGAAAAAACAAAAAAACATTAGTAATAAGCAGCACTAACACAGCTTACTGTCTTTCACTATACCCAACTTGTCACAGACATTCACAAAGGCTCACACAACACTTGAAACCAGTTCTCAACAGACCAATCCCAAGTCACTTCAGAAAAGAGTACGAAAATCAAAAAAAAAACAGAACTCTGAACTTTGAAGTTGGACTTTCGTATTCATATGAAAATTAAAAATTTAAACTGTTGAGTTTAAAAAGTGAAAGAATCCTTGCAGAGTAAAACATTGAATATCCAACGCCCTTCGATCGATCCCTCTGGCTCCGCTCCTGAGGAATTGAAGGTTCCTCTCAGGAATCTATCTTCAGCTAGAGCTTACTTTCTCTCCCTCTTCCTCCTTCCATCTAAACAACTGGTGATTGAGCGAAGGGGTAGGAAGACTCTGATGAAGTTTTATCCACTTGATAAGCTGGCACAACGGGATTCAGTTTACACTAAACATGCTAGCAACTGGATCTTCTACGATGATGCGTCCTATAGGTCTGTTAATGATAAGATCAAATTTATTTGTAAGAAACTGAAATCGCTGAGAGATGGACCGGAAGGAGTAAAAGAGTTCTTCCTAATCCAACCAATTACCCCTACGGTTTTCACTGTGTTGAGCCTCTTTGACAAGGATAAGGTCAGAATGGATGCATGGAATAAATTACTATGGGATCGGTCGGAAGTCAGAATCTACTCATGGCTTCTTAAGAAAGTTGGTCCAGAGGAAAAAAAAGATCAATTGATGAAAGACTTCTATTGGGTCGAGTTCAAACACATCCCGATCGAAGTCCAAGCGACATTTATTCATGACTTTGGACAACAATTTAAAATAGTGGACTTCATCAACCCAATGTCATCATACGTGGCAAAGAGAGATGACTACTTGATGCTGGCCTTGGACCTTCCTAAAGAATAACTGTTTTCACTGGATGACATCATTCCATTTAAAATGGGGGGTCGGGTTTATCAAATTCACACATCACACAAATTCCGACCCTGGTGCTTTAAGTGTAAGGCCTATGGTCACCTCCACACTGATTATGCATGTCCCCAATATCCCCAACATGCGATTCCTCCAGACCGGCGTCTCAAAAGGGATCTGCAAAGATCCAACAGATGGCTTCCAGCGGTATCAGGTTATGAGGGATGGGTCTATCACGAGGATCTGAATCAGGTGGGACAACCAGTGGGCTGGGTTTGGGAAGGGAGGAGTGATTTCCACAAACCTCCCCGCCCGCCAGCGGACTGGCTCCCTCCTCATTCGCCGCCCCCCCAACCTCAAACTTTTCCCCAAGTTGGAAAGACACAACAGAGCAGTCAAAACAAGCAGGGTCAGGTGTCTGTAGCAAATGTCCAGGCAAAGAAAGGAAAGATGCATGGAGTACAGAGCATTGGTGCTGGGGAGGCCGAGGTGATGCAATCAGGGAAGGAGATAGGGAACATACCAAAAAATGGCACTAGGGGAGGTACAGAATGGAGGGAGGTTAAAAAGAGGGGCACAGTGAAACCGAAAGATGTTTCTCCCTCAAGCAACCTTTCTGAGACATCTTATCAGAATGAAGGAAAGCAGGCGGAGAAATCAAGAAAATCAGACTCTGATTCTGAGGGGGTCCCAATGGATGTAGACCCTTTTAAAAATGTTTTTGGTCCGGAACCAATGGATATAGAGTCTGTTCAATCCTGCGCTCCTCCACCACCAGTCCTGCCTACCCAAAATTCTGATACCACTGTCTCTCTAGATGTGAAGTCTGTTGTCCTCCAAATAGCGGACTGGCTACTATGCAATCTGAAGAATCAGCACTCTAAATTGACCAATATCTCTTGGTCTCAAATCCTTGAGGATTTGATCCTGATGGTAAGCAACAGTAAAAGTTTGGAAATATTTCTGCTACAAGGTCCCCCGCTGGGCGTTTCCTGGGATGACGTATGTGTCAAATTGCTATCAATAGTCTCCACTAGATTTAACCACACAATCCAGAAGAGTACAACTATCCCTCCTAGCCTACAAAATCGCTTTCAGCCCCTAATTTTGCAAGGGGAGGAGGAAGAGGCTATGAAACAGGATCGTCAAGAGATTACCCTTCCAGCAACTGGCCTCGTGATAGCAGAATCATCCCAATCCCCGGAACCAGCACAGGGTCAGTCCCATCAGGAGATAGAGAACCCCCCCTCCTCTCCCTCATCTCACAAACGGTCTCTCTCTCTACGAAGCCCTATTGCTGATGAGGATCAATATTGCTTCAAAGCTGTTATCTCTGAGCTTACGGGGGAAAATAAATTTTTGCAGCTCCCTAGGGGGCAACAGGTTGTTGGTTTAAGTAAGCACAGTCAAGGGTTGATAGAACGGGATTCTGAGACTCATAAGTCCCAAGAGTCTCTTGGGCATCAAGAGTCTCAAACCAGGGATGATATCAGAGACACGAGCAATCAACAAGAATTGGAGATTGAGGAAATAATCAAATGCTCTCTCACTTTATTCGAGAATAGTGTTGGTACCAGCAACAAAGAGGTTGTAGTGGCAGATGTTTTGGTCCTAGATTCTGTGATTTTGGAAGAAAGATCAGCACAAGGGCTTCCTCTAAAGCACAGATGATATAGGTGGTAGATCTCACTGATGATCTACCTAAAAAAAAAGGCCCAGGAGAAGGGTATGGAAGAAGCTGTAGAAGTAAAAGAGTCTGTGAATTTTGTAGAAATTAAAATTTCTATAAATTCTCAAAGCTCTCAAAGCCTGCCCTCCCCCCAATTATTGGTTGATAACATAGAGTCTGAACTCACAACCAAGAGGCAGCGGTTGACGCATCGTCTGGCTAAAGGGCAGGGTGTTCTTTCTCCTACCAAAATTGGTATCGTCATCCTTCCGGTCAGACTCAAAGAGGGTACATGAGAGGTAGGTCTTTCTGTCCCCCCGGGGGCGGTTTATGGGGAGGTAACAATTTTGGGTACTTCCTTGCCTTCTTTATCATTATCTGATTGCCTCACAAGGGAATCATTCATTAAACAGGAGGTATGGAGATTCATCAAAGAAAATTTTCCACCAGGAGGAACGACCATCTTGACTGTGACTGAAGGAGAGCACAGACTTGCCAAATGAGATATTTTTCTAAAATATGAAGTTAACAAACAGGATAACTTCAGATGGCTCAATCAGGAGATCTTGCCAAAACTCCAAATGTTGAAAGTTAAGGCCAGCAGGTTTTGGTCGGAAACTGATGTTGGTACGTTACAGGTCAGACTTTTGGGACAACAAATTCTGGAGCCAGGGGGCCTGTTGGATTCTGGTCTGTGGCAGAACTTCTAAAGTTGTCCCTTCTAATCCTCCAATCACAGTTTATCTTCCCTAATTCATAACTTTGACCCCCCTAAAAATTTTGATGGATAATTTCCATGTAATTGACGCCTTGTATAACAAGGATAAAACATGGAAGTCCCTCAGGAGACAAGCGGACTTAGATCTAAGGACCTTGAATGTTAATGGCCTTGCTTCTGCTAAGGTTCAAAAGAAACAAGTCATTTATGATCAATTCATGGGGATAGGGGGGCGAGAATGGCCTAATGTTATTTGTATCCAGAAAATACATCTCATGGATACCGCTAACCATAATCATTGTCATAAATAGATATGGCCTTATACAGCTTCCAGAGCCCATTCACCACAGCCAGGGAGTGCAGGAGTTGCGATCTGGATCCCTTCGGGTTTCAGGGTAGAACCAGTTTTCTTGGAAACAGATAAAGCAGAGGGTCGGTGGGTATACATCTTAGTAATGTTGGAACTCGAAATATTCAATATCCTATGTGTATACGGGTCAAATGAGGCTGGGGAGCGTCAACGTTTTTTTGAGACTCTACTCCCGAAGCTTCCAGTAGGAATCCCATTAATCATGGCTGGTGATTTTAACGCTGCCACTGATCATTCCTTGGATAGATGGCGTATACCTACCCCATGTCCAGCCTATGTGGAAGCTGATAAAGTGATGATTGTCTCCTTGGTTCAAACATTTAATCTATTTGATTCATTCCGAAGGCTCAACCCGTCCCAAAGTTCTTGCACGTGCTTCAGAAAATCTCAAACTAAATTGGTCACTAAGTCGCGTATAGATTTAATCCTCCTTTCAGAGGAATTGAAAGGCGCCCTTCAGATAGCCGAAATTTTTCCTAGAAGCCCTTTTTTGGGTCTAGACCATGCCATGTATGTGGTCATCCTCGCTTTCCGGAGGAAACCGGATCAGGGGAAAGGATTCTATAAATTAAATACATCTCATTTTAAAATGGATTTATTTAGATCTTACTTAAAAGATGTTTGGTCCTTCTGGAGACAACATAAAGACATTATTCAGGATGGCATTAAGTGGTTTTACAACGGCCTAGTTTTTCTAGGTCGTAAATGCAATGAATATTCGAAACTACTAGCAGTTGAACGTCATTGCAATGAATTGAGTCTATATCAATGCATTCAACAATTACCACTCTTAGAATTTGATGACGAGGATAAGAAGAACAATGAATCAATTGCTCAAGAAATTCATGAATCAGAACATCGATTACTTTCTCATATGGAATACCGATGGCAAGGGGTTAGGATTAGGGGTACACTTAGAGAACATGGCACAAAGGGTGCTATGGATGCAAGAATCTTCGCAATGGCTAGAGTCTGTACAGGGAGGACAGTCATTGGGGCTCTTGCTCACCCCCAACATCTGAATGATTCATTAGCCACCTCCACAACTGAGTGTACTAAAATTGTCAAAGATTTTTTTAAGAATTTTTTTTTATCAGAAAATGGGAATATCCCTTGAGATCGGAGGAATAAGGAAATCGATGATTTTTTGAAACCAATGACCAAAGCCCTTTCAGAATTTCAAAAAGAACAACTAGAAAAGTCCTTAACAAAAAAAGAGGTGTGGAGTGCGCTTATGCTCATGGAAGAAGAAAAAACACCATGTATTGATGGATTGCCTAAGGAATTCTCGAAATCCATGTGGGATTTTATCTCACAAGATTTAATGGA
The DNA here is from genome assembly GCA_003427395.1 of Chara braunii. NCBI lineage: Eukaryota > Viridiplantae > Streptophyta > Charophyceae > Charales > Characeae > Chara > Chara braunii. The sequence continues at coordinate 317,824 of BFEA01000641.1, forward strand.
ATTCTATCACGCAGTATGGGCATCTGGACACATGAGAGAAATCGTGGGGCAGGGAGTTTTAACATTACTATATAAAAAAGATGATAAATGCAACATTCGCAATTATAGGCCAATAACGCTCCTTTCTGTAGTATATAAACTCATTTCGAAGGTTCTAACCAACCGTTTGAATAAAATCATAGCTGACACAATTCATCCCTCCCAAACTGGCTTTATTCAAGGAAGGAATATCTAGGACAATATTCTTCTTATTAATGAATTAGTTAAGCTCTCTCGACAATCCAAACATAATGCTGCATTCATAAATGCCTAAGGAAATTAAATTTTGGTCCAAACTTTAGAAGATGGGTTAAAATCTTGCATGAGAATGCAACAACAAGAGTAATGATCAATGAAAATGTGACACCTCCTATTTCGCTTCAGAGATCGGTGAGACAGGGGGACCCGATCGCCCCACTATTATTTTTGATCATTATGGAAGCCCTGGCAGTTAATCTTCGACAACATAAAGACATCAAACGTATAAAAGTCTCTTCTATTCTAGAGGATGCCATCCCAGTTTGTTCTCTGTTTACAGATGACCTCTCTCTGATGGTTGACGCCTCACGGCAAAATCTAGAGGGAATTAAACGAATTATGGATGCGTTTTGTAAACTTTCAGATAGGATGCCATCCCAGTTTGTTCTATGTTTGCAGATGACCTCTCTCTGATGGTTGACGTCTCACCGCAAAATCTAGAGGCAATTAAATGAATCATGGATGTGTTTTGTAAACTTTCAGATATGAGGGTAAATTGGGGAAATAAAACACTTGGATGGTGGATTCACTATCAAGGAGTGAGACCCCCAGAACAACCTCTAATTAAATGGCTCCCACCTGAGATGCCAATCAGGATTTTATGGATTTTCATCTCAGCACTTTGGTAAACCTATATCCAACAATGCTGAGATTATGCAACAAGCTCAGTCTAAATTAAAATTATGGAAAGACAAACACAACTCTTTATTCGGCAGAACGCTAACAATTAATAATGTGGTTTTCGCTTCCATCTGGTACAAATCTGCAATATGGGCCTTGGATAAAGCTAATATTAAGATATTTCAACGTCAATTAGCGGTATTCTTATGGCGAGGGGATCATAAATGTGAAAATGTTATTCATAGGGTGGCATGGTTATCTGTAATCCAACCCAAATCCAAAGGCGGGCTTGGCATCATTGATCCTACTACCCAGACTATGACCCTTTCTATTCAATGGCTAAAACGCCTCTTATTTAATCCACTGACTCCTTGGTCTCTTTTGGCTTGTGAACAAATTAGGAGGTTAGCACCACCCACGTCAGAGGAAGTAGACCCTCTTATGTGGCTAGAGAATCGATCCTGGTCCCTTCCAAGAGTTTCTCCAGCGCAACCTCATCATGGGGACCTCTCAGATTGTCAAGCTGCAAGGAAAGATTTTAGTAGGGATCCCTTTTGGATAACTTTAATGAAAACCTGGTGGAAATTCCGCCTTCCTGATAAAATAGACCCTGAGAGATGGGAGGAAGTACGTCAACAACCATTATTTAACAACACATTTATCAGAGACACTCATGGTTGTACGCTTAACTGTAAAGACTCGTCATGGAAAGGGTGGATTAAGAAAGGTGTTATTTGTATCAGGGATATTTTGAATAGTGAGAACAGAGATTGGGTTGATTCTTCGGTCCTCCAAGAGCGCTTGAGACATTGTCATCATCAGAAGGAGGCCATGGAGCAGATAATTGACATAATCCATTTATAATGGGTTATAATTCTTAAGAAAGGGCCCAAATTTCTCCTAAATGACTAGGTAACTATCAAGGCACAACAAGGAGTAGTGGGGAATATAATTGAAGTTGTCAATGAAAGGGATATCCTCCTGTCCATTATTGAGTTAGAAGCGGATGGTTTTCTTAAGCCTATGGCATAAGAGCACACTGAGTGGTTCAAGGTGGACCAACTCTTTCGGATCAGGGTTTTAAAAATCAAAGACAAATGGCTAACCTTTAAACCAGATACACCCATTTCTCACCTACCTCTTGACTCGGTAAACTGGACCTGGTCTAGTTAAGGTGGAAGGGGACATTCCTTCTCTAGATCACTTCACAAATTATCAGTCAAATCTACTTACAGAATGCTTCGCCCTAAGGTGAACATAAAAGACCGAATAGAAAATTGATGGATGAAACAACTAAATGTAAGTAGAAAAGAGTTGAAATCAGTTAAATGGTTTCTCTTTGTTAAATCTCGCCCAGCCAAGGTCACATCTCTGCAGTGGCAGATTACCCATCGCTGCCTCCCTACGAATGATTGGATTATAGATAGAACCTCATTAGAACAAAGAGGTATAGCTCACCCATGGTGTGAGTTATGTAAATCAGCCTTCCCTTCCAAACTAATACCAGAAACATGAGAGCACATCTTTCTCCAATGTCCTGGATCAGTCTGGTTATGGCATTGGTGGGATAGGATTTGGAATCAATTGGGAACAACACTCCCGTGGCCCTGGGATTCGAAAACACTACTCTTGGAAGCCTGGAACCCTGTTAAGATTGATAACTTTACATTAAACTTGTTCACAATTGGAAGGAGAGCAGTTATTTGGGCAATATGGACACGAAGATGTACCTATGAAATGGAAGCTGTACGCTTGGATGGGCCAGAGTTTACAGAAACTATTAAGCTACATATTCAAACAGAGATTACTACCAAATGGGAAGGACTAAAAGGAAAAATACAATATCTGAAACAGAAAAAAGAAATCCTGCAACACATTAAATCATTTAATCAAAGCTGGCTTGGGGGGGATAAGGGAGGGAGGTTAGGGCGGGTGGAATGGGAGGGAACACAAGAAAATGATCAGGTTGAGTTTCAAAGGAACTACCGCTTGATCTTCAATGACTGGATGGAAGTTGATCCTGCTATTCCATTAAGGCCTCCGATGGATTTCCCTGATCCTTTTCCTCCATCGAATCTATGTTTCGTTCCCAGATCTTGGTATGGATATGTGTGAATCCTTAGTGCTGGTAACCTCGCTTTTGGTTATTCTGCTGATACAAAAGGGGTTGATCTAGTGCTTGGAATGACATGTTTTTCAGGTGCCCTCATTAGGGTGAAGAGGCACGAATTTCAACACAACAATTATCAAGGTTTCAAAAGATGTATTTATGGGACGCTGGACCCGGTTTCCAGCAGGTGACACTCCCCACCAATAGATGGAGTTTGGTTTGTCAAAAAAAAAAAAAAAAAAAGGGTCTGATCCCACACTACATACGGTATGTAGGTTTATGGATTTTTCGAGATCCCACAGTGCTCCGGGGTAGTAGGCGGCACCGTCGACTTTGGAGGTGAGTGGGAACGTTTGTTGTCGTAGCGGTCTGGGAGTGATCGGTGGAGAAAAAGTAGTACGGAAATGTGAGGAGTGCTGGACCCCTACCCGTCCGTGAAAAAGCTGGAGGCCTTTTCCTTTTTTTTTTTTCTTTCCGTTTGTCCGTTTGGCAGGACGCGCGACACTCACGTCGCAGCAAAACCAAGCAGCGGGTCCAGGTCGCCGGGGTCTGCGTGGAAGCAGCGGAGTGAATGGGATAGTGGAGTCCCGATTTTCTTCTACGGCCCGCGTGGCGCGGGAGCGGCTTTTTCGGTGCTTTTACCACTTTTTCGTTAAAGTTCGTAGTCGGATCAGACCCTTATTCAGATCTGCGTAAGAACAGATCTGAGATCTGGTCAGGACCAGATCTTAGACTTGATCTCAGATCTGACCAATATCCTCTCTCTCTCTCTCTC
>BFEA01000641.1:326662-341960 GCA_003427395.1 Chara braunii
AGATAACTTGTAGTTTCTGGTAATAGCTTGCTCCTCCTCCTTCCCCTCTCCCTCCCATTCCACCCTCCCTATTTTTCCTCCCTTCCCTCCCCCCAGCCAGTCACTGCTGAATTTTCGGAAAATTTCTTTAATTTCAGATTTGGATGAGTTGAACTGGATTTTTTCCTTTACCTTGATCCATTGGTCCTGAATATCGGTTTGGATTTGCTGTTTTATGCTGTCAGTGAACTTCGGGCCATCCAGTCTAGCATCTTCCCATTCATAGGTGTTCCGTCTTCGCCAGATAGCCCAGAGAACTGCACTTCTACCTATGGTGAACAAATTGTGAGTGAAATTATCTTCCTGTTCTGGTGACCAGTGCGCTAGCAGAATTGCTTTCCATTCCCAAGGGCATTTCACTGTGGTTTCTAGTTGTTCCCATATTCGGTCCCACCACCGCCAAAGCCAAATTGAGCCTGGGCACTCTAGAAATAAATGCTCTATTGTTTCTGGTATTTTTCTGCTTGGGTACGCCGATTGACAAAGTTTGCACCATGGGTCTGCTATCCCCCTTTTCTCCAGTGAGGATCTGACTATCAACCAATAATTGGTTGGGAGGCACCTATGTTCAATCTGCCACTGAAAGGAAGTTACTTTTGATGGCTTGATCTTGGAACCTTTGAACCATTTAATGTTCCTCAAGTCTTCCTTGCTGATGTTCAGTTGTTTCATCCATCTCTCCACTACCTTATCTTTCAAGTTTATTCTCGGTCTAATCATCCGGTAAGTTGATTTGACCGATAGGGTATGTAGGTGTATGCTGAATTTTCTGTTGAGTTTGTTTTTGGTTCCCCATGTCCAGCACTCAGGATCTATTGGTAGGTCTGCGATGTCAATCGAAGGTCGAAAAGCCTGACACGACTGCGCATCCCATGAAAGAACTCTGATTCTGAAGATGTTTTCCACCGGTATCCATGTTGGGGTGTTGTCTTTTTTAATGATTATCACGTTATCTTCCTTTAGTTCATATAACTCAATTAAGACTTCCTTATTGGGTGCTATGAGGATAACGTTGCCTACCAATCTTGGATTCTTCTTTATCGTCACCCAGTCACTTTCTTGGAGTCTCTTCCCTCTCCTGAGTACTCTAATCCATTCGATAGGGATCAATTCCACTATTCTATCTAGATTGCTTTGTGCATGGTGAGAGTGCTTTAGTTTCTCACGGAGAATGTGAGGGGGAATCTAGTCTCGAGAGGTATTATCCCAAATATCCTTAATCCTGGTTACACCTTTCTTGATCCACCCCTTCCATGGGTTATCATTGCAATGAAGTGTGGTGCCTTGACGATCTCTTATCCATGTATTGTTAAAGAGTGGTTGGCGGTTGATTTCTTCCCATCGTTCCGGGAAATGTTTGTCCGGTAGGGGTAACTTCCTCCATGTTTTGAGAATAGTTGGCCGGAAGGGATCCTTAGTGATGTCCTTCCTGGCTGCTGCCCTGTTTGTCATTTGAGTCATATCTGTCTCTTTGATTGTGCCTCTCGGCAATGACCAATTCCTATTCTTTAGCCACATGGCTGGGTCAACAGTCTCTACTGTCTGTGGGGCCAGTCTCCTTAGTTGTTCCCAGGCTAAACCACTCCAAGGGGTTTGAGGATTGAGTAGTAGTCTCTTGATCCATTGGACGGAGAGTGCCTTGGCTTGGAGTGTGGGATCAATGATACCCAAGTCTCCCTTGGTCTTTGGTTGAATGATAGAGGTCCAAGTCACTCTGCTAATGACGTTCTTGTAATCATGGTTTCCTCTCCACAAAAAGGCTCTGAGTTGTTGATAAAGGGATTTAGTCCACTTGTTATCCAAAGCCCAAAGTGCTGATTTATACCAAATTGAGGCTAGTACTACATTATTAATCACCAAGGCCCTGCCCATTATAGATGTATATTTCTTCTTCCATAATTTCAATTTGGTCTGAGCACTTTGAAAAATAACCTCCTTGTTGATTATTGGTTTCCTTTCTGCTAATAATGAGATACCCAGGACCCTTATTGGCCTATTATGAGGGAGCCATTTAACACGTGGTTCTTCTGGTGGTCTAACTCCTTGGTAGTTTATCCACTAACCTAGGGTCTTTTCCCCCCAGTTGACCTTCATGTCAGCTAATCTGCAAAATTTATCCATTAATTCTTTAATTGCCTTCATATTTTCATGTGATGCATCCACCATCAGAGAGATCATCAACAAAGAGAAAACACATGGGGATTGCCTCTTCTGGAATGGATGTCACTCGTATTTTCGTAATATCCTTGTGTTGCTTTGGATTAACCGTTAACGCTTCCATTACAATGACGAAGAGAAAGAGTGGTAATGGGTCGTCCTGCCTTACCGATCTCTGCAAATTAATTGGAGGTGCCAAACTATCGTTGACCATTACACTTGTAGTTACTTTTTTATGCAAGATTGTGATCCATCTTCTAAAGCAAGTCCCAAAGTTCATTTTTGTCAGACATTTGTCTAGGAAGAGTCAATCTACATGATCATAAGCCTTTTCAAAATCAATGAAGATGAATGTTGCATTGTGTTTAGATTGGCGTGCCACTTTGATAAGTTCATTTGTGAGGAGAATGTTGTCTTGTATATTTCTTTCCGTTATGAACCCTGTTTGAGCTGGATGGATAATATCGGCGATGACTTTGAGCATTCTCTCTGCTAGTACTTTTGCTACTAATTTATAAACCACCATGAGGAGTGTGATGGGACGGTATTTACGACTGTTGAGTTTATCTCCTTTCTTGTACAAAACCGTGAGGACTCCTTGGTTAACTATCTCCCCCATATCCCCTGTTTCCCATGCTGCATGGTAATAATCCATTAAATCTTGTGCGAGGGTACCCCACATGGCTTCCCAAAATTCTTTTGGAAGACCATCAATTCGTGGTGTCTTTTCTTCTTCCATGGGAATCAGGGCCTTCCAAATTTCGTCCTTGGATATTGGCATTTCCAATTTCTCCCTTTGTTCATCTGTGATTGCTTTATCGAAAGGAATTGAGAATTCATCAATTTCCTTTTCCTTTAGTTCTTGAGGAATATATGAGTTTTTTTATGTGAATAGATCTTTATAAAAGTCCCTGGTTATTTTCATATTGGCCGCTGTGGAGATGGCTAAGGGTTCATTGTTGTTGAAAGGATTTATTAAGGTCTCTATCGTTGTCCTTCCTGACCTTGCTTTGGCCATGTCGAAGAAGCGTCCATGTCCCATTCCATCTGATGTTTTCTTAGTTTACCCCGTATTTTAAACCCTTGCCATCTGTACTCCATGTATTTGAGTAATTGATCCTCAAGTAATTGAATTTCCTTTGCAATTGGCTCCAGGCCATCTTGATCATCTGGCGTAACTTCTTTTTCTTGTAGTTCTTGAAATTTTTGAAGGATTTCCGTCTCTTTTTTATTTCTTAGCTTTGCTAAGGCTTTGGAGTATTCATTGCATTTACGACCTAAGAATGCTAGGCCGTTGTTGAACCACATGATGTCGTTGCCGATGCGAACTCTCTATTTTCTCTAGAAATCCCATACATCCTCCAGGTATTTAAGGAAGTCCTGGTCCTTGAGGTGAGACATATTTCGTTTATAAAATCCCCTGCCCTGATCTTGCCTCTTTCGAAATGAGAAGACTGTCATGCACATCGCATGGTCCAGGCCTGGATATGGACTTTTAGGTAGGATGTCAACAAATTGCAGACCTCCCTGCAGATCTTCTGAGGCTAGAATAAGATCGATCCTAGACTTAGTAGGTTTGTTTGAGTGTCTCCTAGTGAAGCAGGAAAAGGACTTAGTGGTAGGGTTCAGTCTCTTAAAGGAGTCAAAGAGGTTCTAAGAGTTACACAATTTAGATATAGTTTGTTTATCAGTTTCTATATATGGTGGGCATGGTGCTGATATATTCCATTTGTCCAGGTTACGGCCCGGTGCTGCATTGAAGTCTCCTGCCATTATAATTGGGATACCTACCGGGAGGTGAGGAAGTAGTGTTTCAAAAAAAACTTGGCGTTCCCCTATGTCATTGGGTCCATATACATTTAGTATACTGAATACCTCTAATCCCAACATTGTCAGTATATATACCCATCTTCCTTCATGTTGATCTGCTTCCCAGTTAAGTATCTCAGCTTTTGAATCCGGTGGGACCCATATCGCCACACCTGCACTCCCTGGTTTGGGGGCATGTGCCCGGTACGCTGTGTGAGGCCAAAATTCCTTGTGAATATGATTGTGAGTTGGTGTATTCATTAGATGTGTCTTTTGGACGCAGATAACATCTGGCCACTCTTTCCCACTTACTCCTTTGAGGAGTTTCATTATGGCTTGGTGCTTAGAGTTTTTGGCTGAAGCAATACCGTTGACATTGAGAGACCTGAGGTCCAAGTCAGCGTTTCTTTTGAGGAGCTTCCAATTTTTGTCTTTATTATAAAGTAGGTCTATTAAATTCACTTCCCCAGTTTTATTTCCCATTTTACAGTATTTTTTCCCATGTCACTTTATCAAGAATCCCACCTTTCTTGAGGGAGGCCTCACACACAATTCTGAGGACAAGAGTGATGATATCCTCTTCTGACCAAAACTGATTAGGTTTTATTTTAAGTATTTGTAGATCCTTGATAGTTTCTGAATTCATCAATTTCAGGGAGGGTGTATTTGTTACTCTATATTTAATAAATATGTCGCAATCAGCTATACTCTCCAGGCCTGATGTCGGTGAGGAGGAGACCGGGAGGAAAAGTATTCTTGTTTTGGAGAGGGAGATCTGTTCATCAAAATGAGGAAGGCGTGATCTGAGTTTTTGCCTTTTGTTAGTGAGATCTGACAGTGTCACTATCTGCGGTGACTTCGAGGGATTTCCATCCTGTTTTCCCTGTGGTGCTGAAGACCCCACTGTGGATATGAGCTCAGATTGGTAGACTTGGGTATCCTGGGTAAAGTCAATGGCTTCGTCTTCCTTACTTATGAGGCTGAGGGACCTCCTGCTAGCTATTTCCTGTGCAGTTACACCTAGCTCCACTGTTTTTTGCAAGTTCTCTGTTCTTTGTATAGGGTGAGAAGCGAAGGGTTCCTCCTCTTTTAGTAGAGAGGACCTTCTCTTCCTGTGATTTGACAGCGTTATTCCTACTTTGAGGAATTTTTTTCCCCCTGTGATTGGGGATAGGATTTCCACCAATTTTGGCTCGAGTCGATTCGAACATTGACTAATATTTCCTGTGTTTTCCCCTGCAGAATGGTTTTTTATACTGATGAGTATTTACACTGACTGAGAATCCTGACTGGCTCCCTCTACCTTATCAGAACAGTGGATTCTCATTTGGGCTGTCGTGATGACCACCTGCGAATCTGAGCTGTTACCGTTTTCCCGTCTAGGGTCCACTCCAGGGACTACATCCATTTAGACCCCAGGAACTTGACCCATTGGGATGGATTGTTGAACCTGCGAACTTTCTGAGTTCTGGGGCTGGTCATTTGCCATCGTGGTGACCCTCTGCAAATTTGAGCTGTTAGCATTTTGCAGTCCAGGGTCCAATCCAGGGACTGCGTCCATTTGGACCTCAGGGATTTGACCCATGGGGATAGATAGTTGAACCTGCAAACTTTGTGAGTTTTGGGGCTGGCAATTTTTCCCCTCAGAAATGACCACGCTTGTGTCTGTTTTCTGTTTTTTTTTTTTTTTTTTTTTTTTTTTTTTTTTCCCCTTTGTACCCAGTTTTGGGATTGACGTCCTGCTTGGAGTAAGGGCCTACTTATACAGTGTACTCTTATGAGTCCCTATCCTCTTTGGCAGTGCCAGTCGATGACTTTGTATATGCCTCGTGAATTGTTTGAATTTCGTTTTTTTTATTGTGGTTCATGATTCTGAGTTTTGTGTGATATTTTTTTTTCCTGGCCAACTCCTTCATTCTTTTGGTCTCTTTGATAATCTGAGTCTCCATTTTGGAATCCTGAATTTGTACACTTCTAAGGCTATCATGAGCTTGATTCAAGAGACTTGTCCCTGTTAGAACAGGGAGAAGAGACATTGATAACTTCTCAGATACCGCGTGGAGTAGTCTGTCGCACATATCAGTCCAGGCTGCGTGCGACGAGAGGCCAAATTTAAGCGTCGATTTCAAACTGTCGCTGCTCATGAGAAGTGAGGTGAAGTATGTTTGAATTTGTGTCCAGTCCACTCTTGGCCCGCAGGGATTTTAAATTTCAAATTGGCAATTAGCCATAGTGTCATCCTATGCAGACTGGTCTAGAGTTCTATCAACGAATCCTGTCCTTCGCTTCTGGCCCCCATAATTGCAAACAAGGAGGGTGCTACAGGGGTGTTTTCTACATCCATCTCTTCTTGCAAAAAAAATTCTTTCAACAGATCTTGCATTTCGTCACTGCCACCCCTCTGTTCTGTTGAATCATTCGAAGTATTGTGCGGCTCTTGTTGTACTGATTGTTGAACTATTCCCCCTAGTGACGATAGTTGTGTTTGCATTGATGATTGTTCTGACTGTTTAGACTGTGTTTGTTGAGCCAGTTGTTGTTGTTGTTGTTGTTGTTGTTGTAGCTGCTGTTTTGCTTGTTGCTGTTGTGCTGGAGGGTCCTTGTTGATCTGGTGTGGACTGTTGGGTTTCTTTCTTACTTCCTTCCATTCCCGATTACCAGATTGGACTCTTTTTTGTATATATGCATCCGGAGAAGGGCCAGAGATTTGTTGCTCCCCGCATCAGCTGTAATTACTTTGACTTCTGTAATTTTCTGCCCGTTCTGCCTTGGGTTCTGTTGCTGTTGGTATTGCTCTCTTTGGGTCTGCTGTTGCGTATGAATGTTCTGAGCATGAGGATCCTGATGATTTTGTTGACCTCGTCTGCCCTCCTGTTGTCCCTGATTGTTCTGGTTCCCCTGCTTGCCTTGGATACCATGGGACTGTTGGTAAGGGTGTTGTTGAGGTAGGTGGTGTGGTGGAAACCAATCTGCTGGTGGGCGGGGGGTCTTACAATGGTCACTTCTGCCTTCCCAGTACCAGCCTATCGGTTTTCCCATCGCATTGGATTCCTCGTTGTATACCCACCCCTCGTATCCCGGTACCCCGGGTGTCCATCGATGCGGAAGCAATGGATCTTTATGTAGCGACACGTGTTGTGGGTGCAGGGGGCAAGCGAACTCCGTGCTCAAATGTCCGTATGCTTTACATTTAAAACACCAGGGCCTAAATTTATGTGTCGTGTGTATTTGATAAATCCTTATGTCCATCTTATATGGGATTATATCATCCATTGAGAAAAGTTATTCTTTTTGCAGGTCCAGAGCAAGCATTAGGTAGTCATCTCTCTTTGTCACGTGGGATGAGAGCGGGTCTTTAAAATCCACTATTTTAAATTGTTGCCCGAAGTCATGCACGAAGGCTGCTTGGACTTCTATTGGAATGTGTCTCAGCTCTACCCAATAGAAGTCCCTCATCAACTAGTCCTTTTTTTCTTCCGGACTGATTTTCTTCGGCATCCATGGATAAATCCTAACTTGGGAGGTGCCCCAAAAGAGTTTTTTCCAGCTGTCAATCGTTTTTTTGTCATTCTCAAAGAGGCAAAGAACAGTAAAGACAGTTGGGGAAATAGGCTGAATTAGAAAGAATTATGAAACAGCCTTTGTGCTTTCTTTCATCTGTTCCAATCTTTTACAAATCTATTTGATCTTATCGTTCGTTGATCTGTTTGCTCCCTCATTGTAAAAAATACAATTGCTCGCATGTTTTACGTCGGTTGCATCCCTATGTGGCAATTTCTCTGCTGGGTAGGATTTCATTAAAGTCTTTCTTCCTCCTTGTTCTATCACTTTCTGTTCTGAAGGAAGGAGGAAGAGAGTAAAAAAATAGGCCCTCGCGGAGGAAAGATTTCAGAGGGGAATCTTTAATTCTTCTGAAGGTGCTCCCGGTGGACCTAACGCTGACCTGGTCACATTAAGTGTTTTATCCTGGAGTGTCGTCCTAATTCTTTGTGCCCATGTTTCTTGTGATTTTTTGGACGAATCCTCTTGTTCATCCTGGGGGCTCCTTGACCTCTCTCATTATGTTCCAGCCATCTTTCTTCCTCCGTGATAATTTCATCTTGGTCATGCATTATCCTATCCTCTGTGATTGTCTCCTTTCATGTTGTTTTTCCTGAGGATTGCTCTTCGGAGTTCTTGTGGGGTGCCTGAGACTGTGCATTGTTGTTGTTCACTGGAATGAGGTGGTGGGGAGGTCGAAGTTCCCCTTGCTGTGAAGATGATGTTTCCCCCTCCTCCCTCTGGGATTGGTGGGGAGATCGAAGTTCCCCCTGCTGTGAAGATGATGTTTCCCTTTTCTCCCGCTGGGATTGATGTTGCTGGATTCCTTGTCTGGAGGGGGGGGGGAAATTGATTTGATGTTTTTCATGAGTGTAGGGCAATTCCTCCCTGTTTGTTGTGGTCTGTACCGTGTGGGATAGCCATTTTTCTGAGTTTTTCGTCTTCCAAATATATTCCCATTCGCATTGTACGTTGATGTTACCCTATGTTGAGTATGATTAGGTGAGTTGGGTCTGGCGTACGGAATCGTTCCCAACTGCCTGAACAGACTGTGACACATTGCCCCCTGATAGAACAAGAGAGAATCCTGCCCTTTTGCCCTCTTTGAAGTCATGTTGAACATCTTGCCCCAGCTGGCCAATGACGTGAAAGAAGGGGAGTGAAAACGGGATGATGGGACTTTCTTCAGAAGTGTAATGAAGTGACAGATCACTAACTAGGATCGTTGATGGGCGGCACGTGGGATGGTATGTGGTAGATAGATTAGGAAGGGATATCGTAGGCGAGCGAACCAGGGAGTGGGGGTCGTGTGAGTGTAGGTTGGAGGAATGAGACTCGTGTCCTAGGAGGATACAGGTGGCACGATGGAAAAATAACTTGTTGGCGGTCAACTAAGGCAGACGGGGAGGGATGAGGAACATAGTTGAGGGGAATGCGGTTGACGTAGGGCGATGTGGGTAGGAGAACACAATTGATGTGATGATGGTTATGTAAGAGGTTGGGGGGAGGTGTGGGAGGGAGATGCCTTTAGGGTATGAAAGGAAATTATGGGAGTGAAAAAGGGGAAGGGGAGAAGGGGTTGGGATAAAGTGAGAGGAGACGACTTGTGAATGGCTAATGTGTCACGGGTAGATTTGCCAATGTCATGCGTAAGGGAGCGAAGAAGGGGATGGGAAAAAGTGAAGATTGGGGCGGAGATCCGTTGACCCGTTCTGGGCAGATGGCCAACTTTATTGCTTTCTCATGTGGGCTTGAAACCTTTTAGATGTTCCTTGTGTGATTACAATTTCTTCCTCTGATTTCAGTGAATTTACCGGTTGTAGATTCGTTACTTGTTCCTTCTTTGGTGGTTATTGTGTTGGGAGTGTCATTAATTCAGCAGTTCTTGGCTGTAGAGTTTTTTCAAATCATGGAGGGGAACAGGAAAACATAGATGGCAGGGTATTGGATTTGGGAAAGAGGAAAATAAGGGAGTCGCACATACCTTTGGCTCTGTCAATTCAGGCTGGTTTCTACTATTCTTTCCGCTGGTGCTCCTCTTGGGACAGTCTTGAATATTATCCTCTCCTTTGATCCTTACTCTGATTCTCCTCCTTACTGAACTTTTCCAGATGACTCTGGCTGAGTTAATACCACTTGTGATAGCTCTACCCTCCAACCCTACTTTTGACTCCACCTTTGACTGAATCTTGAGAGCTTAGACATGTATCATCGGCTATAACTAGCCTCTTCTGTGACGATTTCCTTACCCCCCACTCTTACGTACACGAGCGGTATTATACCTGTCTCTTATACACATCTAGATGTGTATAAGAGACAGCCAGATGACTCTGGCTGAGTTAATACCACTTGTGATAGCTCTACCCTCCAACCCTACTTTTGACTCCACCTTTGACTGAATCTTGAGAGCTTAGACATGTATCATCGGCTATAACTAGCCTCTTCTGTGACGATTTCCTTACCCCCCACTCTTACGTACACGAGCGGTATTATACAAGTGGGGAATATTTTGGATGGTCGCAGCTCTGCAAATATCTCTACCCTCCAGCCCTGCTTTTGACCTCAGCTTTGACCTGTATTATGGACTATAATTAGTCTCTTCTGTGACGATTTCCTTACCCCCCACTCTTACGTACACAAACGGTGTTATACAAGGTCGTCGCTCTGCCACTTGATTCCTCTTATTCCAGCAATCCTGTTCAAACATACTTTCTTCAATCAGCAGTACTCTGCTTTACTCATGTCACCGCGAGATGTTCCTTTGTGAGAGTCACAAATGAATGTTCCTTAGTGAGAAAGTTGCAATGTCCTCGTTGTCGGAGGACGACGCTCAGGAGCAATACCACGGGACACCTGTCTATACTTAGACACGTGTCTGAAGCTCGCTTCACGTCAGCCCGTGACGTGTCCAGCTTCAAGATGCCAACCCTAGGGCGCGTGCGTTAGGCGCCTGATTCTCTCCAGGAGCCTATCCTTTGAATACCTCCTAGCTTCACCTTACTGTCATTAAACCATCTTATTGGTGTGACTAGGGATCGGTCCATGTTGAGGTGCCTGACCCACCTATTGTTTATCTAATCTCGCAGCGGTTTTTTGGGTCGGAGCATCCTATACGTGGTCTTGACTGACAGGCCATGGAGGTGAACCATCTTGCCTGACGTGGATCCCGCCCTCCAGGTGGACTTCCATCACAACTCCTGCGGATCCAGGGGTAGCTCCTTAACGGGTTTTGGGGGCTGGACAATAACAGAGTCTTCCCACTCCCCCATCACGCGCACTGAAGACGTTTGTTTTGTCTCGCCACTCAATGGGTTGCGAGATCCCGTCAGTTCGTTCCTTGGGCCTATAATGTAGTTTTTTACCAGCATGTTTGAAACCCTTATCATGTGGAGCCTACCTATTCTACTTGAGTCATTGGGGAAGCCGATCCAGTCCCCTTTCTTCAATGTGGGCCCTCGTTTGAGGAGTCTGTACCATGAGAGGGAGATCGCTTCAATGATTATATCCAGGTGTCTGTCCATGTGATGGCAATAACGTAGAGTGTCCCGCAGTTGGGAAACCGACTTCCAGTCAGTGTTTTCGTGGTCCCATAATTGCCCAACGCGGAGCACCCCTTGCTTTCCCAGCCTTTCCATGGTGCCACTAAGTTGCACAATAACCCCCCTTGGTGGGGTGTGATCCACCGATTCCCAAAAAGGGGTTGCCGGTACACTCCTCCCACCGATCGGGTGCCTGTTTATCGGGGAGGGGAAGTTGTCGCCAGTTGTTCAAGAGTGTTGGCCAAAAGCATTCTACTGGTTGTCCTTGAACTTTTTGGGGGACTGACCAACAGCGAGCGACCATTTTGTCAAAATGGACATTTTTTATTTTTTGAACGAAATTGAAACCGAGTTTTTTGACCGAAAACTCGTCAAAATTTGTTGTTCCTGAGGGTCCAGCGTTTTACAAACGCTGGACCCCCTGGCTGTACATGGACCTAGCTTGAGACCAGGCACCTCCAGGCAAGACTGCCTGGAGGTACCTGGTCTCAAGCTTGGTCCATGTACAACCAGGGGGTCCAGGGTTTTACAAAAGCCGTACCCTCAGGAATAACAAATTTTGACGAGGTTTGGGCCGAAAAACTCGGTTTCAATTTCGTTCAAAAAATAAAAAATGACCATTTTGATGAAATGGCAGTTAGTGGTCCTCCAACTATGTAAGCAGATGCACCTCTACCGAGGTTGATGGGGCTAGTCGGGCTATATGCTCCTGGGTTGGAGGCCACCAGGGGGGGCCACCCGAAAAGATCAGATGTGTTATCTACTGTAGGCGGAGGGGCTGCACCTGCACCCTCCCATTCGATTTAGCGGAATGGTTATGACATACGTAGAAAGAGGGAAACCAAGATACTTATTTTCACTTTCGGTCAAGGTTCCCTATAGGCTGTTAAACCACCTGTACCTTTTCAACTATCAATGCCAAGCCTCCCGCTACCGGTAAGTCAAGCCTTGTCGAGCCTTCTGCTACCGGTAGCCGGACTTTCCTCAATTGCAAAAACTTCAACACGAAAAACAAAAAAACGAACGAGAAATAAAAAGAAGAAAGAAAAACAAAGAAATATAAACGGAAGGGGGGGCGGGAGAAGAGGGAGGGGGAGAGAGAGAGAGAGAGAGAGAGAGAGAGAGAGAGAGAGAGAGAGAGAGAGAGAGAGAGAGAGAGAGAGAGAGAGNGAGAGAGAGAGAGAGAGAGAGAGAGAGAGAGAGAGAGAGAGAGAGAGAGAGAGAGAGAGAGAGAGAGAGTGTCAAAAGTAGCCTTGAAAGTTTCCTCCGTTTCGCCAAAAGTTTTTTGACTAAATAGAACAAAACTCACAAAACTAAAAGGTACCAGGATTTCTTCATTGTAAAGTAAAATTTGTTTTGAACTTATCACACTGAATAGTAAAATGCCAAATAGAACGAGTTCAGTTAGTCAGACACACATTCTGATTTTTCTTTCTTCTTTGTCTAGAGTCTAGACCCTAAAAGCTTGCACCATTAGCGCCGACTCTCTCTCTCTCTCTCTCTCTCTCTCTCTCTCTCTCTCTCTCTCTCTCTCTCTCTCTCTCTCTCTCTCTCTCTCTCTCTCTCTCGGCTTTGGCAAAGTTTGTCAAATTATCTGAGAACCCCTGGAGAGCTATGCTCTCTGGGCTATACCCCGAATTGCCAGGGGTTTGGGGATGGTAAGGAACGCATCGTGGATGAGGTTGAGTGTGGGGCTGGCCCGGGTACACTTAGAAAAGTTTTTGGCGGAAAAATTGATTTATTTGTGTGTTTATTCATTTATTATTGTTATTTTCTTTATTGAATATGGACTGGCAACTAAAGAAACTTTTGTCTGCCGAATGTGGGCCAGTACATGCTAAAGAGGAGTCTGGAGATCAAACGGAAAGGCCCCGATTTTTATGTTTGTATGTGATGTCCGTTTTTGGCATCTGCGGACAAAGCGGACGAAACGGACATGCCACGAGTCATGACACGTATAAATTCATCCATCTCCTCCCAGAACAAACCGCAATGGACCTTCGTGCGCACCAACCTCGCCTGCCCAAGTAGCCTCCTCTCCCATGGCAGACACGCCCACCAGCCGTCCAACATCATCGTCTCCAGCGCGATCCTCCCGCCCCACAACCTATCCATCATGAGTTACATCGAAGCAAAACGCGTCTGGCAGGGGTACGACAACTCTCGTCCCCTCCCTGTCCTTCCACCCCTCCCCCCCACGACACCCCTATCACCACCCATGTCTTCAATTCGTGCCTGTGATCAAACTTGAACCTGACACTGTGGATTCGGTACAAGGCGAGAGTAGAGCCATGGGATGGAATAAATCTCACAGCTGCTCTCGCCATGGTCAACAACTCAATGGCCCACGTTTTGCCCTTGACCATGTCAGACAACATCAAGTCGCAGCAATGGACTGAAGAAGGGAGCCGAGGAATGCTCCGGATACCTGGATCCGGGTCTGTCGCAATTCTGGGACCAGCAGCAATGTACACAAAGACAAAGTCTATGCATATTGCATTGATATTCTTCATTCCAAAGCACTTGAAGACCTTCTTCCACCGCCACAATACTACGTCAACGTCTCAGCATCCACCCCCCCTTTCCGCACAGTCCTGTACAGGAATGTCCCTCATGGTCCACATGTGAGGAAGTTGATGGTGGCTTGAAGTTCAACGACTACCTCCCATCCGTAAGGATGGTAGCCCCAATACAATCCACCTATGCTCACATCTCATGTAGCTTCTCAACTACGTAATGTTGCTCCTTGTGGATGCCACTCTCTGCAATGCGCCTGAAATACCACATTGCAGGCTTCATGCCCCTCAACATGTTCTGCATATCGGAGAGAGGGCCCTATACTTCGCCATCTTAACCCTCTCAAACACAATGCCACTCGTGTACCACCACTGCAGGAAAATGTGGTTGTACGTGTTCTGCCATTCAGGGTCATAGACCTCGTCCATCCTAACTTGCTTCAACCGCTTTGGGTACGCAACGGTGGTTGTAGTGGTATTGGCACCCTTCCTCTTGCCGAGGGCCTCAATCATTGCACGACCTGTATCCTCCTGGCCTGCTCGCCCCTCTCTCATGAGTCCTCCCTGCAAGGATGCCCCCAACTCTTAGACGTTGTCGCTGTCGTCATCCCCTTCTGCATCCTTGGCACGTGTCACACGACGTGTACACCGTGGTCGTGCGCCCCGGCGAATGTCCCTGTCACCACCCTCGCCCTCATTGTCCCCCTCATACTCCCTATCCAATGCATCCTAACCTCATCCATAGGACCATAGGTGCAGGTCCACCTCCCCCTCTCCGAATCCCATGGAGCTCCATGAAATCCAGCACCTGCTTCTCTCGCCGCTGGTCAAAGTTGTACTCCGTGGTATTCCAAATGTCCGCCAGGATCTCGCTTGTCACCCTCGCGCAACTCCACTTCGTGAAGTGCTTCGCCCCTCGGGTTTGGCTCCCCTCGAAAGGGTCTCAGTCACAGAGTTTGCAGCGCATTTTCTAGCTTCTTTTGCAAACCTCCAATGTTTGGCCCTTCGTGATGTATTTGAAAATGCAACGCGAGGCGATGACTCTGCACTACTCCTGGTCGCTCACAGACCGGAAGGGCTCCTTCACACCCACCCCCTCCCCATTTCTCTTCCTGGAATGCATTTTCACTGCCCAGGCCTTCCCCTAAATGATGTGTAGGACGCACGTGGCCAAAACACTCGAACAGGCCCGCCGCAACCCTACCAAAACTGCCTCCCAACCCCGTTTTCCCCTAGCACCACCCCACACCCTTGCCTGCTCGCCCGCCGTGGCACACGTCCGATCACCGCCGTTCTCCGTGCGTCTTCGTTCATCGTCGTTCACTGCCGCTCACTGCCGCTCACTGCCGTTCACTGTCGTTCACCGTCGTTCACTGACATTCACGAGTCCCCCTCACATGCTGCCGCTGGACGATTCCACGTAGCACCATCAGCTCCACACCTCTGCTCACGTCTCACCGCTGAGCGGGGTTGGAACTGCCGCCAGTCACCGCCACCTCCACTATTCCGTTCACGGGCGTGAATGGCCGTTCAAGCTGGTGAACGAAGGAGCGCTGCTTCGTACACATTCGTGAATGAGCATTCAGGGGCATGAATGCTCGTTCAGAATGGTGAACGCCACCTCCGTGGGACTCTCTCTCTCTCTCTCTCTCTCTCTCTCTCTCTCTCTCTCTCTCTCTCTCTCTCTCTCTCTCTCTC
>BFEA01000641.1:411739-422414 GCA_003427395.1 Chara braunii
GCCAGGGTTTCATCATAGAGGTAGGACCCATGTCTGTCTCTTATACACATCTAGATGTGTATAAGAGACAGGGGGGAGGGTGCGCAGCGCTGCCGCCTACCTGCAGGCATTTTCTGCATTTTGCAGAAAAATGGCCTCTCCGCGCCCCCCCCTGCCGGGTCCGTGGTGGTCCTTCGTGCGGGGTCGGGGGTCGGGGATGCGGGGTCCGGGGTCGGGCTGCAGGGGTCGGGGACGGGCTGCAGGTCTCTCTCTCTCTCTCTCACACACACACACACACACACACATACAAAAACATAGTGTCCCTCTCTCTTTCTCACACTCCCGCACTTATTCCCGGAGTCCTTTTCCTTATTTGTTTCCTCGATTGATTTTAGATTCCTTGCAGCTTAATGAAATTAAGCACCCCCCCCCCCTCCTTCTCAAAATACACCCCTACTGAAAAATAGAACGAAAAGATTGAGGTGTTCCTTTGCTCCATCTTTTGTTTGGCATTGAATTGTTTTGTTTGCACGCCCACAATGCCTTTTTTTTTACAGTTTATTAAGTAGTGTTTTCTAAGTTTTGTGAACTTAAAGCCGTGTTTTTGAATGTTGTGTGTTGTCTTATGCGTTAATTCTTATACTGTCAAATATATTAACGACGAACAATCAGGTGAGTGTCCTTGCAGATCTGAAAAGAGGATTGTATAGAAAAGGATATCATTTTTTTAAAGGATAAGTAGTATTGGAAGACTTCGGTCACACCATGTGTTTATAACGATAATAGGAGAAGGAACTAATCCACCGACAATAAACTTAGCCCTTCTCCTAAGGCGGTCATGCTATCTCGAACGACCTCCTTTCAACTAAGCTTGTTCTAAGAAGTCATATTCTTTATCCCCTTTGCTCCTATCTCATTAAACTCGTCGGCTCAATGAAGTTAGATCAGATTCATAAGCAGTTCCGGTCGTAATTAAACATGTGTACAAATTAGAAAGGGAACCTTGTCGGAGTATGGGAAACGGTGATGGTCGACAAACGAGGTGCGTATGACTTTGACGCATGGAGCCCGAAAAAGACAAAGGGGCGTATACGATCATGGACGAGGGATATGGGTTGGGTCACACCATGCATTTCTAATGAATATTGCAGAAGGAACCAATTCGATAAGAATAAATAAAACTAGCAAAAATTGGCAATAAACTTAACCTTTTACCCAAGGAACCCATGCTATACCGAATGAGCTCCTCTCACCTAGGCCTGTTCCAAAAAGTCGTATTCTCTACCCCCTTTGCTCCTATCTTATCAAAGTCGCTCAGGCAAGAGAGGAGAAGACAGGTGAGTTCGTCGATGGTTTGGCCGACCTCGATCGCTAGGAATGACTCTTCCTGGAACCACGACCTTCGAGGTTGGTTGGGAAAAGATGCGGAACGTCGCACCCATTTCTGAGGGTGATACAATGTTGTTGTGGAGGAGTCAACGCTTACTTATGAGATTTGGGCCTCGTGCCTGGGTGAGGAGAATGGGTACTACGGACTACTTCCTACCAATTAGAGCTCGAAAAGATCAGTGAAGACATTTTACCTTCTTCAAAAATTTAATCCCTTATGGACGGATAATTCAAGGCTAACCGCAAGTAGGAGCTGCCTCGATTAAGGTGGATTGAAGCCAAAATAAGTTTATGATCCCAATGAAAAAAGTGTACGAACAGGAAAGTGGGACCGAGAGATGAATGACAAAGGGAAAATGTGAACAAACAAGGTACTTACGACTTTATTGCATGAGGCCTTGAAAAGACTAAGGGGCGTATAGGATGACGAATCATACTTATAAAAAAAATTATTGTTTTTCCAAATGAGGCATAGCAAAAAGACAGGAGGCGCCTCGGTTAACCTCAAGAAGAGTCCAAAAAGGTTCCGATGTCAATTAAATGATTGCACTAACATGAAAGTGAACTCTGTCAGAGGTCGGCAAACGAGGTATGCATGACTCTTTTGTATGCAGTTTTGAAAAAAACTAAGGGATGTCTAGGATAATGAATGAGGCATAACGAGAAAAAACTTTTTAATTGCACTTGGGTTTCAAATGCTTGCGCTTTTTTTTTTTTTTTTTTCCGATAGACTGAAGTACCGGGGTTATGTATTGAAGTAGTAAGATCATGGTGCAAGTTTATATGTGGAGGTCATGTGTCGAGGTCATATGTCGAGGTTATGTGGGAATAACTTCCCCCCCCCCCTTAAAAACTAAACTGTTATTTTCTTTCATTTTTATTTGTTATTGCATTTGTTTTTTTTGTCTTTGCACGACGTCTTTTGTTTTTTTTTTTTCGTTTTTTACTTCATATTGTATTATTTCTTATTATAATTTAAACGTGAGAGACTTCTACCATATATTTTTGTATCGCAACTTTCTACATTTTTTTGTTTGTATATTGTTTAACTAATTTTTTTATAACTATATAGAAATGCATTTTCATTTAACGACTAATATCATAATGGTGGATGATCAACGTGCGTTCAATGTTCTAACCAACACTGATTTATCTATCGTTGAATCCTTCGTGTTTACCGCAGATACATCTTTGTATGTTCAGTGGGTACACCGCAAACACCTTCGACATTGCAAAAACCTGTTAACAACCGTTTATCGTCCTGGCCGGTATGACCACAGTGTGGTCAATCTCCTTCAATTTTTCTCACGCGACTAACTTTCTTTTCATTAGACCGTCCTTCTTCCTCATCAAACCATTCATTCACATCCAGTGTCTGGTTCAATGTGTCCTCCTATGCTTCTATGAGGGACACATGATCGACCTCATCACAACACGTACGGCGCAAACATGAACGACAAGCTTCGCAAAATCATTGAACCCAATATCTACAATACAAACAATTGCTGCAGAACGTGTGTTTGAACCTCATAGTAGAGGTAAACAACCGATTGTGAGTGAAAATTATAGTTCGCATTATTGTATCAAAGAAGGGCGTATTGATAAATCCCTTTCTTTTCGGCAACCAATTTCATTGTCACAAAATTTGACAATTCCTCTGTTCTTTAACAAAATGATACAAGAAAATATTGATGTTGATTCGGATCGCGTTCATTGTCATAAAAGTCTCTTAGTGGCCATGCATACGAATACCCCAATGAACATGAATTCACTTGTGATGGGTCAAAGTTCCGTCAAACATTCATTTCAATGGAAAATGTCCCCTTACAATTTGCTCGTGTACATAATTCATCGTCATCGTTGTTACCTGTTGATGCCTAAAGAGGAGTTGTAGAGACTGATGTTTGTCGTCCAACAACAAATGTTTAATTTCCTTCTCTGTCTACAACACGTGTGTGGAGATGTATCTTTGTTTGCCACTACCTGTCCTTCTCCCCTCTCCTCTCCCCCCCTTTGCTGATTTTGCAAGTCGTGTCGTGACTCTATTTCATCTCCTCCTACCCCTTTTTGACCCATGGTTCCTTCCCTTTACTAGGCACTTTGTTGAGCTTGTTGCTTGCTTTGGCCTCCTCCCCCCTGCCTCCCTCCCTAGCCATTGTGCAACTCTCTTCGCAGTCCAGTGGTTCAGACCCTACCGGTCCAGCTGGACCAGCTGTACCAGGAGATCCCTGTGAGATGGTTGATCTTACTTGTTGGGCCCCTTGAAGTGCGTTAGGCTGAAGTACCTGACCCCATTTTCCCTCCCGTGTTTGAAACGAGTGGTGTACTTTGTGGTTTTGCTGGTTTTGTTGGAACTATGGAGGCTGTTGGGGGGGAAGCCAATCAGGTGGACGTGGGGTGACTTGCGGTAGTCCCCTCTCCCTTCCCAAGACCAACCAATTGGGAGACCCATTTGATTCGCATTATCACAGTAAACCCACCCTCATACCCAGGCACTACGGGAAGCCACCTGTTGGTGTTTTTCTTTTTTTTTTTGAAAATTGCTCCAATGTATTTGTGGCGAGCACCAATTAGGCCTCTTCCTGGTCTCACACCCCAATCTGGCTCGGTTACACAACACCACTACCCACCCCAGCTCCGACTATCGTCGACCAGATTGTAGCCAAGGATAGTAAATGATCTTCCCCCGCATGGGGAGCATGCGTAGCGCTCACGCAATGGCAGAGCATGATGATGTCAACGCACGTGCTGGAGGTGTGGCGTTGGTCAGCCATCGGTGGTGAGGCGTTGGTTGTGCACTGGTGGTTCGAAGGCGGCGAGGCGCTGGCTCCCTGAGAGGAGCGAGGCGCTGGTCGCTCACAGACGGCGAGACACTGGCTATGGGCAAGCAGTGAGGCACTGGCGACTGGCGGATGGCGTGGTGCTGACTTCGTGTACATGGCATGGTACTGACTGCTAGTGTGTGGCGATGCGTTGGCATGAGGATGTTGTGAAGGGATAGAAGGATATGGTGATAGCGCTTAACGCACGCGTGGCATCCAGAGGTGCTTGGCCAATCCTCATCGCAGGCTGGCAAGGTGGATGGCTTGAGGCATTGTGGAAAAGGGAGAATGCTGGTGGAAGTTGTTGTTTGTCCATTTCCCCTGTGCTTTTCAAGTCAAGTACTCCATAGCCAATGATCTTATTTGTTTCCTCATCTTCTTAATGATCATCATTCAGACTTCTCCATCTAAATTGTAATCATTGTCATCTTCTATTTCATTACAACAATAGTGAGATGTCAATGTTTCACACTCGTGCCATTAGGGCATCGCAAGTCAAACGTTCCTTACTTACTTCTCACAAATTTTATTTCGTCGTCATCATCATCATCATCATCATCATCATCATCATCATCTACCATTCTGAATCTTTATCATCATCATCATCACAGTTTTTTTATTCATGTTTTCATCAATCAGTAATTATCTATGTGTTGGTGGTTATATTCTCTTCGCCAGATAGGTTATGGCCCAGTGTGTAGGTAGATCGGTGAGGAAGGGAGTGCTACTCTGCAGGGGTAACACAAGGTGGGAGGTGATTGCCCTCTAGGGAGTAGACATAGATGATGGGAGCTGGCTTGGGCTGGGGCTGGGAGATATACATGGGGGCACATTATCTCCCGGCGGAGGTACTAGGTCAGACTGTTAGTTTTCAGGTGTACCTATTGGGGGAACTGCTTACCTCAAGGCAGAAGAGAATGGGGAGGTTATCTCTCTCGTTGGGGCTGATAGGAACTTCATGCTGATAGTGGGATTCGGCTCAGCGGAGGCAGCGAGAGGAGAAGAGGAAACGAGGGGAGAGGAGGAGAGTACATGGAGGAGGGGGAGGGGTGGAGAGGAATAATCATCAATATCGTCATCATTATCCATAATTTTTGTGATAGTCTTAGGGTACTCGTCAAATTTAATCATCAGAAAGTTTTTTTTATCAGGAGTCTGAGATTATTAGATCTTAGATTTCTAGTTGGCATTCTTTTTTTTTTGGAATTATTTTTTGATTGAGTCTTTTAAACTCTTTTTTGTGTAATGGTCAGGTTGAATTGGCGTTAGAATGATGCTGGTCAGCACTGGGGCAGTGCCCTGTAACCTGATTGAGTAGGAGTTTGAGGCTTTGTATGGAGGTCTGGGATTGTCGAGGGAGGAAGGCAATCTGCAAGCTTGAGGCCACCTGTTGGTCTTTGCATGTCTTTTATTAGTTTCTGCCCTAGGAGTATAGCGTGTTGTGGGTGCAATAGATAGGCAAATTTTGTGCTTAGGTGTCTGTATGCTTTGCACTTAAAACACCACGGACGAAACTCGTGTGCTTTGTGTGCTGTGCAAAATTCAATTTGGTACACCCTTCCCCCCGTCCTGAAGGGAATAATGTCATCAATCGAAAATGATTGATTCTTTGGTAAATCGATTGCAAACATGAGATAATCATCTCGCTTAGCGAAGGAAGTAGGCAAAGGATCAATCAACAATCACAAATTTCTGACCAAATTCATGAATAAACGTTGTCGGGACGTCCATTAGAATATGATACAACTCTACCCAAAAGAACTCCTTCATTAGCTGCTCTCTCTCTCTCTCCCTCTCCTATGCGCAAGTTTAGGCACAACATCATGGAGGATCAGAGTTTTAGTGGAACGCGCGAACAACACTGATCTGCGTCGCGGACCGGTGGGCAGGGTCCGACCGTACTCCGTGGACTGGAGCAGTGGTGGGCATCTGCCATCGCTGCGCCTGGTCGTCCTACTGCCCGTCCAGTGTCTGGCCTGGGCGTATGCGAGGTTTGCATGTGGCAGCTTAGGCGACAACACGTCCGCGCGACTACTGCAAGATAATTCAGGAGAGTTAGTGAGTTCTTTCTCGACCGATTGTGACAATAACGACAGGGGTGTGCAGAGTGGTGGTTGGTGATGGCGAATCTGGCGATGGCGAGTCTGGATAAACGGCGGACGGGTGCTAACGCATGGCTTACTACAGTTCAAGTCAACAGCACGCGTCTAAGTCGGTTGGTGGCGAAGTTGAGATTGGCGGCGGCCGAAAGGATGGTGTCGTTGCTTTCATGGATCCAAGATGCGCAGCAGAGTCTGATGGAGATTACATGGGGATTGGAGAAGGGGCTTCCCCCCATAAGGAAGTACGCATGGATCAGCTACGATTGCAAGGCCTGATGCGGTACTACTATATGGAGCTTGAGGAGGGGCAAGCTCTTTGCGCTATGTTGGAAGACCGATGCTATGAAGAAGACAACGAAATTGAGGATGGCGTACACAACATCGGCTCCGTCGCTGACAACGCTATCAAAACCGACAGAAACGACGACAACGATTTCGCCTACACTGCCGGTATCTACAATAAAAAAAAAAAAAAAACATGAACAACAACGACAACAACAATAACAACAACAACGACAAGAACAACAACAATGACAACGACAGGCCTGCTGAAATGACGCTCACATATGTACAGGCCATTAATATCGATAACACTAACTGCACCGGCGACGATAAGACCATGTAGGACAGCGGCAGGGAAGGAGGGATTTCGAGTTCGTGCTCATTGGGGAGAAATATTGATTACATCAGCAACAAAAAACGAATCAACGCTGCCGGTGACAACAACAACAACAACAACAGGAATAACAATGATTATACTCATGGTGGGGCAAGTGCGATTGAGGATTCTCTTCCCCCCCTCTCCCCCTTCCTTTCCTTCTTGTTTCCCTTTAGTTCGTTGGATTTTGATTGGGGGGATGGGCGAGTGGGGTGGCCGAATGGAGTGAGTGGAAAACAGGAAGGTTGTGTGGGGGTGCGAGGAGAGAGATGGTGGCGCGAAGGGGTAGGTTAGCGAATGCTAGTTAGAAAGATGGGATATGGCCACAAGGTTTGGCCACGTGGCAACAATATAACCATGCCTTGGGTATGGGCTTGCTTATCTGTTTGCCACGTGTAATTGGCGATCTTAATTTGTCACGAGTAATTGGCGATCCCAATATGTATGGATTCCGTAAATATGGCTGCCACCCGGGGATTGTCATTTCAGTTGCGCTACAAATTCGCCACGTGGCAGCGCAGGAGGAATAGTAGTGTTATGCATTGGGACAGCCTATGTGGTTCACTGCTGTCCTGTAAAGTGGGTCACAATGATGAATCTAGTTTTTTTCTGGGATTCGCCACAATTGACTTTCTACCTCCCTGCTCTGATTACCTCTTCCCCTCATGGCGCAGTTAGACTTTTCTAGAATAAGATGAGGGTTTCTGAGTAGTGTGATGGGTATTAGTTAATCCCCTCGGTTGAGGGCAATCAATGCTGCTCATTAGGTTGAATGGAGCGTGCCTACGTGTTGGGTCATCAATTGCTCAGGATTATAGTAGGATGAACATGTGGCATGTTATATGACATCTGGTTGTTTACAGGGACGCTGGACCCGTTTTCCAGCAGGTGATACTCCCCACCAATAGATGGAGCCTCCCTGAGTCTGCTAGAGGTGTCTGCTTTTATCAGGCTGAGCGCTCCTAGCAATCACTTGGGTTGTTTCTTCAAAAAAAAAAAAAAAAAAAAAAAAAAAAAGCTGCTCTCGCTTTTTTCATAGACCAATCTTCTTTGGAAACCATGTACATATTCTTACCTCGAGGTCTAATCGATCTTGATGCTTCTTTCGATTGTCCATCTGATGCTTGTCCTGATCAAAGAGGCTGAGGACCGTGAAAACTGTTGGTGACACCCGTTGAGTCATGAAAAATTCAAGCACCGCTTCCGAACCGTCTTTCATCGTTTCCAATCTTTTGCATATCCATTTAATTTTATCGTTCATCGACCTATGTGCACTATAATCATAAAATATCCAGTTGCTAACATGCTTGGTATACACTTCATCACGCTGTGCTAGTTTATCGGTAGGGTACGATTTCATAAGGCTTAGCATTCTCCGTCCGCCATGCTCAATGACCAAAGTTGCTCTGCTGGGAGCAGAAAAAAGGAGAGAAAGCATGCGCGGGCCGAAGATAAATTCCGGAGTGGAACGTTGAGTTCTTCTGCACGAATCCGCAGAAGAACCAGATGGTTCAATGCCGGGTGTTGTGATATTCAATGTTTTGTGCTGCAACGTTTGTCTTATTTTCTGGTGCCATGAAGGTGGTATGAGTGTTTCTCCTCTTCCGTCAGCATTTTCCCCACTGAGTTGTTCATCGTTATGTCCTCAGTCACTGCTTCCGTGTCCCCTTGGCCAATCTGGTCAATCTGTCGAGCATTACGATGTGGCCCCATTGTTGCTTGCCCTGAGCCATCACCTGGATTTGAGGCATCCTGCAGACCAGTGATCCTCTGGCTCAACGCATGTGATGCCCCCTGCCCACTGGCATCCTTTTGTTGTACCTGCTCCTTCCTTTTCTGCTCATTAGACTGGTTTGACAACAACTTCCCTTGCCCCATTCCTGACTTGTGGCCTAAACCTATCTCATTGGATCCTCTGTTCCTACTGTCAGTGACTGTTGCTTGACTCTTAGACTATCTTCCTGTGGTAATGGATATATCATCCCACCTATCCCACCCATTCTACTCATTTGATTGTTGAGTACCATTTTGTGAGGATATGGTTGTATCTATGGGACGCTGGACTCGGTTTCCAGCAGGTGCTGCTCCCCACCAATAGATGGAGCTTTTTTTTAAAAAAAAAAAAAAAAGAAAAAAAAAAAAAAAAAAAAGAGTGGTTTGGCATATGGTGCAGCTCCCAACTGACGGAAGAGGGTATGGCGCATAACCCCCTCGTAAAGTAACAGAGACTCAGACCCCCACACACGTCTATATCCCATCTTCATTTTAATTCAAGGATTCCCCAAGAGATGATGCATTATAATTTATCTTTATTGATGTTAATTCATCTTAGTTAGAGGTTGATCCCACCTCTTCCTTTTTTTTTTTTTGAGAAAACAACCCCGGGATCAGCTTGAGGCACTGGTAGAAGCAGACACCTCAAGCTTCCTCGGAGGAGGCTCCATCTATCGGTGGGGAGCTGCACCTGCTGGAAAACGGGCCCAACGTCCCTTCATACATTTGTACATTAAAAACCAGGGACATGTTGAAAGATGTGGGGGGATCGCCTTTGTCAATCTGACGGCAGACCGCCATTAATACTCAATGAGACACTAGCTACTTCCCCTCTTTATTTACTGTATGTTGGTCGATGTCGAGGGTGGCCACATTCATTGTCCTCCATTCATCCTCCTCCCTTTGGGATCTAATCCCTAAACCCTAAACCCTAAACCCTAAACCCTAAACCCTTGATACATGATTGGTTCGGCGCAGAACCCTCACATTTTATAGACTGTGGCAGGTGCAACTTTGATTGTACATATCAGCACATACCATCCCTGCTTATATCCCGCCTCCCTGTTTAGTAGTCTGAACCCCTAAGCCCTTGATAAGCAGAACTTTGAACCTTATGCGTCCACAGACTTCATTGCAGTGAATCTGAGATGTTGCCCATCCATTCTATACACCTTCAGCACATACCATCCCTGCTTATGTCCCGCCTCCCTCTTTAGTAGTCTGAACCCCTAAGCCCTCGAGAAGCAGAACGCTGAAGCCTGTGCGCCCACAGACTTCATTGCGGTGAATCTGAAACGTTGCCCATCCATTCTATACACCTTTTGTGCTGATGGGTCGGGGCCATTGATCTGTGAGTCGCCTGTGTCTGCAAAGTGTTATGCCGCTCCTTTGAATATGCTTGTCCTATGTATGCTTCGATTGTCTCTTTGATACTGTACGTGGCTTCCCTCCGAAGTCGTCATTGGTTGTTAGTGAGCAAGTCCACAGTCCACAGTTGATCCCACCTCTTCTAGCCAACACTTTTAGGGAATTTGTGGGATCCCACTTCTTTCCATGCGATGCAGAGGGGCCCCTCTTTTTTTGACGAAGTGGAAACATCCCGGGACGTGGCATGCGGGGCACATTTGGCGGCGAGGCTGTTCTTTTGAAATCCGAAAGACACCGCCCCCGTACCCATCCCTGAAAAAGGTGGCGGCGTATTTTTTTCTTTATTGAGATGTCCGCATCATCGTCTTGGAATGTCCTCTGGCCCGTAGAGGTGTGCGACGTGATGAAAAAGCAGGACGGTTCCGCCGTTGCCGGCTGATGTCCCACATCTGGTGGCATGGTCCCCCCAAGTGGGGAAAATTTGTTTGTTTTTCCAAAGGAGAGGAGGCCCTGGGCCTGGAACCACGCACCCCGAGAGAGAGAGAGAGAGAGAGAGAGAGAGAGAGAGAGAGAGAGAGAGAGAG
>BFEA01000641.1:432308-450236 GCA_003427395.1 Chara braunii
GGGGGACGAGGAGGAAGTTGGTGGGCCGGAAGGCTATTACAAAGGTGTCAATTGGTTCAAAGCACCACTGGTTTTCAGTGGAAAGCCAGGGTTGCCACTGGAGTGTATTGTTTTGATTGAGTGTTGTTGCAGTCGAGCCATGACTCCGAGAAGTTCTGTATTAGTTGTCTCCGTTTTAACTCGTCCTGTTCTTGCGCAAGTCTGTCACGCATGTGTTTCCAAGATTCTTGGGTCATCACAGTTATTGTCTCTGCTATGGACTCCTTGGCGTGAATGAGGTCGAATGACTGTTGTTGCCTTTTATGTGAGCATCTCATTCTCCAGGCTGCCATCAATACAGCGAGGCGTATATAGTGAAAGAGATTTAGCATGAACGGCGACCATTGGGCTGTGGTCCCATGAGGGAGGGTGCCAAACAAGAGCGCCTGCATCGACCATGGGAAGCGGTGAGCTGTGAAGTAGTGCCAGGCTGCATCCCACCACTGCCAAAGTCTTGACACCATGGGGCAGTCCTGGAGGCAATGCTCTAGAGTTGCCCGTTTTCTGGGAACTGCGCCTTCACAAAAGGAGCAAAGGGGTGATAGGAGGCCATCCTGTTCCATATGTGTCCTGTTGGTTAACCACTCCGGGGTCGGGAGGCATCTGTGTATTATTTGCCACTACAATGCTCTATGG
This sequence comes from Chara braunii, assembly GCA_003427395.1. Taxonomy (NCBI): domain Eukaryota; kingdom Viridiplantae; phylum Streptophyta; class Charophyceae; order Charales; family Characeae; genus Chara; species Chara braunii. Next base: position 432,984 of record BFEA01000641.1, read on the forward strand.
TTTGTTGGTTGGATATGGGTATATGCAGCCCGGGAGAAGGAGTGGAGGTCCTCCCTAGTCAATGGGGAGTCACGTTCCCATCTCCTTCGAATGTTGTCCATTACCGGACCAATTTTCCCTTGGAATCTGTATCCTTGCTTAACAGTGTATTGCCAGGGTTTCATCATAGAGGTAGGACCCATGTCCCATTCCCATTCTTCAGGGTCAAAAGGTAAATGGGACAAGGGGGCAGTGGGTTCATACACAAACAGGCATCCATCGTCATCTTCTATTACTTTGACTCTGATCACCTCTGACAGAGGGGCGTCGCAGTCTAGGTCCTCTTGTCGGTGGACCTGGGACCAACGGGCCCGCGGGAGGGCCGGGCAGTGCGCCTCCAGGTGCAGCATCCCAGATTGGACTGTTTGCACCCTGTACACCGTCATCGGAAGGAGGAGGGCGTCTGTGTGGACCACCCAGTCCCCCTTTAGTAGGTTCGGGCCTTTTTTTAGGGCCTTAACCCAAGCCAGAGGGATAGCCTCTTGCAGCTCCCGGAGCTCCTTGGAGAGATTTGGGAGGCGGCCTATTTTAATTCTGATTGTTTCATCTGCATCCCAATTGTTTAGAATATCATTCCAAAGGTCCCCGACTGTATATACTCCTTTCCTCACCCACTTCAACCATTTTGACTTTGTGCGCAGAGAGAAGGGTTGTCCCCCTTGATCTTTTATTTGGGAATGTCCAAAAAGAGGTTGCCTTCTGATGTCATGCCACCTGAGCAGTGTTTTTGTTCTCATCGGGCCCATCTCCCTCCACAGTTTGAGCAGCGATGGCCACAACGGATCAACTTTGATATCCTTTTTTGCCCTATATGCATGACTCATGTCTGGACGGTCTTTTGGGCAGACCGGGATGGACCAGTCCGGGTTTGTTATCAATTGGAAGGGATGCACTGGATGGTCCTCCGGAGATCGGGGGGCCAAGCAGGAGATCTGAATTCTTGCGTACGGAGCCCAGGGTATGTCATTGCCTAGCGGCAATCTAATGAGGACTTTAAAGATGAGGGCCCTGATTTCTTGCTCAGGATCTATAATTCCGAGACCCCCTTTGGGTCTCGGTTGGATGATGGTTTCCCAAGCTACTCTCTTGATACAACGAATGTTCTCATGGTCATTTTTCCGCAGGTAGGCTGCTGCCGCTTGTTTTAATTTGGTGAGCTGATTTTTGGTGAGAGGCTTGAAGGCCACTTTGTACCAGATCGAAGCAAATATGGCATTATTAATTACGAGGGCCCTGCCGACCAGCGAGGTTGGTTTAGTGTCCCACCTGGACATCCGGTGGATGGCCAGGTCGACCAAAGAATCTCCATGATCATGCGGGGGGCCCAAGGTTGTGATGTTAACCCCAAAAATCCTAATGGCTGCTTCCTTGTCTTTCAAAGTAACTGGTGGTTGCGGCGGCGGTTGTTTCTGGAGGTGGTGCAGCCACCATCCTTCTGTTTTTGTTCTCCAATTCACTTTCATATCTGCCGCAATTTCAAAGAGGTGAATGGTGTGGGTCACTGCCCTAAAGCTTTGTTCGTTGGCCCTGAAGAGGATCGTAAGGTCATCGGCAAACAATAAGGTAGTGGGGATAAGGTGGTCTGGTATTTCCTGGACTTCGATTTTTTGGATGTCCGGGTTCGACCTGATCATTGCTGCCAAGGCCTCCATTACTAAAACGAATAGCATTGGGGCAATCGGGTCCCCTTGACATACAGATCTTTGTAGCTGAAACGGAGCTGCCAAGTGACCATTTAGTAAGATGTTAGTGAATGCTGTTCTATGCAGTATGTCGATCCATCTGCAGAAAAGGGGACCAAAGTGCATTTTGTGAAGACACATCTGCAAAAAATCCCAATCCGCGTGATCGTATGCTTTCTCGAAGTCAATGAACAGGATCGCTGCGTCCACTTGGCATTGCCTTGCGTATCTGATCGTTTCATTAACCAACAGCATATTATCCTGTATGTTCCGATGAGGCATAAAGCCTGATTGGTCTGGATGGATGAGGTGTGGCAGGTGCGGCAAGAGCCTGTTAGCCAGTGCTTTAGCCACGATTTTGTAGGGGACCGGCAGGAGGGTGATGGGGCGATAATTGCGAATCTCCTCCTTGTCCCCTTTTTTGTAGAGCTGCGTTGTCACCCCTTGGCCCATCATGTCCCCGAAGGATTCCTCGGGAAATACGGCATTGACGTAGCCGACGAAGTCCACGGCGAACACATCCCAGAAATGCAACCAGAACTCTTTAGGGAACGCGTCTAGACCCGGGGTCTTGTCGTCGTCCATATCCTGAAGTGCCTTAAGAAGGTCTGCGGGAGTGAGGGGGGATTCCAAAAGGTTTCTTTGTTGTGTGGATAGCAGAGCCGGCAAGGCCTCCAAAAGGGGCGTTCTGGCTGCGTCCAGTCGCTGCTGATTAGTCACTGACGTTTGTGATGTATACAAGTGTTTATAGTATGTCGAGGCATATTCTACTATCTGGTAGGCGTTATTGGCCACCGGTTGCGCCCCATCGAAGGGGTGTTTATGGGAGGGCACTGCGTTTTGTCTGATTCTTGCTTTTGGTTTGTTAAAGAAGGTCTTTGACATCATGCCTTCGGTGACATTTTTATTAATTTTGGCTTGGATTCTCCATTTCTGTGCCTGGTCATCAAGGTATTCTTGGAGTTGCGCCCTGGCCCTCTGGAGAGCCTGGAAGGTAGGGATGTCCATCAGATTTTCCATAAGGAACTTGTCCCATTCTTCCAACTGTGCAATCAAGCGGTCCAGGGCTGCTTTCTTGTCTCGTGCATGTTTAATAGACAATTTTTTTATTCTCTCCCTTAGCTGTGCGATACTGTTGTTGAACCACCGCACCGTGGAACCCTGTTCCTGCCGTTGTGCTGACCAGTAGGCCCAGAACTCCTTAACCTGGGTATTCAGGGACGGTAGTTTAAGCAGGGATGTGTTGAATTTAAAGAAACCGGAACCGCGTGCAACATGCGCATGGAAGGACAAACCAACAGCAATCATCCGGTGGTCAAATGATTTGCATGGTGAGAAAGGGAGGATACCAGCAACTGTCAGCAATCCATTGAGGTCTTCAAACATGAGACAAAGGTCGATTCGGGAATTGGAGATTCCTGCGTTGCCTCTCGATCTGACGCATGTGTAGGCCCGTTTAGTCGGGTGCAGTTCCCTGTACGAATCTTGTAATCCCATGTGAGACACAATTGTACCAGCGTTGTGCTGTCCGGACCCGGTTCTCTCAGTGCTTGGGAGGGTGTTTGGGTTGCGGATCTCCTATCCAGGTTAGGGTCCGGTGTGGTGTTGAAGTCCCCCATCATTATGATGGGGCCATCGTCCGGGAGGATGTTCTGCAGCATGTCAAAAAAGTTGACTATTCTAGTCGGATCATTGGGAGCATAAACATTAACCAGGCATATCTCCTCCATCCGAATCAATGCCCGTAACCATATCCACCTGCCATCTATCCTCTCCTAGTCTGCATAAACGGGGGTGAGGCGGGACGAGGGCGGGATCCATATGGCCACTCCTGTTGATGCCCCTGTTCTGGCTGGGGCTGCATAAGCTGCGTGGGGCCAGATTTGTTTTGCCCGTGCCCTATGCGGGGCAGAATCCGTCAAGTGGGTCTCTTGTATGCCAATCGCATTTGGCCACCTTCCAGCCATATCCCTGGTTATGAGGTTCCACAGTGCCGCCGTTTTCTATTTGTTTTGTTGCGACAGACCGTTGACATTCATTGATCGAATGTCAAGATCCGCATCTGCTAGCTTTTTGGCCCACTCTGGTTGCTGTCTGATTGGCGGAGGGGGCCGGGGTGGGCTGGGACAGCGCGGAGCATCCCTTGGATCAAACTGTCGTTGTTGTTTATTCCCCTCCCTTTTCCCTATCGGCGACTGTTGTTGTTGGTGTTGTTGCCTTTGCCCCTGCTGAGGCATTTCATCGTCCCTTAGAACTATGAACATCAGTATGGAGGAAGTTTACTCGGTTGCCGCCGCCCCCACCGTAAGAGAGGTGAGGAACGGGGGGGTCGTCCCATACTCTACAGGCATCAAGAGCTTCCTCGTCCAGGAGAGAGCGCAAGAAGATGACCTGTTCTTCCGCCGACCATATCGCATTCGTTCTCATGCGGGATACCGGGGCTTCCAACAGTTCCTGGCTAGAGAACCAGGTGATGTGATTGTCGGAGGAGTCCTGGTTCGAATTCGTGTTGTAAATGATGAGGACTGGTGTCACCCCTTTGGGGAATGGGAGGTCCTGTGGGAATACAATGCCCATTGCCCCCTGATCCCCTTGCTGGGTGATGCAGTTGCGGATCATCTGCCTCGTAAGTCTGGTTGATGTATGGGGGGCATCGTCTCTCCAACCATGGATCGTGAGACTCGGCGGTGCGTTAGTTGTATGTTTGAGAAGGCGGTTGGCAATCCTCGGTATCCTGGGAGTAGCACATTTGAGACCAATTTGCCAGGCTCCCCCCGTACGGCTACGGCGTATTGGCAAAATCACTAACCCTTCTTTCATTTTTTCGGTAGTCCCCTTTGGCTCCTTACTTACCGCAGTAGTAAGGTGGTCACGAAAAAGGGTTCTATTTTGGCCTAGTTTTGCCATGCCATCTTGCGGGGGCGGGGGCAAAAGTTGTGTCTCTCGTAAGTTTGACAGTGACGAATTTTTTAACAATGGCATATCCCAATCGAAGGCGGAGTCCGAGGAGGAGGAATTCTCGTCCGTGGATGTCCGATCACTGTCCGAGTGCAGGGAATGCGGCGAACCATGAACAATCATGGATTGAGAAAGCGGTTGGATTTATAGGATGGGGAGAAGGAGATGTGGGGGTACGAGAGTGTCAGGTCCCGCCAGCACCACCGCTCCTTCGTTTTCGAGATCACCCATTTTGCTCCCCAGCTCCTGCACTATAATTTCTGGCCACTGCAGACCCTCAAATTAAATGGCTTTTACCATACCTGCTGTGTTTTCTGTTCTTGCATCGCATTCCGATGTCTCTCCCTGGATTTTTCATAGGAGACCTTGGATGGTATCCACTATCGCTTGGGCCACGATTCTCCAATCTATCTCCCCTGGGGAGGGGGCTGCCTCCAGAGCCTTGATCACTGAGCTTGTACTCATGAAAGCCCCTCTCAGCTTCTCCCAGTGCAGGGGAGGGATCAGGGAGTGGTCACCATGCCTTGGCAGACTCATGAGGATCATGTTAGTAAGGACTTTCAGGCGGGCTCTTACCTTTCTGTCTTTCGAGTTTCTTCGCCCTGTTTGCTGCAGTTGCGGCTGTGGTTGCGGGGGCGGGTGATGTGTATCGTCTCCATCTGTTTGAGCCTCCATAGCTACGTCAGTGGCCTAATGATGTGATGATGATGATGATGATGATGATGATGATGATGATGAATATGATGATTATGAATTGATGAATAGTATATAAAAAATATAGAATGTTATAACAACACTTCTGGCCTCCTAATCTTCAAACCCTCCCAGCCCTCCTTGCACCAGGACATTACATCTCAGAGACAATACCCTCCTAACCAATGTCTACCATAGCTGACCTGTTTTCGCCACCTAGACTATCCCTGGCCCCATAGGTTGTCAAGGCAGCCCCCCCGGTTCACCACTGGATTGCCTTCCTCCCTCGGCAAATCCCCAGATCTCTTTACAAGGCCTCACACTCCTGCCAATTGCGGGTTACAGGGCAACGCCCCAACTCCGGCCAGCGTCGTTCTGGCATCGCCAAACCAGGGGCAAAGAGAAAGCAACTCTGTAGATATCAGTCCAGATTCAACCATCTCTAAAATGCTATATCCCGATTAAGGAAGGAGGCCAGATACAGTCGAGAATTACAGCACACCAGAAAGCATGATATAACATGGATGATGATGATGATGATGATGATGATGATGATGATTTTGATGATGAGATGATTCAGAAAAAATCCCCCCTCTCCCTTCCTTCCTCTATTCTCTCCAATCCCCTATCTATCCCTTTACCCTAATCTGCCCCCGCTGGGATTTGATGCCCAGCCCCAGAAACGAGTATTCCTCACAATTTGCCCGTACCCCCTCTAGAGTTTCACCACCCGCCTAATGAAACCCCTGTGGGGCTGGGCTCTCCCCCTCCCCCTCACCAAAATGTCATTCGCTTGGATTTTATTGATGATGAAGGACAGCACCCTGAAGATAATGATAATGAGGATGATGATGATGACCCACTCACCTGCTGATGCGAAAGGCGAAACGATGCCTTGAAGAGCAAACTCTAATGATCACAAACTAATAATGATGATAATGATGTTGATGATGTCGATAATGATGATGATGATGATGATGATGATGATGATGATGATGATGATGATGATGATGATGTCATGATGATGATGATAAAGACACACCAATGATGATGCTCATAATGATGATGAAGATGATGATGATGATGATGATTATGATGAGGATGATGATGATGATGAAGATGATGATGACACACCAATGAAAATGCTCATAATGATGGTGATGTCAGTAAAGTTGCTGCTGCTGCTAGCCTCCATACCGATGATGATGATGATGATGACGATGATGATAATGATGATAGTGATGAAGATGATGATCATGATGATGGTGATGATAATGGTGATGATGATAACCGCCTATGATGATGATGATGACGATGATGATGATGACAGCGATGATAAAAAAGAAGAAGGTCATGATGACGATAATGATGGTGATGACGGCAACTGATGATTACCCTTGATACTGCTGCTGCCACTACTGGCTCCTGATGATGATGATGCTACTGATGATAATGACGCAACACCTCACAATGTCACATTGCCCACACATGCCTTCCCTTACAATCGCCGATGAAGATGATGATGATACTGATGATGAAAATTACCGCCGTTATCCCAACATTATGAAAAATTCGATAATGATGATGATGAAGATTACCGTAGTTGGCAACGCAGTACGAGTGAAGGTCGACGACAAATCCACCAGGACACTGAAATTGAAAGCTGGCCAGAATCGAAAAGAACGACCAACCCCATGAAGCAAAGTATCCTCAGTCACACTAAGGTTTCCAACGCCTGAAGGTTCGCGCCACGAAGCATAAGCACCAACCCCCCCTCTCTACCTGCGCCAGCCTGTGACGCCAGAAGATCAGCACGAAACAGAACAAAAGACCATCGCCTCTCCCTCCCCTCTATCAACTAGAGACACCACCATCCCCCTTGTAGAGTAGCAGCGCTCAACGTCCGTGTCTCTGTACTGTCACCTCCCTCAATTTCTGCAGCCCGTGCACAAGCGCTACTCCACCAGGCAGCACACCGCCCACTAGCAACATTCCACCTGGCAGCGCACCGCCCGCTAGCGGCACTCCACCTGGCAGCGCAGCGCCTGCTAGCAGCGCTCCACCTGGCACACGCATCGGTACACTACCACGTCGCCCGCTCGCCGCGCGCGTTCCGCCATAGCTTGCTTGGCGCCGGCGCTGCTCCCCCGGTAGCGCAGCGCTGGCGCCGGGCGAAGGCGGAGGCGGAGTCAAGATCTGTTGCTTTTGCTGCTAGCTGCTGTCCCTATCCCCACATTATGAAAAATGTCGATGATGATGATGTTGAAGATTACTGTCGTTGGCAACGCAGCACGAATGAAGGCCGACGACAAATCCACCAGGACACTGAAACTGAAAGTTGGCGAGAATCGAAGAGAACGCCCCACCCCATGAAGCAAAGTATCCTCAGTCACACTGATGTTTCCAACGCCTGAAGGTTTGCGTCACGAAGCATAAGCACCAACCCCCCCTCTCTACCTGCGCCAGCCCGTGACGCCAGGAGATCAGCACGAAACAGAACAAAAGACCATCGCCTCTCCCTCCTCTCTATCAACTAGAGATGCCACCATCCCCCGTGTAGAGTAGCAGCGCTCAACGTCCGTGTCTCTGTAACGTTACCTCCCTCAATTTCCGCAGCCCATGCACGTTCGCTACTCCACCAGGCAGCGCACTGCCCACTAGCAGCATTCCACCTAGCAGCGCACAGCCCGCTAGCGGCACTCCACCTGGCAGCGCACCGCCCGCTAGCAGCGCTCCACCTGGCACACGCATCGATACACTACCACGTCGCCCGCTCGCCGCGCGCGTTCCTTGCTTGGCGCCGGCGCTGCTCCCCCAGTAGCGCAGCGCTGGCGCCGAGCGAAGGCGGAGGCGGAGTTGAAAGCCTGGCGCCGACTGATGCCAAAAAAGAAAGGCTCTCTGTGCAACAAAAAGGAAGTCCTAAGACAACCCCTGTTCTGCAATCCTTGGATTAAAGGCAAAGAGGGCGAGCCCTGGACCCTCTAACCCAAAGACCACAGATGACTCTCACGGGTAGAACGAGGTGTATGGCAGATCAAACATTTGTGGTCCGAAGACCGACAAGAGTGGCTTAACGAACAGGATCTACGCACCACCCTAAGGGGTTGTCACTCGTTGTCCAGCAACCTATCGGAAATTCACCACAACATTCCCCCCTCATGGACGACCCTCCTAAAAGAGACACACACGTGAAAACCAGGCGACCGGGGGTTACTCCCCACACCGTCCCCGCCAACAGGAGCCTACCGGTTCATGTCCAAACCGCACCCGACTAACTACCAGGCTAACTTCATTTCCTACCCCATCACCAGACATAACCTATACGAACGAGAGGCCCTAAACAAAGCGCCACAACATGAACAAATTCAAACCTTGTTGCTAAGGAAGGTCAGAGTCTCACACAAGAAACCCTCGCTTGTGACGAACCACTTTCTGTAACGTGCAAGTTTCTGCGTGGTTGCAACGAGGGGTCCTAAGCTGGGAAGATTGGGCCAATTACGGGAAATCGGGATCGGTGGAAAATTTCATCAGTACCCTTGCTTCTTCGTCTTTTTCGTCGCTTCTTCGGGGCTAGGAGTGTCCTGGGACGACCAGTTGATTGATTGGTCGGATGGATGTCTGGTGCGCCACCGCGCGCGCCATTAATTAATGATCGTTTCTTTCGGTTCGGTTTCGATCTTCTTGGGCGTGGACATCGCGCGGGAAATTGTTGCGCTCTTTTTTTAATTTTCTTTTGAAACCTTTTTGAATTTTTGTCGAGCCCCGATGACCCTCGGAATTTCGGACTTTCCTTCTGGAATTTGTGCCTTTTGCTTTTTCGCATTAGATAGGAATTTAGGAATTTAGTAATTAGGATTTTTTCAGTCGTGCGGCGCTTTTTGTTCACGCGCTTCTTCGCGCAGCTGCAACGGAACTCTGATTAATCAGCGCCTGTAATCGTTGGTGTAACTGTAATTTTGGGCAGGCGCCATTGTAACTGTATCTTTCTTCTTGCGCTTCGTCTTTCCCACCCTCCCTCTCTTCCTCTTGCTATGATTTTTGTGAAYCGCGGTTTGCATGCTCGGATCGATGCGTGGAGAAGGGCTACGTCCCCCACRCCGCAGCCCGATCATGCAGAACGCAGGCGCTCCCTCTCTAATCCCCGCTCTAAGTTCTGGTAATTYCGTGTCCTTCGCGCCTRCATGCACGCTATAAATTCAGGGTGCGCGATTAGTCAACTCTCTTAACCCGTTGTTGGAAGCTCGGGGTTGCGCGATCAGGAAGGGTCGGCACACGAGCGAAGTAAGAGGTGAGTAGAGTAGGAGTTGGGYGACCCGACGGGCTGGTGCCGAACGTGCGGGATTGACGTGAGCCACGACGGACTGTGGGCACGGGCGAATCCGACGGGTGCGGGAGGACCAAGCGGGGTGACAACTTCGTGGGTTGGTGCGTGACGACGGACTGTCCGCATCGGAAAGAGAGAGAAAGAGGAGAGAGTTGAGGTCGATGGACGTGGATTTGCTGTTTCTTTGTCTCTTCCCCCTCTCCATCTGYGTACATACATTTTGATTGCGGCCCCGGGCGGTTTGCCCGTTCTTATCTTCGTTTCGGCTTTCTGGAATCTGGACTTGGGTTYTTGCTCACACCTGTCCTTGCGATTGCATTATATGTATGATTGTCRAATGTATGGATGCATGAATGTTATGCCTGCTTGCCCTTGCTTTTTGTTTGTGCCGAATCTTTGCTTGCGCCAGATGCAGCGATAGATGGGATAAGAATCTGGCCCCRATGTCGATTTCGTTCTCATTTTTGCTTGTCCCATGATGAGGTTGTGATATGATTGCAACTTGCATAATCGACGATCCGAAGTGTGGTCCCGCGAACACCGCGCGAGAACACGTGTAAACGCGATCCGAGTCRCGCCCCTTACACACATTCCCGTACGTCGACTCGCTCACCCCGAAGGGAATCATGACGGAACCATCATCCCGTATGGGCATGATGAGGCGCCACTGAGTCGGCCTGTCCTACACGTGCTCGTGCGCGGTGACGATATCCCGACCCGCGCTATCCCATCGGCAATGATACCATGACGCGATCTTGGGGCTCAGACTCATCATATGACCCGGACTATTTCACCCCTATAATAAACGAKCTCATAAGGACCCGATACCCTTGTCACAYGGAGAATCGGCTATGTCTGCGGGAATTCCAYTGTGCCACCACTAGCGACCCTYGGTGCTCCGATTTCCCTTCCCCCGACCACACCTACTACTTCACCCACCCGGGATTCGTTGAGATCACCACCAGTTTCCCTCCTTTCCGCCTCCTTCTTCCGTATCATCAACTCAGTGTCGTTTYGTGGCCGGCCATAGCCCCCTATTGGCCCAACACGTTTTGCGTAAACTGCCGACGCAGCGGCGCACAAAGAACCCCRRAATTCCGAAGGTCCAACCCAGCTACGCGGCGGCCTGCGCCACGTGGCGGCCCCCGACGGCCTAACTAATCGGGACCACCTCCACCACGGAGGAATTTTCCCGTAACCCGTCGTCCACAGTGTCCCGGTCCCTTGGGACTATGAGACCCTTGTGTGCGCACCCCTCGCTCGCCTAATTGCATTCATATCCTTAAGACTCCCCACTTCCCCCAAAAATCCTTGGCACACCCCTTTTCGCACTTCCAGGCCCACATCCCACTCTGATCAGGAAGTCGAGCTGGGCGTGAGGTTGGTATCGAAGCCCGACACTTGGCTAGGGTCCTGGGATTGATAACACGTTAATTAGGCGACCTGTCTAACCGTGGGAGACCTCGCCCTCGGAACGCGCATAGACGCGACCCTATCGTCTCCAGAAGCAGATCGGCTAACCGACAAGCAGCCAATATGGCTGCCAACGTGCAAAATCTAGTTCCGCAACCAAATGCTAATCCACCTAATCAACCTGCCCCACGTGCACGAGCTCCCATGTCGCCACCAGATCTCTATCTATTTGATCCGGCGCACCATCTCGCAAGAGCATGGCTGGCCACGCTTAGAGCACAACAGTACGATGATCACGAAGCACAAATCAACATTCCGGCTCGAATGGGAGGAGACGCTCATCGTTGGTATAGTACCTATGTATGGGTGGATCTCCTGACCTTCGAGGGGGACTTTTTGAACCGATTCGATTATGTCCACCCTGAGCAAGTGTTGTACATGATCAAGGATCGAGTGGAAAAACCGCTCGAATCCGTCGTGGAATATCGAAACCGGTTCTACAGAATGTTCGTAAAAACTGAGCGAGGTGAGCAAGTAGGGAGAGATCTGTTCATTGACGGAATCCGCAGTCGAATAATAAGGGCTAAGTTGCGAAAGGAGTTTTCCCCCATCACCCATACGCTACAACAAGTTATGGCTGCTGCGGAAGAAATGGAACGAAAGTTCGTGACGAACTTCCTGGAAGGAGAAGATTACCCTAGAGACGGAGATTCGACCAAGCTCGCTCGAGCAAGAGAAGAGCTGGCTGCCTTACAAAACAAATTTGAAAACATGGGGTTCGTATCAGGACCTGTCACCTATATGGAAGAGATAGGCCCCAAACGAGTAATCCTACGTGAGACTCCGAGCATCTCTGCTCCTATGATGCCCCCGCCCGTCAGGGCATTACCCCCGCCGCCGGTAGAGGCTCCTGTATGATCAAACGAATCGGCGGTCATTTTCAAACTAACCAAAACTTTGATTAGTTTGATCCAAGAAAGCAAAAAGGAGCAGCGAGAGCACAATGCTCGGTTGGAAGCCATGATGAGGAACATGTGACCTATTGCGGTGCGTGCCCTTCCGATGCAACAAGGATTAGCCCCCGCCCCTGCTCTCGGAGGAGCTGCGAACAATCTGAATGTTTGCGACGCCTGTCATCAGCCTGGACATCTAGCCCGTGATTGCCCCGACCGACCCCCACAACAGCGGATCGGAGTCGCACCTATAGCTGCGACCCCCACCGCCAACGGACCTGGACGAGTCGGAGCCTTGATGGAAGAAGTAGAGGGTGGGGGAAGTGCCTTGGCCACCACGGAAGAGGCCGCCGAGCTAATTCCGCTAGATCAGTATGTGTCGCTGGGATATCCTGGGCTAGGAATGATCGGAACAATCAGACCAGCACCAGAACCAAAATAGGTGGCGGAGTGGCGACCGTCCTTAGGAGAAATGGAGTCGGGAGGACCCACCTTCGTCACAGGAGAGATCGATGTACTAAACATCATCCGAGCCTTGGATCATCGGATTCCCCTTTTGATCGGTCATCTACTCTCGATCTCTGAGCAAGCCAACGAGCGAATGTTACAGCATTGTAAAGCGAATCGAAAGCGATTCGCTCTCGCCCAAGCACCGAACGTAAAAGCCAAAGGCCCCGCGCCGGAAGAAAATCCAACAAGCACTCTGGATCCGATACGAATAGGATTAATTCAGAAAGACGATCATTTCCTATGGATTAAACACATTCTGTGGAAATCCGCAGAGTGCGATATAGAAATTTGGGGAATTCCTTACAACGCCATTATAGACTCAGGAGCAGTTGTGTTGGCTATTTCACTAAGAGTGGTCGAAAGGGCAGGCAGGAAAAACAATATGATCATGCTCACCGAGAAAGATCAGTTCGTTTCGGCAGATGAGGAAAAAATTAAAATTGTGGGGAGAATGACCAACGACGCCTTCCGATTTGAAAAAGTACACGCGCTTGGGGATGTCGTAGTACTAGATGTTAATACGTACGACGTTCTTTTCGGACTTCCCGCTCTTGTGGCGTTACGAGCAAACCTGGATTTCGAACGACGATCGATCGTCCTCTGAAATACAGGAGGAAAACCCTACGCTGTGCCCATGCGATTGACCCTTCGCACTACTATTAATGCGGTTCCGCGAGTTTCGCTGATGATGGCAGGGACTCTCCGCATGATCTCCTGGGACGAACCCGCAGAAGGGAAGCCACTTGCTGATGATACGGAAAGCAGTGACGAAGATGATCCGGAGATCTTGAAATTGGTACGATAACGCGTTTACTACCCGCCGCCCAAAACGATAGCGAAAACGATGCAACTGACCAGCCGAAAAATTCAAAGGACCAAGGCGATGATCTTGGGAGAACCCCTCGTGCAGATTTCGAGGATGGTCGACTCTTTGGAACCCCCTCAAACTCTGTACGAAGGGATCATCCCTCTCCTCGCCAGGTATAGCGACAAAAAACATTATTGCGACATTACGGAACTACCTAGGTCTTTACTAACATCGACTAAAGAAGTGAAATTGTTACGCTTGGGAGCAGAAGCAAGCTCTCTGGAACCCCCTGGGCGTTTTGAAGCAGAAACAGACGGACTGGGGATAAAGATTATAACTAAGGAAGTGTCATGGCAGGATGTCTGCGACGGGACGTGGCAATCCGAGAAGAAGATGCTCAGATGATGGCCACGGTGTTCTCCTGGCGATCGGATCATTCATTCATCTCGGCGCCTCCACCCGACTTGACAAAACAGGCGAACACGAAACAGATGGACGTTCGGATATGGGACCAACTTTTTGAACTGCACGTTCCACAATATGTGCCGGATGAAATCCACCGGGTGATTGCAGATATTCTAACGGAATAYCAAGGAGCAATTAGTGTGTCAGACACTGACATTGGGTTGTCGTTAGTAATCCAACATGAAATTCAAACAGGAGATCACACCTCAATTCATTGCAAACCTTATCGTTATTCCTTGATTGAACGCAAAAAGGCTCTCGAACGAATTCGGGAGTTCGAAGCCAGCGGTTGGATTGAACCCGCTACCGGACCTTGGTCCTTTCCCGTAGTGTTAGTACCGAAGAAGAATGGAGCGATTCGCATTTGCATTGATTATCGCAAGCTGAATGAAATCACGATCAAAGATGTGTATCCCCTCCCCCGGATTGATGATCTGTTGGATGTGATTGGATGCGCTAATTATTTCAGCAAGTTTGATATTTGGCATGGTTTCCATCATATTCTGGTAAGGGAAGAAGATCGGCCAAAAACGGCCTTTGTGTTGTTTGAGGGCACGTGGCAGTGAGTTCGGTGTCCGATGGGGATTTGCAATGCGCCTGCCACGTTTCRGCGAGCGATGAACATAACATTTCAGAACTTCGTCAACAAGACACGGCTGATGCAAGGAATGATTAACTTCTGCGTAAATGTGTACATGGATGACATCCTGGTCTATTCAGAAACCTATCATGGGCACGCGCAACACATTGAATGGACATTGGGTGCATTGAGAGACGCTGGGTTCAAGATTGCGCTTGAGAAGAGCAAATTTTTCCTCTCGAAAATTTCGTTCTTGGGCTATGTCGTGACACGTGGAGGATTGCGGCCAGATTCGAGAAACGTTGCGGCGGTGAAGGAAGCCCCGGTTGCCACGTCACTGACGCAGGTTCGAGCCTGTTTGGGGCTGGCGTCGTACTACCGGCGCTTCATCAAGGGCTTTACCGCGATTGCACGACCGCTAACGAACCTGTTACGGAAGGACCAACCTCTCAGTTGGGACGCGGAGTGCCAGCTGGCCTTTGCAACCCTCAAAGACGCTCTGGCAACGGCCCCTATTTTGATTCGGCCGGACCCCTCGAAGCAGTTCATTCTCATCACGGACTGGCAAACGGAGACTATTTCCGCTATTCTAGCACAAAATGGGAACGATGGTCGCGAACACGTCATCGAGTCCGTGTCTCGAACCGTACCGGACGAACGAAGAAACGACTCCGCACCTCAAGGCGAGTGTTATGCGGTAGTTTGGGGAATCCAGCACTTCCATCCATATCTCTACAGACAGAAGTTTCGCCTCGTAACGGATCACGAGCCTCTGCTAGCGCTGAAGAAACTCACCAACTACACGGGCATGATTGGCCGTTGGGCGGTGCGACTACAAGAATACGACTTCGATATCGTCCATCGAAAGATAGAACGGCATGGCAACGCGGACGGGCTGACACGTCTGCACCGACCTGTCAAGGTACCAAAGGGCGAGTAAATTACACCGTGGAAGGAGCCGGACCTGACCAACGAGCCTAAGTATAGACAAGTGGCAGTCCTCCCACGTGGCAAGAAGCAAAACGGTGGCGATGGGTGACGAAGGTAACCCCACTACCCCTCTCTCCCCCCCTTCCTCTTCGTCTCTCCTCTCCCTACCTGACAAATTTTGCTATTTTTGCGAAGCCATCTCCCGCGTATACTCGGTCTCCACGTGTCCTAATGGAGAAGGGTATGTCGATTGGATAGATTGTCGACAGTGCGTCGCACGAGCCCATGGCTCGTGCATCCAATATAGAAACGATAGTAAACCGTGGTTGTGCCCCTTGTGCCGGACCAACAAGATTCCGACCGAGGCTCGCTTTTTGGATGCCACGTCAGAAGGATTGAAAAGGACCCGGAAGTTTAGAAGGGATGAAGTATGGACGGATATTGCCTTAATTCCCACCCTAGTCGGTAACCCCCTCCAGGATTTCACTAAGGAAGATCGGAGGAGGGTCAACGAAAGGGCTCGGGATTATCGATGGATAGAGGGTAGATTAGAAAAACGGAAAACGGACGACATTGGGATTTGGATGCTAGTGCCGCATCCGTTCACGCGGTACGACTGGGTTAAGACAGCCCACGAGGAAACAACGGGCCATTTTGCCGTATGAATCACGGAGTCAGCTATCGATAAAAATGAGTGGTATTGGTCCAATATCAGCGACGATGTGAAATACATTGTCGCCAACTGTCAAGTCTGCGCCACTGACAAGGCGCCGATTCAACCGCCAAGATCGATAGTGCCCACGGTTGTTGAACGGCCATTTCAAAGAGTGAGCATGGACACTACCGACATAGTGGTGCCCCCTGACCCTAATAGCTGCGAATATTCAATCCTATTGGTATTTGTCGACCATTTCTCGAAATGGATCAAAGCGTATCCTTGTCGCACGCGGCAAGCCACGAAAATCGCACGGTATGTCAACCGTTTTCTCGAGATGCATCAGGATACGGAAGAAATCCTGACCGACAACGGGGCTGAATTTAGGGGAGAAGTACTAAGGAATCTGGTCCTACATGGCGTCGCCATACGTAACACTGCACCCCATATGTCACAATCCAATGGACTGGTCGAAAACGCTAACCGGGTGATAAAGACAGCGTTGCGACGAAACATCGAGGCACGGGATCCGAGACCCTGGCCCGATATCGTCGATCACATCCTGGCGGTCCATCGCGAAACGCCCCACGAATCGACGAGGTTGAGCCCCTTCCAATTAAGGACCAATAGCGTCGCTTGCGTTTCAATAGCAAGCCTCCCGGACGAGTCTACATTGAACCGACGTCCCACCAGGGCCACGGCTAGGGACAAGGCCAAACAACACCTAGAGCTAATGGAATGGTCACTGCCCAGGCTAGCCCGAAAACCTAAGTAGCATGGGTTATCTGACCGGATAATCTGGTCGGATTATCTGGCCGGATGATCGGGGGGTAGGATCATCCGGAAATCCGGATGATTAAAAAAAATGCCCAAAAAAAAAAAAAAAAAAGTGATATTGCGCATGCAAAATACAATAGAACTACATTCCTATTTCATGAAAAGCTTGATAGGGCATTGAAGGGTTCAAAGGGGGTAAGATAGGGAATAAAGGGKYTTAGAGRRGGGATGCTTAATTCATTCTATAATTTTTTATCTAAATATTATTTTCTTCTTCTGTTTTATTTTTTATCTTTATATCTGTTGAGATATCAAAGATGACCTCAAGCCAAATGTTGTTCGTATCATTCATATAAACAACATACTTTTTTTCCAGATTTTTTTGAATTTCTTTTTTTTGGAAAAAAATATATATTTTGCGCAGGGCCAGATTTTCCATAACCGGAATCAATCCGGATGATCCGGA
>BFEA01000641.1:491199-504231 GCA_003427395.1 Chara braunii
GGCTGAGGGTGAGCCGAGGGAGAGGAGAGAGAGGGAGAGAGTGAGAGCACACACACACACTCACTCACTCGACACGACGGACTCGGACTGAGGATCGCACGCAGACACAGTGGCTAGGCACAAAGTCGAAGTCTTGGATTCCGAATGCCGAAACAGCAAGTCACACTGAGTAYGAGTACAGCAKCAGAGAACTGGTACRAGACTGGGGCCCCGTACCGTACGGGGAGCCGGTATAAGTACCGGTGACACGTACGGTACTAGGGGCATTTCTGCAAAGGCCGCGAGGGAAGGACTGAAAAATGCAGTATTTGAAAGTGGCGCCCGAATTGCAGCATGGCGCCAGTTGTCCAAAATCCTACGGTACCAAAGGAGGGGTTTGGAAAAAGGGTGCCAGGCCGAAAACGGGATGCAGTCGAAACAGCAAAAGATAGACCAGGGATCGAGCCCTGGCGAAGTCCGTAACAGAAGAGGAATTCGTAGGCCAAGAAGAAGAAGACTGGGAAAATAGACCCATAGAGAAGATCAGGAAATACATTCTCTCCATGAAGGCCCAAAGAGCTAGTATGTTTGAACTGCACATGGCTTATGTGAGAGAGGAAGTCAAGACAAGATGTGATGACATCCCACTCACAGAAAATCCCTACGAAATCCTGGAAAAGGAAGAAGAGATGACAGAATACTACGCCCAGCAATAAAGCAGAATCAAGAAAGAACAGGCAAGGAAGCAGAATGTAAAGGAGGGAGGTGAAGCTCGCAGAGAGGAGGAGGGATGGAGGGAAGACAGGTACAAGATGCCAGAACTACCAGAGACCTACAACAAGAGAACGAGAGAAGAGGAGAATAAGAAGGTGGGACCAAAAGGAGAAAAGGGGAAAGGAAGCAAATACCAAAGGGGGAATAGAAGGAGTCAGGGAGAGGAAGACACAAAGGACAGCAACCAAGGAACACAACAGGTTTTAGGAGATCAAAACAATGAAAGAGAAGCCCTTCTGGTACAATCAGAAGTCCTGGAAGCACAAATTCAAAGGCTCTCAGATCTGAATGAAGAAATGAGGTTGAAAACAGTCACAATGGGCTCTCTGAATGACTGCACACAAACCGAATTCTGGAATAGGACGGTAACCACAAGCAAAACCCTCCTACCCTCGAGGACAATCTTAGCAGTACGATTCGACATGCAGGAAGAGGAATGGCCGATAGCCACGGCTACTAACTTCGCTCTCCCCAGGCTGGAAAAAGAGCAAAGCATAAAGGAAAGACTCACCTCTACAGTCTCAGAGGAAGAACCTGTCAAAGTGGGCCTGCTGAGGGAAGTGTTGAGGGGACCACCAACAGGGGGAAAAGAGACCCAGTGCAAGGAAGAAATATTGAACGTGAGACCAGTGGTAGCCATCTATAGCCAGGGACCCCAGTGAGAAGCAACCTGCAATGGAGGCCTTGGTGGCAGATCTCACAAATGTCATACACCGCCCTTGGTACGAGCGCATTACCAGAACTCCCATCGGTAAGCCTGGCGATTTCCTTTGCCGTTAGCTTCCACAGGATGAGCCAAAACAAGTTGGGCAGCCTGTTGAAACCCTGCAGGAGGAGGGAGAGGAGACAACCCTGAGATTAACTTGTCCAACCCACTCTCCTTGAATACGCTCACACCCCCAAAACATGAGACTGAGATCCACTGAGCCATGAACGCAGGAGAGGATCAAATGGAGGGAGGGGAGAAGGAATATAAAAGGACTAAGAGAAAAGCAGAGTTGGACATAAGATCTTGGAACGTAAATGGTTCAGCCACCATCTTATCGTCTTCTGCCAAATGGTTCAGTCTGACAGTCAACATCAACCTGTTCGACAACGAACCTCCAAACATAGTCTTCTTACAAGAAACCCATCTGACTAGTTCGGAAGAACACTAGGAAATACAAACGAAGATCATAAGAAAGTTGAGGAACGTTTGGAGAGCAGAATGGGCTAACAGCCCCAACGCACCCTTGGCAGGAGTACTTATCCTCTTTCACAATAAAGGCAAAGCAAGAGATCACCTAAAAATAGGCCAAGTGACCAAGGACCCAACTAGTGGTAGATGGATTAGGATTGACCTCTCCCTTAGACAAGAGGAAATAACATTACTAAACATATACGCTCCAAACACAAATACTCAAAGAAGAGAATTAATAGAAACCATCAAGCAGGAATGCCTGAACCAACAACATATTATTGCAATAGGAGAGTGGAATGCAACAATGGACCCCCTCTTGGACATAATATATCACGCTAGAGAAGACACCATGCTAGACTTCATAACAGAGAAGAAATTAATTGACCCCTTCAGAACAAGACACCCAGAAGCTAAGCGTTTTACTTGCACCAAGACGACCCAGCAGGGGAGGGTAGCTTTCTCAAGGATTGACTACTTCCTAGTCTCAGACTCCATAGCAGGAGCGGTACTAAACACAACCATATTCAGATACCCCTACTACGGGGGTTATGATCACAAGCAGATAGGTCTACTAATAAACCTCGGCTTAGACAACGGGTCTGGAAGAGGCTTCTACAAGGTTAACAACTCCCTACTAAAATTGGAAGGAATCAGGAATGCGGTCAAGCAAACATGGGAGGGACTCTTACCCAAGATCGAGGGGGAAGACGTACTCTTACACTTCGGGAAAGCTTTAAAGCGCGTAAGCAAACAACTAAGCAAGGAATCAAAAATCGAAGTAAAAAGAAGAAAGGAAAAACAAGAACTGCTCGAATCCATTGTAGAGATGGCAGAGTACAACCTAATCAGCAACCCTGACTCCCAACTGTACGAATCCCTACTCTCATCGGCAAGAGACGAACTGGCAAGTTGGGTGGAATGGAAAAGAAGGGGCTTGAGCATTAGAGCAAGAGTGAAGGAGTGGGAGTCCAACGAAACCGTGACAAAATATTTCTTCCAAAAAATTAAAGCAAACATTGTCAACGAAAACAACAGAATACTAGAGTTGAAAGACGAAAGGGGAGCAACAAAGAGTAAAAAAAAAGACCTGTTGCAAATAGCCACCAACTTTTACAAGAAGCTGTACACATCACAGTCTACCAACGAAGACAACGGAGCCATAAAGAGAGCAAGGGAAAAATTCTTGAAGCATCTGGATACAAGCATGCTTTCGGAAGCTTCTGCCTATCTCGATAAAGACCTCACTCTTCCGGAATTACGAAAAGCATTAGACTCCATGCAACCAAACAAGATCCCGGGTATAGATGGTTTGACAAGGGAGTTCTGGCAGGAGTATTGGACAACACTAGGGGAAGACCTCTTGCGCTTCTTTCGAGAGGCCTACCGAAAGGGAGGTTCGGGGGAAGAAACGCTGCTCTACAAAAAAGGGGAAAGAGAAGACATAAGAAACTACAGACCAATATCCCTGTTACTTGTATCATACAAAATCTTGGCTAAAGCTCTCTCTAATAGAATAAGGAACATAACAGATAAATGCTTCCACATGGACCAAACAGGCTTCATCCCAGGGAGATTTATCCCAGACAATGTAATCTGTTTAAAAGAGGCAACTAAATTAATACAGGATAAGAAACTACAAGCATCCATTCTTTTCTTCGACTTCGAGAAGGCCTACGACCAGGTTAACCGGGATTTCCTACAACAGTGTATGGAGAGAATGGGAGTGGGCCCAATCTTTAGAAGATGGGTGAGAGTGCTATATGCAGATGCAAGGGGAAGAGTGCAGATAAACGACTACCTATCAGAGACATACACAATGTCAAGATCGGTTTGACAGGGAGACCCACTGGCCGCCCTTATATTTCTCTTCGTCATGTAGGCAATCGCAACCTTCATGAGGAAGGACCCCTCAATAGAGAGGTTGCAATCCCTGGACAACGGAAAGAACGACCATCTCCAACTCCCCACAGTGGATGCTGTTCGCAGATGATCTAAGGGTCCTTATAAGGGCTACAGATTCATTTTTCCAAGCATTGACAAGAGTCATGCAAGCCTTTCAACTGGCTTCGGAAATGAAGATCAACTGGAAGAAAACAGTAGGGTGGTGGCACTCAGAACCCCCCCCCCCCACCGGACTCAGAATCCACAGAAGGACTACAATGGTTGTACTGCCGAACCCCCTTCAAATTTTTGGGCATATCCGTAACCATGACGGGTACCAGCAATTCGATAGCGTCCAACCTACTGGTAGCGGTCATGAACAAATTCGTAGGATGGCAAAGAATACACACATCCCTAATGGGCAGGGCCCTAGTCATTAAGTCCTCGATCTTTTCCATGGTCTGGTATACAGCTTCAATCTGGGACCATCCACCAACCTTCACGAAGGACCTGAAGAGAAAAGCAGCAGCGTACTTATCGACAGGCGACGCATCAACAAACCAATTCATACCAAAAGTGGCTTGGAATTACGTAACCAACGCAACAAACGAAGGGGGTCTTAGTCTCATCGACGTAGGCGTTCTATTGATAAGTATTTTCTCAGGAAGGCTGCAACGGCTTCCATGACAAAGAGGAAGATAGGGGCCGCTAAGGGGTCTCCCTGTCTCACCGATCTCTACATCTTGTAGGGGTTTGAGAGGAAACCATTTATCTGTACTATACCCTAGGCGTCATTGAAGAGGATTCTTACCCATTTTCTAAAGTCGTGACCTACTCCCATCTTTTTCATACACATTTGGAGGAAGTCCCAATTAACCTGATTGTATGCCTTTTCGAAGTCGAAGAATAGAATGGCTGCAGCGATCTTCTTTTGGTTGATTATTATGGTGGACTCGCAGAGGGTCATCACATTGTCTAGAATGAGTCGGCCCGGGATAAAACCCGTTTGGTCTAGCTGAAAGCAACTTCCTGTTATTCGGTTGATTCTGGTAGCTAGGAGTTTGGCAAGGATCTTGTAGGCCACATTTAGGAGCGAGATGGGTTTGTAGTTCCTTATGTCTTTCTGATTTCCTTTCTTGTATAGCAGCGTGACTACCCCAGTACTTAGGTCGGGACCTAAGGACTCATGTTCCCAAGCTCTGTTTAGAAATCTGAGGAGGAGCGGGCTTAGTGTGGACCATCTTGCTTTTCAGAATTCCCTTGATAGTATGTCTCTGTCTGGTGCTTTATTGGTTTTTAGGTCTCTTAGGGCATCATGTTGTTCCTTCAGAGAAACGGATGAGTCCAGAGTGTTTGTTGTGTTTGTGGATAACGTGCGATCGAGGCGGGTTAAGAATTTATCCTTGGCTCTTTGTGTATTGCTGTTTCCTTTTGTCGGAGTTTTGCTCGTATAGAGGTCCTTGTAGAAGTTTGCTGCTATGTTGATGAGTTGTGTGGGTTCCGTGGCTGGTCTACCAAGCTCATCTGACAGACATTCTATTTTTGAGTTCCTTGAGTTCGACTTGATTTTCTTGAAAAAGTATTTTGACATCTTCTCATTCAGTTCCAAGTACCTTACCCTCGCTCTTAGTTGTAGGGATTTGAGTTTAAGTTTAGTCCACTCCGCTAGCTCTTCCTTGGATTTGCAGTAAAGTTCAACCAAAAAACTAGAGTTATTGTTTTGCTGTAGATTGAGATCGGCTATTTCTATTGCGTTCTTTAGCATTTCTTCCCTTTCCTTTCTTTTCGCTGCTAGCTTCCTTGACGCCTGAGCTACTTCCGTGCTTATCTCCTTGATGATTTTGGGGGATTCAGTGTAGATGTCCTCACTGCCGTGTTGTTGTGTGGTTTGTGATAGAATCTCTGCCAACTCTTTTCATAATTCTTGACTGGTTAAAAGGGCATTATTGAAACGGTAGAAACTTTTACCTAGGTATCCTGTCTTTGAAAATCTGAGGGTTAGTACTTTGGGTTTGTGGTCTAGGCTGCTATGGTATGGTGGGCTTCCTATCTTGCAATCCTGTAGGGTGCCTATTAAGGAATCCAATGCAAGGAAGAAGTCTATTATTGACAACGAGGTCCTACCTTGGGTTGTTCTTCTCACACATGAGAATTTCTTACTATCGGGGTAGAGGAGGCGAAAAGGGTCTACTAAAGTTTTCCTAGATATAAAGTGTGTAAGTTCGAGGCTGCTGGAGTGATGTGGAGGGTTGGAGGAATTTGAGATTTTGTCTAAGGAGAGGTGAGGGGGTATTAGTTGTTCAATTGAATGAAGTAAGGGTGTCTTTTCTTGCTGTGCTGTTGGGCCATAAACTCCGAAGATAGTTAGTTCTTCCTCTTTGTATTTGATGTCTAATCTCACCCATCTGCCGGTGGAGGTGTCCAGCCATATATTTTGTACTCTCATTAGGTTGCTCGCCATCGGGTTTTCGTGGAGGGGGATGGCTGTGCCTGCTGAGCCGTTTGGTGAGGCATGAGACCAATATGCGGCTTTGACAAATCTTTCTTTTTTTTTTCCTTTTTTTTTTTTTGTAATAAAAACAGGGCCTTATGGTCCTGGCTCCTTTCCATTCTGGGGAGCATCAGTCCGGTTCCTATTCCACCGGCAAGTCAGAATGAACATTACAACCAATAAACACACACGCTTCCTCCCGTCTGGCCGAAGGACCCCTGAACAACATTGATTACTCCAGACTTCTGGAGTATTGACTGTCAGCTTGCCATGCTTCCCTCTTTCCTCTCAGATCTGTTCACCAGATCTGCCAGACATACCCATAGCAGCAAGGAAAGCTTACCCCTTACCCAGGCTAACCCTTAAGACTCATACTTCGACTTTACCCCTGCGTCTCGTCATCCCCTTATCCTCCTCCTCCCCCATTATCGAAGTGGCATCCAATTCTAGACCCTAAACCCAAACCCTCGTCTCGAAAAGAAATTTCTGCGCCCACCAGACAGCCAGCTCATCCCCTCGAACCAGTTTCCCAGGGGTCCCTAACCTCCTTGCCACTATTGGCTCAAATGGACCCCAGTTCCCTTTTCTTTTTGCAGTATCCTAGTACCCTCCAGGCCATGTGGGTCGTCACTCCAACGCTGCCGGCCTATCTTGGCTTACTGCGTTCCCAACTGCAGTGGTCAGAACCCTTCTCCTCTCAACCGTCCTTCTTGCCTCACCCTCGGCTTCCTTTTTGACCCTAGCCTCCCTTTCTACCTTCAACTCCGATACTCCCTTACTGCCTGAGCAGCCTGTACTTCCCTGCTTATACCTGAGTTATGTCAGTGTTGCCAATGTAACCGATCATTTCTTAGCTCAGCCACGTTCCCCTCCACTAACCACTGTTTTGTGAACTTCTTTCTGGCCTTTTCCTGCAGTTCTGCATCTTCCGGTATCGATTTTTTAACTTTCCGCCATCTGCACAGGATTTCCGCTTGTATCATCATCCTCGTCTCCCCCCATACCTTCTCGTTAGAATTGGAA
Organism: Chara braunii; assembly: GCA_003427395.1. Classification (NCBI taxonomy): domain Eukaryota; kingdom Viridiplantae; phylum Streptophyta; class Charophyceae; order Charales; family Characeae; genus Chara; species Chara braunii. Next base: position 498,528 of record BFEA01000641.1, read on the forward strand.
AGCTTCTCGATGGTTCTGTAACATCTTTCTTTCCAGATGACCCAAAGTGTGACCTTCCTTATCAAGCCGAACCATAGTCTTTCCGACTTCGTGAGCTGGTCAGGAATGTTAGTCCATAACAAAATTTGGGTAATCTGTTCAGGAAAGGGACTGCGAAAGAGAGAATCCCAGAGAGCAGAAGCCCGTGCCCAAAAGTTTGTCGCCTCCCTGCAGTGGACTAAGCAGTGTGTTATGTCCTCTTGTGACCCTACCGAACAGATTGAACACAAGTCCGAGCTAGTAGGGTCCTTCCTGCAGCAGCGCATATGGAGCCATTGGTTGACAGGTAACGCTACATATGTGATAAGCCACTGAAGGTTCGTGATTTTAACCGATCTGATCGTCTTAAATTTCTTCCACGGGATTTGTGTGATTTTGTCGGCCTCCTGGCCTATTAATTTTTCCCATCTAGCTTTGATTACCGGTTCTAGGTCTTTAGTCTTCAACAGTAACTTATAACCCAACCTGACCGTGTAGTTCTGGATGGGGATAGCCATCGGAATGTTTTTCCCCTTATCCGGCTTCCAGGCCCACTCTGCCGGGTCGAACTCCAGGTTGTGAACCGCCGTGTCCGGACGGTAGATAACCTTCGGCCATGAGCCCAAGACCCTCACTTCTCTGACCAGGAAGAAATCTAGCACTACCGTTTCCATGTTCATGTTTAGTATCTCGGGCATGCCCTGTTTCACTTGGGAGATTGGAAAAGAGGTAAAGACAGCTTGGGTGGCTGTTCCCGGTTGTAGGTGTGAAAACTGAAAGGCGTGTGACCATGTACTCTCTTGAACTTTAACCCCCCATTCGCCACATTTCCATGGCGACGCATCCCTCAAAATAATCTTCCATTCCTGAGGCACAAGGTTGATGATATGCTTAAGATTACAACCTCGTCTATGACAGCCTTTTAAACGCATACTCAATTCCTGCTCAGTCACCCACTCTTTCTTTTCTTCATTCCATAGGTGGCTAATCTTCCATATTCCGTTCTTTACCCATGATAGCCATTTGTGATCTAGGAACAGGGGCTCATCGCTTTCGTCTTTCAGCCATTCATTACCGAACAGTGTTTGTCTCAAGACCTCGTCTTTGGACTTGGGCCTGTTGGTCTTTGTTGGCATTATTTCCCTCCATATCCGTATCAGAGACAACTTTGACAAATCTAACTTTTCTAATTAGAGCTATTCGGATTCTATTTGTGCTCCTCGTTACCCGTGAGGTGAGTGTAGGCAATCTCGGCGGCGGTGAGCAACTGATCCCAATCATGCTGGTGGGGATGACAATACTTCCGCAGGATTCTTTGGAGAGTATCGTTCATCTTCTCGGACTGTGGGTGGAATGCAGTGCTGTACCTGAGCGTGGTTCCGTACGCATGGAAGAGTTGTTTCCAGAATTGGGAGAGGAATCGGGGGTCGTGATCACTGATAATATTCTCGGGGAGGCCGTGGTGTCGGGCGACATGGTCGAAGAAGAGAATGGCAATGTCTTTGGCATTGTGCGAGGTGGTACAAGGAATGAAATGAGCATGTTTGGTCAGGCGGCAAACAATGACGTAGATGCAATCATGCCCGCGGTCGGTCTTCGGAAGACCGCACACGAAGTCCATGGAAACGGACAGTCACTGCCATCGGTGTGTGGGGATGGGCAATGATTGGAGCTTACCGGGTTTGGCCCGGTTAGTCTGACATGTGGGGCACGAGCTGATGTAGGCTTTGACATCGGCAAGGATAGAAGGCCAATGGAAATATCGGGAGATGGTGTCAAAGGTTTTCTGAAAACCAAGGTGGCTAGCGGTCTTGGCGTTGTGGTGCTCGGCCAAGAGCTGGGTGCGGAGGCCACGGGCGTCAGGGATGTAGAGTCGGCGAGTGCCTTTGGTCTCGATGTCCAGGAGGTTGTCATGTAGGGAGTAGTCAGGGACGGGGTCGAGGTTGCGGAGTTTGTTGTAGATCGTGGAGAAGTCGGGGCAAGAGAGGTATCCTTGGGTGTAGCGATGGCAGAGCGATGGCAAGAGCTGGATGTGGGTCATGGTGGCATAGACTTTCTCGGGGGGTTTGTGATCGGGGCAGCGGGAGAGGGCATCGGCAACGCGGTTGCTCTTGCCAGGGGTGTGACAAATGGTAAATGTAAATTGGGCAAGGAAGTCTAGCCAGCGGGCTTGGCGAGGGGTGATGTCTTTCTTGGTCAAGATGGAGGAGACAACGGTGTTATCGGTACGGATGGTGAAGTATTGCCCGTCGAGGTACGGGCGCGAGACTTTGAGGGCGTAGACCACGGCGAGGAGCTCCTTCTCGTTGGACGGGTAGTTCATTTCTGCGGGAAGGAGTTTCTTGCTGGCGAATGCGATGGGGTGCTCGCCGGGTGGGCATTGGGAGTGAGCGGGGGAGTCCTTGATGGAGGGGGTTTCCGCGAGGTCGGGGGGAAAGTTCTGGGATAAGACGGCCCCGATGGCAAAGTCGGAGGCATCCGTGGTGACGAAGAAGTGGCGAGTGGGGTCGGCGATTTTGAGGACGGGGGCAGTGGTGATGAGCTCCTTGAGTTTGTCGAAGGCGGCTTGGCGGCGGTCTGTCCAAGCAAAGGGTTCGGCGGCATGGGTGAGCTCATGGAGAGGGTAGGAAACGTCGAAAAAGTTGCGGATAAAGGGGCGGTAGTAGTTGGCGAGTCCCGTGAAGGAGCGAAGTTGGGTTAAAGTGGTGGGAGCGGGGAACTCGACGAGGGCAGAGACCTTTTTGGGGTCCATGCGGATGCCGCCGGTGGAGACAATCTGACCAAGATATTCTATGCTAGAGGCAGCAAATGTGCATTTGCTGAGCTTGGCGTAGAATTTCTGGTCGCGAAGGATTGCGAAAACTTGGCGGAGATGATCAAGGTGGGACTCGAAGGTGGGGCTAAAAACAAGGATGTCGTCGAGGTAGATCACGACACAGACTTCGAGGAGGTCACGGAAGATGTGGTTCATGGTGGATTGGAATGTGGCGGGGGCGTTGGTGAGACCGAAAGGCATTACGAGAAACTCGTAGTGCCCGAAGCGGGAGCAGATGGCGGTTTTGTGGGTGTCCTCCTCACGGATGCGGATCTGGTGGAAGCCACTGCGGAGGTCGATCTTGGTGAAGTGTTTGGCCCCACGGAGGCGATCAAGAAGTTCGGATATCCGGGGAAGCGGATACTTGTTCTTGATCGTGATCTGGTTCAAGGCGCGGTAGTCCATGCACATGCGGAGTTCCGAGGTGCCGTTCTTCTTGACGAAGAGACAGCTGGTACCGAAGGGGGACTTCGAGGAGGTCGCGGAAGATGTGGTTCATGGTGGATTGGAATGTGGCGGGGGCGTTGGTGAGACCGAAAGGCATTACGAGAAAATCATAGTGCCCGAAGCGGGAGTAGAAGGCGTTTTTGTGGGTGTCCTCCACGCGGATGCGGATCTGGTGGAAGCCACTGCGGAGGTCGATCTTGGTGAAGTATTTGGCCCCACGGAGGCGATCAAGAAGTTCGGATATCCGGGGAAGCGGATACTTGTTCTTGATCGTGATCCGGTTCAAGGCGCGGTAGTCCGTGCACATGCGGAGTTCCGAGGTGCCGTTCTTCTTGACGAAGAGACAGCTGGTACCGAAGGGGGAGGAGCTAGGCTTAATGAATCCTTTTTCAAGGAGTTCATTGAGTTGGCGCTTCATTTCTTCAGCCTCGGGGACGGAGAGCTGGTATGGGGGGCGGCAAGGGGGGGAGTGGCCGGGCTCAAGATCGATGGTGTGGGAAACACCTCGGTCGGTGGGTAGTCCGACGGGCAAGGATTCGGGAAACACGTCTTTGAATTCGGATGGGAGTGGGGAGATCTGAGGGTCGGAGGGGGGGTCTTGGTCGGGTTTGTCCGTTGGAAGCAAGTCCTCGGGACAGTCGCGGTCAATGACAAGGCAATAGTAGGCGGAGTCGGGGTGCTCACGGGTTATGTGAAGAAATTGGTGAGGAGAGATGGGGGAAGGGGTGGAGGGAGGGAGAAGGTAGGGGATGTCAAGGGGTGGATCGGGAGGGGTGGAGAGGTGGACGAAAGAGGGGTGGAAGGTATAGGGCATGCAGCGGTCGAGCCAAGGAGTCCCCAGTACGATGTCGCACATGAGGTGCATGACATCGAAGGAGACCTGACTTAAAAGAGGGCCGACAGTCATTGTGGTCTCGCTGACTGTGCGGTCGACGATGATGGCTGAGTCCTTATCCCCTAGGCGGATGGTGATCTGGGAATCATAGTCGGTGGAAGAGAGGCCGGCTTTGCGGACACAGGCATCCGTGATGAAGTTGTCAGTGGCACCAATGTCGAGAAGGGCCTAGAACTTCGCCGTCGATGCTCCAAAGGAGACGGCGACGAACTTGAGCTGGAACTGGGCGGTCCCGGCACAAGCGGAGGAGATCATGGCGTTGAGGCGGCGCTCCTCGAGGCCTAATCTAACAAGCCGAGTGTGTCGGTCTTGTTCCTCAACGAGATCGGAGAAAGTGATGGCGGAGGGGTTGGGGAGGAGGGTAGTGGAACATGTGGCCGTGGGGTGCTCAGCCGACGGAATAGAGAACATTGTCGGGAGGAGGGCAGGCGAAGTAGACTTCGACGCCTGTGGGGTGTCCGGTGAGAAAGTTGTCACCGGCAGACGAATTGTTGATGCTAGGACATGGCTACAAGGGGCGGGGGGACAGTGTTCAAGTGGAGAAGGGCCCAGAGGCCGCAGTGGAGGAGGAGGAAGTGGATGTGGGAGGGCTGGATCCGGTGGGGCGGGAAGCCTGGTGGGTGGAGCGGCCGGCCTTGGGGCAATTGGTTTGCTGATGCCCCAGCTGGCGGCAACGGAAGCAACCGCTGTTGGCCTGGAGGACGGCGCGTTCGGCGGGGGTGAGCTTTTTGAGACGAGGGGGTTGGGGGGAGGAGGAAGGCTGGGAGGCCAGGCGTTGCCGTTCCATCCTCATGAGATGGACAGCCTGGAAGTCTTCCTCGGTGAATTAGGCTGGGTCAAGGGACTCGGGAGAGGAATCAAAGTCGTCATCGGAGGGGAGTGACGAGTCATCGGGGGCCATGTTGTGGAAAAACCGGGTGCGGTTGGGGGCGGCTGGTCGTTGAGAGGATGAGGCCTGGCCGACTTGGCCGGCGGAGAGGCTTTGGCCAGATTGGCCGGAGGAGAGGGGTTGGCTATTTTGGCCGGAAGAAGATGGTTGGCCGGTTTGGCCGACGGGGGTGGATTGGATGGATTGGCAGGAGGAGGAGGGGGGTGATGACGTCGTGACGACGGTGATGGCGGGTGTGTGGTTTTCGAGGGAGGTGACGCGATCGGATATGGAGGTCATGGAGGCCTCAATTCTGCGGAGCGAGGCAGAGAGTGCTTGAAACATGGAGAGGAGAGATGTGTTCTCCCCGGTGCCTGGCTGGTCGACAAGCTCGCGGTGGATATCCTCGACGGAATCCATGCGGAGCGAGCTCATGTTGATGCTTAAGGTGCCTTCGACCATGGGGAGGGACGAAGGTGGGGCAGAGGGAGAAGATGAAGTGGAGGGGACAACGAAGGTGACAGCAGCGGCGTAGATGGCAGCAGCGGCGGCGCGTTGGGAGGTCTTGGATTGGCGGGGTGGCATGTGGGAGTGGTTTCTGATCCCGATTTAGAAAAATGATGGTTGATTTAAATCGGGGTTAGAGGAAGTTGTCATGAGA
>BFEA01000641.1:534091-544433 GCA_003427395.1 Chara braunii
AGAGAGAGAGAGAGAGAGAGAGAGAGAGAGAGAGAGAGAGAGAGAGAGAGAGAGAGAGAGAGAGAGCACACACAGCCTCACTCACTCGACACGACTGAGGGTTGGACGCAGACACAGTGGCAAGGACACAAAGTCGAAGTCTTGGATTCCGAATGCCGAACAGAAGCAAGTCCCACTGAGTACGAGTACAGCAGCTCAAAACTGGTACGAGACTGGTCCCCGTACCATACGGGGAGCCGGTATATAAATACCGGTGACACGTAGGGTACCAGGGGCATTTCTGCAAAGGCCCCGAGGGCAGAACTGAAAAATGCGGTATTTGAAAGTGGCGCCCTAATTGCAGCATGGCGCCAGTTGTCCAAAATCCTACGGTACCAAAGGAGGGGTTTGGAAAAGGGTGCCAGGCCAAAAATGGGATGCAGCCGAAACAGCAAAAAGATAGACCAGGGATCGAGCCCTGGCGGAGTCCGTAACAAGCACAGGCAATTGCAATACAAGTAGCAGCAGTGCCCATTATGCATCTGCTGGTGCTGTTTCTCCCAACATCTACTTCTGCCACTACCGATACTTCTGCCACTGCCGTTGTTGTTGCTGCTGCTGCTACACACAAGTGCTTTTGCTTCTGCTTCTACTTCTACCCTTTACTTCCACTACTTCTTTTGGCATCACTGGTCTACTGCTACTTCTTGTTCTGTTGCTATTGTTCACGCCTTTTCTTTTCTTTTTTGTCAAAAACGCAGAACCTTACGGTTCTGGCTCCTTTTCCGATTTGGGGAGCATCAGTCCGGTTGCTATTCCCCCAGCAAGTCAGAAAGGATTACAATTCACCCACGCTCTCCCCCTTCTAGCGGGAGGGCCCGAAGGACGGCATTGATTACTTCGTGAAGGAAAAATGTACCATCCCTTGCCACTGCCTAATTTACCCTGTTCTGCTTTTCTACTGGCCTGAGATACAGGTCTGGCTTCCCCGCTGCCTTGGTACTTGGAAAAGCATACTTATTCTGCCCTCGTTCAGCCTGTTCCTCTCAGCTCCTTAGCTGTCGGAAATTCTCTCAGTCGCTAGAAATGCTGATTTGGCCTTTTGGCGGGACACTTTGCTAAACCCTAAACCCTCTCTCCGGCTTGGCAGCGGAAGTCTATGCTAATCATCCGCGCCCTAGCCGGCCTAAGTATGGTGCTGAAAGACTTAATCTGTTTCTTTTCCTGATTCCTTCTAGCCTATTCTTATCTACTCCTTGAGTCCTTGATTCACTTTGGTGGAATTACCTAAGTTGACAACATTGTGGGGTTTCTCTTTTACTGGGGTTTGCTAATTCCCAAAACCCTGATTGATCATTAGATTCGCTACTATACTCTTTGTCAAGACCTTATTCCCTCCATGGCTTTTATGGAGTATGGGGTCTATAGAGCCATTTGTCTGGTAGCACTGCTGATTCTATGTCCTGGGTTTTGTGATTGTTCTACGGGGAGGGTGGTTCAGTGAGACTGGGGGATAGGAGTGTTCATATTGATGGGTGGTTGTTGGGTGGGTAACGGGGATTAGGGTTCGGGGTGTTGCAGGCATTGGGGGCGTGTCAGCTTAGGGATGTGGCGGTGAGACAAGTTAGAATGGTGAGGAGATAGGAAAGTTGGGGGCGAGATCGGGAGGTGTGCGGAAAGTTGGGTAAAGTGAGGTGTTGGAAGATTGAGAGTGGGTTGTTAGGTGTGTTCATAAAGCAGTAACTGTTCTGTCATGGGTACCAGTGGCCAACCGGTTTGTTTGAGTGGACTGTGGGGGAGTGATTAGGTTTTGGTTATTTGACGTGGGTATAATTAACCAGTCCTTAAGGAACAGTCTTTCCCTCTCTATTGCTCCTAGCTTCCCGTTACCCAGCTTCAGGGTGATGAGTTTTTTTTATCATTTCCTGTTTCTTGTTTGGGGCATCCTGTAGGGATTGGAGTTTAGTGTTTGTTTTGTTCCATAGGGCATGGATTTCAGTTTCCACTATTTGTTTAATGGTTACGAGAGAGCTTTTTAGGGTAATGCTAGAATCTTCAAAAAATGCGGCACATCTCCTTTTCCAGATGTCCCAGAGGGTCACTTCTTTATGAGTGAGAAGAAGAAAAGAGTGAAGCCTTTGCGGCAACTAAACAGATGAAGCCCTTTGAAGCTGCAGCAAGAAGGACCACGTCAGGCAATACAGTAGCAGTGGTCTTTCCTCTTGAATTAGGGCATGTTCATACTTGGCCTTTCTCGACCGAATATGGCTGCAATTGGCAGTTGATGCATATAGGAGATTCATAATGCGAGCAAGCTGAAAACCACATACAACACGAAGGAATAGCTGAGGAGACAGATTTTCATGGCTGGGATCACCAAGAGGGTCTGTAGTGAAAGTAGAGTTGGTGCCTGCCGCAGTTCAAGCAGCGTGAGGCCTGAGGGTTTGGGGCAAACTCTCTCTCTCTCTCTCTCTCTCTCTCTCTCTCTCTCTCTCTCTCTCTCTCTCTCTCTCTCTCTCTNTCTCTCTCTCTCTCTCTCTCTCTCTCTCTCTCTCTCTCTCTCTCTCTCTCTCTCTCTCTCTCTCTCTCTCTCTCTCTCTCTCTCAAGTGAAAAGAGCACTGCACAATCTGAGAGAAAACGTACCAGTGGCCTGTTTTAGGGTCACCACGCAACTGGGTAAATTCAGGCAGTTGTGCAGCGCCAGTTGGTTGAGAGCACCCAGGCCCAGGCTGCCTCTTTTTGAATGTAACCGAGGCAGGCCCTGGGCCAGATTCGCAAGATGGACCGAACATAGGCCGCAGACAGTTGAACACAGGCAACCACCACAGGCCCAGGGCCTGATTCGTTTGGTGTGGGGCTCAGCCTCTCTGGGCCTACCGGAAGCTTCTGGGCAGGGGCCCAGCGCAGCCAAGCTGCACGCAAGGCAGGCAGGCCACTTCCATTTAGGAAAGGGCCTGCCCACGCATTCGGCATTCGGGCACTGGCTGCATGCTGCGCAAGCACTGCTACGCTAACGCTGGCCGGCGCTCATGCACTCACAAGCGAGCTGGAAGGAGCAGGCAGCCATAGCCGAGCTGCACTGCTGTATGCTGGATGGGGCGCATGGTGGTCTTTGGGTGCATGCGGCGTCTGTGAGTTGGGGATCGAGGTTGTGAGTGATACGAGACACATACCTGGTGCTTGAGGCGATCGACATTGGCCGAGATCTGCTCGTACTTTGGGGAGCTGTTGATGTCATCAGCGGCATTGTAGATAGGCTAGATAGGATCTGCCATCTGTAGTCTGGGCACCGAGCGCCAGATAGGATATCAACATTGGTTCTTTGTTGATGACAATGAGACTATTCCAGCATTGTCAATTATGAGCTTTTGCCGTGCTCTTATTTGGTGGAACTCGTGATGCAATTCTGCTATTGGTTCGAGGTCGCAGGTGGTCTCATGTGTTTAATGCTGTTTGATTTCTGAAGTTCGCTGTCGCTCATTTCCTTGCACAAGAGATTATGATCGGGCTGCAATGACTTGCTGTTTTCTGGTTGCCTGTAGCCGCTCTCTGTCGAGGCTGTACTATATAGGTAGGATATATTCGTGATTTTATTTGGCTGAGCGCTAACCGAGAGACCTACCTGTGAGGGAAATTCGTGAGGGACATAGCAAATTCGGGGAAAATGCAGGCCCGGTACTAACAGAATTCCCTACAGCTACCCTAACTGCAAATAGCAGGCCCGGGCTACCCCTAGGACAGACAGGCCCTAAGGGCCTATTCTGATAGACGGTCCTATAGCCTATAGCCGGGTCCAGTAGAGGCCGAGAGGCCGAAACAGAAACGGTACCGGTCAGTCAGTCAGTCCGGTCTAGGTCGAGTCTAGGCTAGTGTAGTCTATAGATAGAATGGGCACATCGGTTCAGGGCTTTTGGCAGTTGGTACCGAGTACATCGCTGCTGCGCTACGCGTGAACCGGAAGTGGTGACGGCTCAGCGTGGAAGGAGACAGGCATAGCCAGACCTTCGGAGCGCCGGCCATAGCTGGGACCTGCACTGCATTCGGTCAGCAAGCAGGGGCTGACAGAGGTCTGGGCTATCGAGGTCTGCTGGAGGTGAGAGAGGTTGGTGCCCTGCTGGACTCCTCTCCGGAGTGGGGTTCCAGGGTGGTGACACTGCAGCCATAGCTGCAGCTTCTTCCTCAGAGGTCATCTTGTCAGGGTTTGGTGGCGCTGCTAAAGACTTCCACCCGGGAAGTCTTCCGACACTTCGTCATCATCAGATACTGTGGCGCTGGTCTTCTTCTTCATCCTCTGAGTGGCGCTTGGCCTCAGAGGCCTGTTTCAGGGTGGCGCTTCCCTTTGGAGGCTGTATCAGGGCGGCGGTTGATGTTTCAGGGACTCAGGGGTGTTTCGAGTGGTTACTCAGGGTTGGGGAGTGAAGCGCTGCTCATTTCTTAGCAGCACACTGTAGTTCTGGAGTTATCCTGACAAATTGAGACTCTGAGTTTAATAAACAGTGTGTAACTGGGTTTGAACTATCATTGTTTAATTGTTTTCCTGGATGTGATCTTCTCGGCTTTTCTTTGTCACTGGTTGAGGATTGAGTGGAGTGAATTGCACTTTCAGTGTACCCTGTCATATCGCATGGTCAAGTCTTCCGTTGTGTTTATCTCTCCATGTGCGGTGTGATACTCCTATCCTCTGCCCTTCCTTCTGTGTATGTACGGGCATACCTGGAAGTCTATGTGAGTGAGTGTTGGTCTACAAACAACAAACAACCAAAATCATAACAATTGGTATCGGAGCGATTGGATCCAGACTCTGGAGCGATTGATGAGTTGAAGCACCCATCATCATCTGGCGAGATACAGGAGTTAAGTCTCATGGCGATTCATCATCTTCAGGGTTGTTGTCAGTAAGTGTGGTGGCTGTGAGTGTGTGGCAAGAAGAATTGGACAGAGGGTGACTCACTCCTGACTAGGGTTGTGCAGGAGTGATTGGCGATTGGTGCTCAGAGGCCTGAGAGACTTTGAGAGGCTAATTTTAGCATGGCGATTCATCTAGAGGCTGGCGATTGGCAAGGAAGTGATCCCCAGAGGTTGCGATTTTGGAATTGGGTCAGGATCCCCAATTTCCAAGCAGCGCAGTACACGGTGATGTGGCGCTGCACTGAGTTTGTCAGTTATTGGCACCTGGGAGTCCAAATTCTTTAAATTTGTCAGTTGGGGGTGAAGCGCCTTAGGGTAATCTACTGGATCACCAAGTTTCAGGCAATTTGGTACATGCGAACACTGGATACTGCCAGGAGATGAAATTGGCGAGATGGGGTTGATCAGTCAGCCATAGCCAGGGTTTCATGCATCTTCTTCAGAGTTGACCCTGAAGTAAGTGTGTTCCTTACTCCATTCTGTGTGGCGATTCTGGGGCTATTTTTAGAGTAGCGAAATTTGGTCTGTCTGTCAGTGTACAGTTGAAAATCGAAATTCAGACTGTGGGACAACCATATCCTGTTTCCCCTACCTATCTTCTTTGACTTCTACTAACCCTGTTTGACCTTCTTCCTAACTCATATTTCATTTGTTGTGATTTATACTATGTAGTGAATTGGTGAATTCAGGGTCCTGTTTTCAGTGATAATGCAAATTTGAATTTTGCGCTGACATAGCTAAAGCTTGGCTAGACTAGGGTCATTCATATCTTTGATTCTGTCCATCAGAATTCAATTATGTCAGTCCCTGGTAACTCACAATTTAGTACTCAGTCTGTGTCTGAAATCGCACATCCAGATTTGATGTTCTGAGTCAATTACAGTGAAAACTGTAATTCGCCATACCCAGGGTATGGCATACAGGGTCATACAGTGGTGAAGTCTGTAGGGTAGGTCTAAGAACAGGGTAACCTGTAAATCGCTGCATCTTGGTCATCAGTGGACACCTGTCAAACCCTAATTAGTCACTCTGTCTAATTACTAATCCACACTAATCAGTGCAAGACTGCATCCTGTCAGTTATTGATGCAGGATTTGCAATTATTGCGTGCAATTGCTGGTTCAGGGTAGTGATGGGAAAATCGTGACATGGATTTTTGCTGAGTGTATTCTAAATTGACCCTGACCCTCAAGCGGTCTGCTGAGACTGAGCACTCACTTGCTCAGACTAACCAACTTTCTCTCTCCAGGAAGTTGACAGCAATTGAGTGAGTACTGAAGAGAAAACTCCATTCTTGTTACCTCCTCTTCTGTCTCTGATTAATTGTCTATTTTTATTTATCTGAATTGTGGGAAGATTCAAACTGGCATATGCTGAGAAGGGAGAGGCTTCTGAGACAAAGCCTCAGATTCCGCTGGACCCTTACGAGGTTGAACTGCGGGCCCAAGAGGAGAAACTCCGCCAGCAGGCCCAGTCAGTTGAGTCCCTAAAGGCTGAGCTGAAAAAGAAGGAAGAAGCAGCTCAGAAGGAGGCCAGGAGAAAGCTGCTGATTGCAGATGTGGAGAAGATCAGGACAAGTGGTACTTCCAGCCAGTACAATAAGGACATGGTTGAGTTCATCCTCTTGCAGGATGATATTCACCGTTCTTATTTTACTAACTGGGATGACCGAATTACCAGTCTGGAGAGCAGCCACTCAGCTTTTTCCCAAAATATGGATGACATCTCTGCCAAACTGGATCTGATCTTTACTCATTTAAAGATCCCTACCACTCTAACAGTTCCTCCTTCCCCTGGCCCTCCTCAAGGGAAACCTGCATCTCCCCCACAATCCATACCCACATCTCCTTCCTCTACACCCAAATCAACAGCAACTTCGCAACCCTCAACACCATTTGACTTTCAGCGGCCCAAGCTGACACCTCCACCTATGTTCTCAGGTGAGGACCCAAAGGTGGATGTTGCAGATTGGGTCACTGCTCAAAGAACCTACCCGAGTGGGTTCAAATGTGATGAGGGTGTCAAGGTGTCTGCCATCCTTGCTCGTTTGGAGCAGATTGCACTAAAATTGTGTACGTCCACCTCCAGCAAGCAAGGAATGAAGATGTCTGATTGGGCACAAAGGTTGGGGGTGGCTGGTTTTCTGCAGGCCCTACAGGATAGGTTTGCAGACAAGGAGAAGGCCAAGAAAGCAGCAGATAAAATTTTGCGGATGGGCCAAAAGAAATTTGATGGCTCCTTGTCCAAACTCTATTCCACCTTTGAAAGTCTGACTTCGATTCCAGGGTTGGAGATGAGTGAGAAGGATCTGCTCATTCATTTCTTGCGTGCAGTGCCTGAGCAATACTAACTGGCTTTATTCTCTAAGGGCCACAAGGGCTGGCGGTCCTTTGGCAGAGCAGCCCTGGACTTGGAGTCCAAGCTCCATGTTCAGGAAGCACCTTCTGAAGGAAGGAAGGGACCCTCCTCCAAAGGGCGAAGGAGGAGGAAGGGTGCCCTGTTTGTTGCTGCAACTTCCGGATCAGATAGTGACACCGCATCCCAGGGTGGGAGCCCTCCACCTGGGACTGCTTTATCATCTGCTGCAGATTCTGCTGTTCTTGCCTTGGTTGATGCTTTGATGGGCCTGATAAAGGGCAAAGCCCCAACCCAGAAAACATCAACTAGCAAACAGGGGAAAAGAAAGGGACGTGCCTCTTCCTCTGGTGCCCAAAGAGTTCCTTTGCCACCTGACGTCCGATGGCCAGCTGATCCTCTTGATCCTTCCACCTTCCCCTCGCATGCACTCAGGATCCAGAAGGGGGTGTGGAGGAAGAGAAACGACAAGGGGGTCTGCCTGAAATGCGAGGGGGACCACTTCCTGAAGGACTGTCTGAGCATGCCTCGTAGGTCTACTGGCAGCTCTAGTTCATAAAAATAGAGCAGAGAGAGGTGGTCGCAGCAGCTCCTTCCACCAATGCTGATTCACTTTCAGATGATGGTGAATCTTCACATTCTCTCGCTGGTTCTTCTTTTTCTGGAGTTGCATCTTCAGGGTCTTTCACTTTTGAAGACTCTGAGTTGGATGGGACGTGGGAGGAGGACGATGCTCAGTGCCTTGCTGATATTTTCCTGTCCTTGCAGGAAAAGAAGAAAAAACATAGGTCTGAACTCATCCTACTTCGACCCTCCATCCTGGGAGCCAAGATCAAAGGGCTCTTGGACTGTGGGGCTACTCGCAACTTCATCTCTCCTAAGGCAGTCAGCAAGCTGCACTTGGATCAGAGGTTGGTAAAATTGTGACAGCCTATAGAGGTGTGCATTGGAGACTCTTCCACAGTCAGGATCACTACTGTTGTCAAGGGCCTACCTGTGTCCTTTGACAAGCAGGGAGAACCGCCTGAATTTCTCTGTGTTTCCTAATGTCCCCTTTGACCTTGTCTTCTCTATGTAGTGGCTTGGCGCCACCAATCCTAGGATCGACTGGCGGACTCCTAAGGTTGAGCTACCTGACCGGCATGGGGTATATCGCCCTTGCATGCTCGCTGACGAGTACCATCCGGCCAACAACTGCTATTGCATGAGTGCTCGCAGATTTCTGCGATTTTCACGCCAGACTGACCACGTCCGTCTGTTCGTGGCTTATGTCAAACAGACTGACATGGAGACTGGTCCCTGTCCCTCTCAGATTCAGCAGGTTGTAGACAGTTTCTCAGATCTTATGGAGGAACCTACTGGACTTGTCCATAGGCAGACCAAACATAAGATTGAGAGCCTGCCTGGTTCGGTCCCTCCCAAGGGCCGAGTCTACAGGATGTCACCTGCTGAACTTGAAGAGCTCAGGAAACAGTTGGAGACCTTGACCAGCAAGGGCTGGATCAGGCCCAACACATCTGAGTTTGGGGGACCAGTCTTCTTTGTTCCAAAGGGGAATGATGAGTTCAGGACGTGCATGGACTACCGTGGTCTCAACAAAATCACGAGGAAGTCTACAGAGCCCCTTCCTCGCATTGACGATTTGTTGGACATGATGCAGGGTTGTACCATTTTTAGCAAGATCGACCTCAAATCTGGCTATCACCAGATTGAGATGGGTGAAGGCGATGTCCAGAAGACAGCCTTCAAAACCAGGTATGGCACTTATGAGTACCTGGCCATGCCATTCGGTCTTTGCAATGCCCCAGGCACCTTCCAAGCATCGCATACTCAGGCCTCACCTGGACAAGTTCATAGTTGTCTACCTTGATGATATCTTGGTATTCAGTCGTTTTGTCCAGGAGCATGCGCAACATCTGGCTCTGGTCCTCCAGGCCTTACATGATAACCAGTACAAGATCAACAGAGAGAAGTCCTCTTTGGGGGTTCCCTCTGTAGTTTATCAGGGTCACGTCATTTCTGGAGAGGGGTTGGCTCCTGAAGCAACGAAAGTTGTTGCAGTTCAGGACTGGCCGCGACCTGCTAACATTTGTGATGTCCGGTCATTCTTGGGACTTGCATCCTATTACAGGAAGTTCATTCATAATTTTTCTTCTATTGCATCTCCCTTGACTGATCTCACGAAGAAAGACACTTCCTTTCTTAGGACATCAGAATGTCAGGAGGCTTTCACACGTCTCAAGGAGGCTTTGATTCGTGCCCCTGTCTTGAAGCTATCTGCCCCTACCTTGCCTTTTGTGCTTACTACTGATGCTAGTCAGTGTGGTGTAGGGGCGGTACTTCAACAGGATGATGGGAATGGTCTGCAGCCTATCGAGTATATGAGCAAGAAAATCAAGACCAAGAAGTTGCAGGATTCAACCTATGAGAAAAAGTTTTATGCTCTTGTGTCAGCGCTCAAGCATTGGAAACACTTTCTCCTGGGCAGACACTTCAAGATCTTTTCAGATCACTCCACCCTTCAGTGGATGAAGTCCCAGGGAGAGCTGAATGACAAGCTTGCCCGCTACATTCAGTTCATTGACATGTTTGACTTTGAACTGAAGCACAAGAAGGGCTGCTATAATCGAGTAGCAGACGCCCTTTCTCGTAGGCCTGATGCTCTTTTCCTAATCTCCTTTACTCACTCATTTGGAGAGAGGACTGTCATACCATTGCCCGTTTGCTGCCCCAGGCTGAGACTTTTGGGCCTATTGTGAGGAATCTCCAGGATGATCCTGCCTCTGAACCAGGATATACTCTGGTCTCAGGCCTGCTGTACACATGCAGCAGAGGTGAGGAACGCCTGTGCATTCCCCAGGACCACAAACTTAGGACACTTCTGATGTCAGAGTGTCATGATGCTCGTGGTCACTTTGGCGCCCTCCAATCTTATGCAGCCCTGTCGCAGTGCTTCTTCTGGAAGGAGATGAGGAGTGACATGCTGCATTATCTAGAAACCTGAGAGTTATGCCAAAGGAACAAGGTCTCCAGGATGATCCTGCCCCTGAACCAGGATATACTCTGGTATCAGGCCTGCTGTACACATGCAGCAGAGGT
>BFEA01000641.1:544768-570679 GCA_003427395.1 Chara braunii
ATATACTCTGGTATCAGGCCTGCTGTACACATGCAGCAGAGGTGAGGAACGCCTGTGCATTCCCCAGGACCACAAGCTTAGGACACTTCTGATGTCAGAGTGTCATGATGCTCGTGGTCACTTTGGCGCCCTCAAATCTTATGCAGCCCTGCCGCAGTGCTTCTTCTGGAAGGAGATGAGGAGTAATATGCTGCATTATGTAGAAACCTGCGAGTTATGCCAAAGGAACAAGGTTGTACGCCGACCTCCCCTTGGCCTACTCAAACCACTACCTATCCCAGATGCACCTGCACAGTCAGTATCGATTGATTTAACTGACTTAGGTAGGACCACGCCTCGTGGTATGCATCAGGTTATGGTATGTGTGGACCGATTCTCTAAATATGCAGAGTTCATCCCCTTACCAGTTGAGGCTCGCATTCCGGCCGTTTAGGCGACATTTGCTGACAGGTGGGTTACACATCATGGACCACCCACCTCTATCGCCAGTGACCGAGATCCTCGCTTTTGCAGCAATGAGTGGCAATCCTACTGCAGGGATTACCTTCATTCCAGATTGGATATGACATTTGGTCGTCATCCTGAAGCCAATGGACAGGCTGAAGTGATGAACCAGATTCTGTTCCAATTGCTGCGTCCTGTGATCACTCCAAATCAGAAGGACTGGGATCTCCATTTGGGTCGTGCACAGCTTGTGCATAACACGTCTGTACACTCCTCTACTGGCTTCACACCCTACCGGTTGCACTGGGGTCGTGAGCCACGACAACCTCTCGATGATATCATCGATAAGGCTACCCCTATGCTGGCACCTGGAACTGCAGAGTTCACCAGGCGTTACCGTGTGGACATAGAGCGCACTCGTGCCAACCTACTGAAAGCCCAAAAGGCTATGATTCAGCAGGCTAACAAGCATAGGCATCCTTCTACTATTCTAGCCTATCTACAATGCCGCTGGTGACGTCAACAACTTCCCAACGTACGAGCAGATCTCGGCCAATGCCGTTCGCATCAAGCACCAGGTATGTCCCTCGCTTCACTCACAACCTCGATCCTCCACACAGATGCCAAATGCACCCGAAGACCACCGTGCGGCCCATCCAGTAATGCACATGCCAGCTCAGCTATGGCTGCCTGCTTCTTCTCCGCTCGCCTGTGAGCACGTAGGCACTCGCATCAGCAGCTGGCTTGCGCATAAGCAGCGAGTGCCCGAATGTCTAGCCCTTTCCTTTATGGAAAGTGCCTGCCAGTCGTGGGCTGCCTGGCTGGCCTGGGCCTCTCCCAGGAAGCTTCCAGTAGGCCCCAAGTGGCTGAGCCCCTGTACCAGGGCCTGGGGAGGTTATCCGTGTCCAACTGCCAAGCGGCCTGTGTTCAGTTCATGCCGCGTGTCTAGCCCAGGGCCTGCCTCAGATACATTTGGAAAAAGGTAGGCAGGGCCTGGGCTCACTCAACCAACTGATGCAGTGCAACTGCCTGAATTTCCCTGTTTGCAACCAACGCCAAATATAGGCCTCTCGTCATTTGGCAGGCCCGCCTTCACTTAGGGCGGCCATGCATGCTGAAGACAAGGCCCAGTGGGCCTCTCCGAGGACAAGGGCCTCGCAATAATAAGAAAAGTTCAGAAAACTGATGATGTTAATGATAACGACATGTTGATGTAAGGTATAAACTATATCAGCACAATCTGGCCTCACAATCTATGAGTAACTCCTAGCCTCCTCTCCTACGCCAAACGCAATATTCCAAAGGCAATGCGATCCCAACCAATACCCATCACAACTGACGTGTTCTCACTACCTAGACTATACCTGGCCCTTTAGGTCGTCATGGAAGCACCCATCAGTTCAGCACCGGATTGTCTCCTCCCTCGACGAATCCCCAGATCTCTCTACCAGGCCTCAAACTCCTGCTGCAAACAGGTCACAGGGCTACGCCCCAGCACCGGCCAGTGTCGTTCTGGCGTCGGCAAACCAAGGGCACAAAATGCCGCAGCTTTGAAAGACATCAGTCAGGACTTTACCATCTCTAAAATCCTGCAACCAATATAGATGCCGCCATTAACATACACCCCAGCCCCACAATAGAGCACCCCCCTAAATCCCGCCCCACCCCCTCCAGGGCTTCACTTCCCGGCTTGTGAACCCCCTGTAGAGTGGAGCTCTCCCCCATACAACCATCCCTCCCTCCATCAGGAAAAAAAACACAATGCCCCTCTCCCTCCCTTCTCCCAGAAACTCATTAGTCCCTACACTCTCGCCCACAACCCCCTCCCCTTCCTTCTATCAATCCCCTCCCCTCCCACCCTCTTCTCTCCTCCACCTCCCCTCCTAGTTTCCCCTCTTCTCCTCATTTCTTCCCAAAAGGGGGAAGGCGGAGTAGAGAAAGGCACCAGAACAGAAGCAGAGGCAAAGAGTGAATAGAGAAGGTAATCAGAGGAAACGGAAAGGGGGTGATGAAGAGGAGAAGAACGGGATGATGCTGCGAGGAAAGAAGGAGAGGATACAGATTCCAGTGAAAAGTGGAATAAGCAAAGAAGGGGAGAGATGATAATGATAGAGTTAAAAAAACATAAGAAAACGTGAGCCCCTCCCCCCCCTATCTCTTCCCCTCAGGAAATACTAATCCCAACCCCCTTGCCCTCAACCTCTTCTCCCCTACTCCCTCCTTTACCCCTTTCCTCTACATCCCCCATTCCCCCCTACACCTTCCTCTTCTCTGCTTCCTCCCGACGTTGCCTCTACAGCCTCCTTCACTCGTCCCCGAAGGAGGGAGAAAGCAGAGAGAGTGAAGCGCCATACAGAGCTGCAGAGTTGCAGAGTGATCAGAGGAAAACAGGCAGAGAATTAAGGGAGAGGGAATGGGGAGGAGAAGGAGATGAAGCTACAGAAGAGAAGGAAGAGAAAAGGATGCCTAGTGAAAGGAGAAGAAGAAGATTTATACACACGGTGATGGTTATGATGCCAACGTTGTTGATGATGGTGACGATGGTGGGTATGATGCTAATGGTGATGACCTCCCATGGGTGTCCCTTGGTGTAGACTGCTGCTGCTGTCCTCAGTAGACAGACATGGCCGTGAGCTGCACTATAATCATCGATGGGCTCCCAAGCCTCCCACTCCCTGCAAAAGTTCGTTTCACCTTCCTGCACCATATTAACAGCTCAAGGAAACATCCTCTTATGAAGAACCTTCTTCCCAAGAAGAAAACTTTCCCCCTCTCTCCGTGTGTAAGCCTGCTACACCGCCAGGATCAAGTCACGAAGCAAAAGAAAACAGAACCCCTTGTTAAGTTGCCAAACCATGCTCACGGCTGTGTCCCTGCTTTGATACGATGATGTCGCTTCACCTTGTTATCGATCCACGTCATCACACATGCATGCATTTATGTGCACTGTCACACACCCGGGCTCGTGCGCAAGCACACTCGCACTCACGCGCAGCGGCGCACTCACGCTCCCGCGCGAGCACATGCGCTCTGGCTCACCCTTGCACGCATACAATCACACGCATAGTACGCTCCTTCGCATATACACGCACGAACGCGTAGTGCACATGCATCCGCCGTCACGAGTGCGATCCCTAGCGGTCATGTCGTTGTAACTGCCATTCAGTTAAAATTGAAATATTTGGCTGGTGTGACGAGATTGAGTTTTTTTTTTTCCCCAGCGCTTTGGGCCGGATTTTGGATGTATCACGGACGCCGTACCTTTAGAGGTATTAGTATATTTTCATTGGAGGATGATCATAAAACCGCAACATGGTCAGTTCACTTATTGGAGGATGATCAAATCGCAACACCCTTCTAAGCTCAATGTCCTCATAGCAGCAAAATATTTCAATTTTAACTAAAAGACACTTTTGTGGTCGGAGTCCCATCCAACAATTCAGCAAAGCCTGGCTGGGTGGGGACAGTGGGGGATGGATTGCAGAGATTGAATGGAAGGGGGAACAGAGGGGTGATTATGAGGATTTGGTCCGGGATTACCGCCTCCGATTCCACGACTGGACAATGATTGATACCGCCATCCCACTCCAGCCCCTCTCTGACTTCCCAGATCCTTTTCCCCCACCGGCTCCCTCAATAGTGTATCAGAATTGGTACCCCTAATGGATCAGAATGGGTATGGGGCAGGGAAGAACCAGACAACCATCCAGGTACAGCAGATTTCTGCCAAAATTATCTCTAATTTAGACATGTGGGGCTGAAGGGGCATAGTCTGAGACAAGTTTCTGTCCCTCAGGATCCCCTTTCCCTTTCAGCAATAGTTTGTAAATACTAAATACCAATACATCTGCAAGAGCTGCGTGAGCAAAGACTGAACAGGAGGTGCTACCAATAGCAGGTAGAATTTCTGGGTGCTTAGCTGGTAGCTACTGTGAGGTTGTTTTGATATCGAGAAAAGGGAATAGTGTAGGGTATAAAAAGTTGTCCACCGTATGAGGTGCAGACAGCTTATAAAAAAAAAAGAAAAAAAAAGGAGTATGTTCATGTCACATCAGAGTTTTGGTCTGGGTCCCATAAATTAGTTGCTGACTGTAGATAGGTACCTGTCATGGGTCCAGAAACCGACCTCTACAACACCCTGGGCTTAAAATTAAAAAA
This sequence comes from Chara braunii, assembly GCA_003427395.1. Taxonomy (NCBI): domain Eukaryota; kingdom Viridiplantae; phylum Streptophyta; class Charophyceae; order Charales; family Characeae; genus Chara; species Chara braunii. Next base: position 549,371 of record BFEA01000641.1, read on the forward strand.
AAAAAAAAAAAAAATTAAAAAAAAGAGTTTCATAGGGGCAAAAAAAATATTTGTGGGCAAAGAAACAAGGCGCGAGTACCAAAAGGGCAATGAATTATTGCAGCCATGGTGTGAGGCTGGGTGTCATATTTACAGGGGTCGGCTGTGGTGTCAGATGGGTAACGAAAAAGAAGAAAAAAGTCCAACGGATACTTTTTGACCAAAATTGCCGTTTCCAAGTCGGCGCCTGAGCTTTTTGCCGGCGCATGTTGTTTTCACTTGTACGAACTCAAAACCTGCCGCGTCCGCCGTTGTTTCAAAAACAAATAAAGGAGGCAAGGGTATGAGAGCTAGAACAGAAGTTGACTGCTAACAGACAGGAAATGTCAGCTGGTAGGGCCCTGCAATATCAAGTCAAGAGCTGCTACAGAGTATGGTTTTCTTCTGCGACCGGGACTTGTTCTTCTAGTACCCTTTTGTAAGTGCAAGGAATATGAGTGTGAACGATATACAGAAAACCAATGTTGCGAAATCACACAGATGTCGAGGTAGTCGTATCCAAGCAGAGAGTACACAATGCACCGAGAAACCATCCATATAGAGCAATACAATGAAGTGATGAGCCAATGTTCAAGCCCGTAGGCCACACCAACACACAATCCAAAGTCGCTCCTCGCTTTCTGGCGCCCAGCGCCCAACCTACTCTGCCCGACTATCCTACCTACAGCTGGTTCACACAACAGGCTCACTTCAACTCTCGAGGACCAATGTACATGACTGTCAACTCCATAGCCGACCTCTCTTCATGCACCAGGTACGTATCTCGTCACCCTCGATCAGACCTTGATAACCCCACTCTGCGCCTCCTTCCCTGAAGACCACCAGACCACCCGCTATACCCCCTGGCGCCCATCAGCCTGGCTATGGCCGCCTGCGCCCCGCTGCCCTGCAGCGCCCCTCCTTCACCACCTCGTGCCCCGTCAGCGCCTTTGGCAGCAGCGCAGCATCAAGCGAGAGCGCAGCAGCACTTCCGCATTGCCCACACTGGCCAGAACGCCTGGCCTGGGCTGCCTTCCTCCTTTTGTGGAAGTGGCAGCCTCCTGGATGCTGCGTGTGGCCTGGCTGGAAGCTTCCAGTAGCTTCCGGTTGGGCCTCAGACCCTGCGCCCAGGCCCGAGACTACAGTTGAGGGTCTGGGCCCCTTTACAGTTGGGCACGGCCTGAGTCTCCGGACTTGGGCTGTTTGCTGTATCTGTGCAGGGCCTCCAGGCAGGTGCGTCGGCAGTACTGCTTTTGCCAAGGCGGATGGCCTGCTTCCCAATGTATCGGCCCTGCTTTGTGTGTATGTGCCCAGGCGCAACTGTCAAGGCCTGGGCAAACTGTATGACACAGCTTTGTGAGGCTCACGCGTCTACCCAACCAACTGGCGTGCTGCGAGAGCCTGAATACCCACACATGGAAATGTCGAATTTTGCCTCTGACTAATATTCAGGCCCGCCTTCACTTAGGGCGGGCACTTGGCTTGCTGGGGACCTTAGCCCAGATCATGTGATGTCTGATAGGGCCCCTTGAGGGCTCGTTCCTCACATAAGAGTCGTTATGATTTTAAATGCGCCCGGGTCTTTTTACTCTTCAGCTCATCTGATGCTTTCTGCACAACAGTCAGATCCTTGAAGCGGGTTAGACTTTTCACACACTCCAAGAATTTCACTGAGGAGTATCCAAAAATTGTTTTTACTTTGCAGTGGGACAACGTGGCATCCCACAAACAGAATGGAGCAGCCAGAACCTTACTAGGGGAGGCTGCTCTTATCACTTCCCCTAGTTAAGTGGTTCGACCGTTCAGGTAATTCTCTTAATAAAATGACGGGGAAACTACGCGGGAGTCACAAAAATGAGTTATAACTTATAATTGCACTATGGGCCAAGATACAGTTTCGAATCGCAGTTCGGGCAATGTGTACAACCCAGCTTTCTGGCCAGGTAGGGTGCCCGAACTGCAATTGCAAACTGTATCTCGGCCCATATTGCAATTATAACTCGTTTGTGTGACTCCCGTGTAGTTACCCCTTCAATAAAAAAAAGGACAACGTGGCCTCACCGGCAAGACACCCCTACAGCAGGCGCGAAAGTTGCGGCGACACCTGAGTGTGAACAGACCATGCATGTGTGTACTATCCCCACACCATCGTGTGCTTCAGCTCGTTATCAGAGTCTTTCCCATTCATGGCCCATCTCCCACCAGCACACTGTCAGCCAGTTTGGGATGATTCTCAAGGTTCATCGCCACTCACACCTCACAATGATTGAGATGCCACTCAAACAAAACGATCATCCTGAGCTCGCATTCAGAACTTCAAGACAATTAGACAGGTGAGATGGGTTACGGACTTGCGAGTACTTAACATCTTGCTTGCTGACTCACACCTGATACAACTCACTCACTGGAATAATTGACGACGTAATCTGAAGCCCGGCCAGGACATGGTCAATCTTGTAGTAGCTCGAGCCCGTTCACAAAACCAGAGTAATGCTGACCACCACTGCCACATTAGCGATGACAGTCATCATTCGTTGCTCCCACCATCGCTCGCCATGCAATTCACCGTTCCACTCCTCCCCTCTCCCGTTGTTGTGGATGAGCTAACGAGATGCTCACGCACAGTGCCTGGTTTCCGCTTCGAGCCTGGTCAGCATTACTCTGGTTTGCAGATCAGTGTTTTTAGTCTGATGGATAGAGCAGATGATCACATATTACTAGGCTGGTAGTCTAATCAACAACTTGAAGTCTGTTTCACAGGACACCAGTGGGCGAGTAGGCATGCTTGACAGGGAACCACTCCGATACCAATTTGCAAGGAAACCACACTCAGTGTGGAGAAAATTCAATGTAGCACAAGCACAAAAATGAACTCAGACTCTTGACCGGCATGCATATCGCGAACGGGCAGTTAGAAATTAGAAGTAATTACAAAGTTAACGATCCAGCCCAAGAATAGACAATCATCTTGCCAAGTACTTTGATCATGAAAATCCCTAGGGCATAGCGACCAATCTGGATATTAACGAAATGGCAGAGTTCCGAGAAACCTTCCAAGTTCCAAAGTCTGAAACAACCTGGCTGTTAAAGCACCAGTATGTTTGCCAGCCATTTTTCTCCGGACTTGGTTGCATGTGCACACAACTATTGGGGGTCAGCTGCCGAGCAAAATGGCTACCAGCACCAGACGAAAGGAGGCCCATGCCGGTTCATTTTTGTTAGACGCCCAGGGCATTCCGAGCCCCAGGAGAAAGTGGCTCAGAAGTACTGGTGAGTCCTCTTCTCACCTCCCAGTGTGGTCTCTCTACAGACTACCAGCCTATGTGATCATCCGCTCTATCCATCAGACTGAGTACACTAATCTACACTACACCAATATAGGATGCTACTCCAACTGATGCCTGAACGAAGAATGTACCATGCTGGAGCTCATCAGGGCAACCAGGACATATGTCCCTCACCGACCCATTTGCCCCTGTGGCTGCTGCTTTGACCTAGAACCTCCCCTCCTTGCACTGCCTCCCACTCTCTCTGGCGGCCAGCCCCGCTATGGCTGGTGATGAACCCCCTCTTAGTAACCCGTTGCCTCTGGCGCTGCTTGTTCCTGCACCATGTGTGAAGTAGTCTGGTGGCTCTACCTAACCGAATGTCCGCTGACTGCCCCGGCCTCGCTCGTTCTTCAAATGCCGGGATCCCTGCTGGACCCGTAGGCAGTGCCTTCCGGAAAATCCAGATCTGGCTGTGGCCTACTGGTGTCCAGAACCAGTATCCCAACGGTTTCGGCCCGACCTCTACCGAAACTGGCCAGGACCTTCCTTTTCAGTCTTCACTTAGGGCAACCAGATCTCCTACTAGGGGAGGTTGCTCTTATCACGCTCCCTAGTATGGTGGTTTTGGTGATTTCCTGAAAACAAAAAGGGCCTTTCTTTCCATGACGTGGCTGGGAGGCCCTCGTGGCCTCACACAATGCCATGTGCGTTTCGAAACTTGGGTGCTCACCACCGTCCGGTATACATACCTTCAACCATCCACTTCTTCAGAGGGCAACAAATAGAGCGCTGATGCACATTGCTGAATACCTGCCTTCCTACTGTGCTCTAGTTCAAAGTGGAAAATGCAAGAAAAACCTCTTCAATCACCAGTACTTTTTCCTCTACGCCGACCTCTGACAATAGGGTCATCATGAATGAATCTGTCCTTGCATGCCAGGCCTGTACATCTCAGAGTGTCAACCAGTGCAACTCTGGTAGGTACTGGTGGTTTAAATTATAACATTCGATTTCATGCAATTCAAAAAAATGAAGTCAATTCAAATTTTAACGAAATCACCGTTGTTATGATCCTTTACAAATGAGCTGCTTAGGAAAAGGCCCCACAGGAACAAGGACTACATTCCTTCGCCAGACACACTGTACTCTACCGTCTTCACCCGAATAGAATGCCCAGTCATTATAGCTGTACTTGGGCAAAGTTCCAATCTAGATACAGTTATCATGGTCGTGCATTCTATTCGGTAGTAGCAAATGTATAGAATGATACAATATGATGAGGCTGCATTTTCTTTGGGGGAAGAATGGTTCTCTTCTGCAGCTGTGTTTGATTGCACCTGGTCCAGATAGCGACCATGTTCAAGTTGTGCGCCAGTCAACCCAAGAGCCGAGTGTCTCAACCCATTGTGCCAAAAGAGTACCAAGTCGTTCAAATTATAATTAATTTGAATTAAGACCAATTCCAAGGCCAGATGCTACAGATACAATGACCCGACGCTTTTTTATTCGGCCAAACGCCGTAGGCTGACCTAGCCAGGTAATTTTACGTATCTCATTGCAAATTGACTCTTGCTTTCTCAAGTGCAACACTTTTTCTTGATGAAATTTTTGTGTTCCTCCCAATGCCATTGATTCTGGCAGTCACCGCTCGCCTTCCCGATCCCCCAGTATCTATCCCTGTCACACGACCCAACCCCTGAAGTCCCTTCGGTGAACACCATCTCCACCCCCTTACCCCACCCCGTAAACCCCCTCTCCTTCAGCTGCAAACTGGATTGGCCGGCTGGACGCAGAGGACAGGGGAAAGGCCAGCAATCGGGGCAAGAAATCAACAGGGCAAGTGGAAAGGACACAACTTCAACAACCAAAAACAGGTCATATAATAACTTGAAAGTACGTAACTTTGGCTCTGCGATTTAGTTGCAAAGGGACGCTGGACCCGCTTTCCAGAAGATGCAGCTCCCATCAATGGAACGGAGCCATCCAAAAAGCGGGAACAGTGGAGGGGATGTCTGCTTGACTGAGCGAAAGAGAAACAAGATCTACAGGTTCCTCTTTTTGGCAGCGCGGCCGAAGAAGGACAATGATGCTGAGTACGTCTGCTGGAAGGAGCATATGTTGGCGTTGTTGGACATCTACCACGACGAATCGTGCAGAAATGTGTAAGTCCTTCCTTGACAAGCTCGAATGCCTGTACTTCATCGAATCTGAACCGAGATTGGCCTCCTTCACAACGAACACCCTTGAATCGGATTCCAGGTGCGAGTGCTTCTCACTGTCGCCTTTCCCAATTGTCACACGAAGTATTCTCGAAGCTTACTGTCGCCWTTACTTCATCGAATCTGAACCGAGATTGGCCTCCTTCACAACGAACACCCTTGAATCGGATTCCAGGTGCGAGTGCTTCTCACCGTCGCCTTTCCCAATTGTCGCACGAAGTATTCTCGAAGCTTACTGTCGCCATTTTCCAATTGCCGCACGAAGTCTTCTCGAAGTGTCTCACCACTCCAGTCTTACTATCACACAACCCAGTTAGGTCAAGTGTCAACGCAACACGACCTAACCAAGTGGGGGCAGCTTCCCTTAACCACCCTGTCCCACTCCCCTCAACTTCCAACCCTAAACCTAAGTGGTAGCCCTCCACTTAGGTTAGGGTCGGAGCGGCAAAGTCAACTCTGGCCAGCAAGTAGAATCCGCTCTGATACCAATGTTATGATCCTGGCCAATTTCGAAGTACACATTCATAGAAAATATAAGGTCGTCCGATTGCAAAATGAAATGAATGAACTTGAGAGGAGAGAGAGGGAAAGAAGAAGAAGAAGATGAAAGAAAGAAGAAGAAGAAGATGAACACCAGCAAAGACCAATGAGAATTCCCTTCTTCTTCGCCAACCACGCTCCTCCTCCTTATCTCCTCCCCTCTTATTCAAACAAGAAATAATAATAATAATGTTGAATGGCTGAGCCAGAATCAATGCCTGAATCTCTCTTCTACTGCAGGCATCACACGAGGTCCACCATAGCCATGGCCACCCCTCTTCCTTTTTCTTCCACGACCGAGGCTATGGCGGACTACGAGCTGCCCTGCTGTGCAAAGGACGACACAAAGCAGTTATGGCTGCTATATCTCTAGCCGCCATGCCTGACTCCGCCTCGAAGCTTATTGGTGCCGCTCTACCTCAACGGGGGCCTTCCAGATGCAGCGCCCACCGAGGTGATGAAGATCGCATTCACCATAGCCAGGTAAGTACCTCTGGCGCTCCTCCCTCCTAGTCCTCATCTTCTTCCTCCTCCTGTCCTAGCTCCTCCCCAGCAGGGCTGCTCTTGATGCTAGCGCTACTCCAGCGAGTGCTCCAACCAGTGTGTCGCCAAACTTGCACACTGACAATGAGGAGGACCACCTCGGTTCTCTTGGAGATATAGCTTGCCTCTTGGCGAGTGACTTTCTAGGCCACGCGGCCTCCAAGCAACCGGTACCTCCTCCCTTTCGAAGGGAAACATCATTGCAGACTGATATTGCCCATACAGGCCGTAGACTCAGACTGGTTGGACTGGTACCCGCCGACCTAGTGTACAATTACTGGGCCTCTAAAAATGTAAACTTTGTCTTCTTTTGCTCAGCCTCGAGTACCCGGCACATCTACCTCTAGCTGGTGTGGTACCGGCCTACCTGCTACTTGAGTGTTTTTCTGCTGCTTCAAGTGTCGCAGGCCTCCTTCCCCGCCACTTGAGTGTTTTTGACCCGCTGCAACCCTCGATGCCACGGCCACAGGTAAGTACCGGCCCTTTGGGCCTTCCACACAGACAAGTACCATCGCGGGTCTCACACACACTCAAACCAGCAAGCACTCAGATAGGCACGCAGTCCAGCAAGCACGCACACACTCAGACTTAGAAAACTCAGCAACAAGCGGGAAACTCATGTGTTCCATTGGCAGAACTCATAAATGAGTTGTGTGTCTCAGTCCGTGTTTGGCAGGTCCTCACAATACCCCCCTCTCAAAAGCGAGGTCCCTTCGAGCAAGTAACTCATTTTGAGTCTCTGCTAAACGCGTCAAAAGCGAACATAGCGAAGGGATTACGTGAGTACTCAGTAGCTGTGAGTTTTGCAACAGCATAGGAAGCTATCTGTCGTTCGTATGCCTTCACAACGCAAGGTGCGTTGCGCAGCACCTTCTTAGAGATCCACTAGAGGCCATCCAATGGGTGGTACATGAAAAGAACCAGATATTGTATGTTACGTTCCTCCCCAATGTGATTTTTAATTCTATCTATTTTGTGACCGCCATTGATTGCACAAGGGATCATGTCCTCAAGATATGGGAAGGTTTTAGCATCGCGATGTATATAAAAAATTGAGGCGTGAAAACCTAGGTATGTGCGCAGCTGAGGAGGCACAACCCGGATGCGTAGAGGAGACAACTTCGTTGTTGCCTACTTGGGGTCTGACAAGGGTCCTGAAACTCTTCGTGCCTCATTCCCAAACCCACCTTGCGTATCCCTTGTGGAGAAATGAAGTTAGTAGTTATGCCACAACAACCAAGACACGGAGGTAGAGGTGGTTAATGAGAAGCTTGAAGGAGATTAATTCCACTACTCCTTGAGCACGTTGTTGTTTCATCTTAGCCCAATGCTCAAGGTGGTAGTGGAAGTTAACCTTCTCGGACTCTTCCTAAGGCTCATTATAGAGTACATCACATGCGTCAGCCTTGGAATCAGCAGATGATGGGGTTTAGACTTTGTATTTGCATCCGGTTCAATCTCCCTTGTTGTAGAAGGTGTTGATGCCAACTCTACACCCGATTCAGGTTTCCCAGCAGCCTATAAGAACTTTGAACTTTATGGTTGGGTTTCAGGCAATGCAGGCAAACTCCCTTCTTGACTCAAGTCATCCATTCACTTTCGCTTATCCGGAGGTCCAACCAAGGTTTGGTTGCAGCATCCTCCGGCTTGGCTGGGATCTTGGCTCCCTTGGGGAGTGGGACATAGTTTTACCTTGAGTTTCGATTTAGTCCCTTCACATTAGCAAACTTTCTAAAGACATTGAGTTTATCTTCATCATTGTTAATATTAGATTCATGGGTTGAAGATGAGCAGGATGTATCAGAGTCCTTTTCTTGATCGTCATCAAGAGTGGGGTCATCTGCATAGGCCTCCTCATCAACCTCTAGCAGGTCATGCACAACGAAGAGGTTGCTGCCTTTAAACCGCTTGTCGTCCTTAGGCTTCTTGTTGCCTGTTGTGGAAACGAGGTTTTGTGCCTCGAGGTTGACTACATCCTGTATGAGGGAAAGTTAGTTTGCATATCCAATGAGATCTCTGCCTATGTGATGTGTGTAAGAAGTGGGAACCGCACCTTTCACAACATCCATGCATGATTGTGTAGTCATATCCAACCCGGGAGTAGCAAATGTCTACTTACATACAATTCCAGGTTGTGCATGCTACCCGACCACTTGCTACGCTTGAGATTGCCAAGCTTGTTTCTTACTCTAACAACAACATGTGCATCTTTGTATTGTTTAATCAATATCTTTTCTAGTGCAGCTACAAGTGTGGCCTTGAGCCACTGCATCAGATTGATCTTAGTGTATCCGGCTTGCATAGCTTGGACTTTTAAAGAGCCCCGTACAACGGGTTTGACGTTGGTTCCCAAAATGAAGGACTGACTCATCAACTAAGTTCTCAATACCTCGAAGTAGGCGCTCATGGAGCTGATCGAAGACTCCACATCTTCCTTGCCATCGTACTTAAACGGTATTTGTACCGGCTTTCTGGCCACATAGGGACTGTTGTGTTTGAACTCGAGGCTGCAACAGTTGTAGAAACCCCTTCGTTGTAACTTGTTGCAGCGGCAGCGGGGTTTGCACCTATTGCAGGTCCCGATTGAACCACTTAGCGACGAAGAAGTAGAGGCATGGAGAAGAGGGTAGACTGACTGGTTAGCAGCATTGGAAGCAGGAAGTAGAGGAAAAGAAGCAGGAATCTGGGCCTGATGCAGATTTGTCATTTCTTGTATCTGATCATTGTGCTCCTTGACCAAATCCGCTATTTGTGTCTCAAGTTCACTTACCTGGTCAAAACGTTTAGCAGTCTGACCAGGAATTTCACTAAGTAGGTGATAGTCTATGAAAGCACGCACATATGTGACCAAATCTTTCTTCACCTCAGTGGCGAGCAAGGAGGGAACTATTTTGAAGACGATTTCATGGTCTGCAACAACGGTTTTCCGTTTTTCCTCCTCTGCCTTCTTTTCTCTCTTTAGTGCCTTGTTGTAGAAGACATGAAACAATGGTTTGTCCTCATCGTTCGCTGCATCAAGTTGGGCCTTTAAGGGTACAAAGGCGTTTACCATGATCATGTTAGAACTATCGGGGTTCTCAGGCATTACGGAAAAAGACTCAACAAGTTTCTCAAAATGGGTGCTCTTTCTCTCCCTTCTCTCTCCCTCTTCCTTTTGTCCATGAGTCTCTATGGGCATCGAAATATGAACTCAGAAAAGAAACAACCGAAAAGATCAAAGAAGAGAAGTTAGAACTCCTAGTCAGAGCAACATTACAGTTGGACCAGAGAGCAACCATACAACAACAAAAATAATTCATATGAGAGATGATCCAGCGTCCCAGCCTGATCAGACCGAAACGAGATCCCCTCGAGTCCAATCTGATCAGTTTCGTGGATGTACAACACATTCAAACAAGACGTAACGACATGCAATAATGAAGAATTGAGTGGTGTATAAGGTGTGAGTCAAGCCACGGGCCGTGCGGTCAAAGTATACAAAACATCTCAGTCGAGATCCCCTCGGCGGTGGGGGCTTTAACCAAAGAATAAAACTTCGTGTCTCATACAGAAAAAGAACGATCTAATGTCAAACAAATTTGGGCCTAAGGGGCCCCTCTTGCTTGGGCCTGGTTCCACTAGGTACTCAGAAGGTCCCAAGTAGGTCGTGACCAAGTCTCAACCAAGAAGAGTCCCACATTGACCAACATTTTGCCTCTACCGAACTCGAAAACGAATTTCACCTTCAGAAAGAACCTACAGTCTACATCCGTTCAGAGACGAAAAGACAATGCACTTCAGAAAGATATGGCGTCCAAAGCAAGATACCTCATCTCTTTATCCATCAGGTGAGAAAACAATTTGCAGACTCACACTCACAAATCAAGACCACAAAGTAGCTAAAAAAAAAAAAAACCGAGTAACCCCAACAGGCAATCAATATCATGCAGACATACATGGGTACACGACACTTACCTGAGTAGCCTGAGCTTCGAGATGAATAGAACTTACCCCCCTCTCATATGCTCCTCCTGACCCATTTAACGCAACCCCTACACTAGTGTCCTATCTACTAGGAAGGTCTGACTCAAACACCAAAGTGCAACGCCGGATCCCTGCCAATGTTGAGGAACAAGTAGCAACCTACAGTCCGTAGATGCAAAATGGTTGCTTTCCCTCAAGCTCGCCTACTTGAGGGAAGCCCTAAAGTCGCGAAGTGTCTCCCTTGAATCAGGTTCCTGGTGCGAGTGCCTCTCACTGTCGCCTTTCCCAATTGTCATACAAAGTCTTCTTGAACCTTACTGCCTTTCCCAATTGTCGCACGAAGTCTTCTCGAAGTGTCTCGCCACTCCAATCTTACTCTCACACAACCCAATTAGGTCAAGTGACAGCTCAGCACGACCTAACCAACTGGGGACAGCTTCCCTTAGCCACCCTGTCCCACTTCCCTCAACTTCAAGCCCTAACCCTAAGTGGTAGCCCTCCACTTAGGTTAGGGTTGGAGCGACAAAGTCAACTCTCGTTAGGAAGTAGAATCCGCTCTTACACCAATGTTATGATCCTGGCCAATTTCAAAATACACATTCATAGAAAAATATAATGTCATCCAATTGCAAAAAAAATGAATGAACTTCAGAGGAGAGATAGGGAAAGAAGAAGAAGAAGATGAAAGAAAGGAGAAGAAAAAAATGTACACCAGCAAAAAACAATGAGAATTCCCTTCTTCTTCGCTAACCACTCTCCTCCTCCTTATCTCCTCCGTTCTTATTTAAAGAAGAAATAATAATAATAATAATGTTGAATGGTTGAACCAGAATCAATGCCCGATTCCCTCTACTCTTGCAGGCATCACATGAGGTCCACCATAGCCATGACCACCCTTCTTCCTCCTTCCACAACCGAGGCTATGGCAGACTACCAGCTGCTCTGCCGTGTAAAGGGCAGCACAAAGCAGCTATGGCTGCTCTAGTTCAGGCCGCCATTCCTAACTCTGCCTCAAAGCTTAATGATGTAGTACCCCAATGGGGGATTTCCGGATGCAACGCCCACCAAGGTGATGAAGATCGCATCCACCATAGTCAGGTAAGTACCTCTGGCTCTCCTCCCTCCTACCTCCTCATATCCTTGCTCCTCCCCAGCAATTTTGCTCTTGATGTTGGCCCTGCTCCAGCCAGCGCTCCAACTAGTGTGTCGCCAAACTTGCACACCAACAATGAGGAGGAGCACCTCGCTTCTCCTGGAGATATAGTGGCCTGCTTGCCTTTTGGCGAGTGACTTCCTAGGCTTCGTGCCCTCCAAGCAACCGGTACCTCCTCCCTTTCGAAGGGAAACATCATTGCATACTCTTGTATTACCCGTACAGGCCCTAGACTCAAATGGTTGGACTGGTACCAGTCGACCTAGCCTACAACTACTGAGCCTCTAAAAATGTCAACTTTGTCTTCTTCTTCTCGGCCTCTAGTACCCATCACATCTACCTCTAGCTGGTGCGGTACCGGCCTACCTGCTACTTGAGTATTTTTCCGCCGCTTCAAGTGTCGCAGGCCTCCTTCCCCGCCCCTTGAGTGTTTTCCCCCAATGCAACCCTCAATGCCACAGCCACAGGTAAGTATCGGCCCTTTGGGCCTTCCACACAGCGAAGTACCCCCGCGGGTCTCACACACACTCGAACCGACAAACACTCAGACAGGCACACAGACCACCAACCACGCACACACTTAGAGTTAGAAAACTCATCAAGGCATGTGTTCCATTGGTTGAACTCATAAATCAGTTGTGTGTCTCAGTCCATGTTTGGCAGGTCCTAACAATACCCCACTCTCAAAAGCGAGGTCCCTTTGAATGAGTAACTCATTTTGAGTCCCCAACGAATGCGTCGTAAGCGAAGATAGCGAAGAGATTCCGTGAGTACTCAATAGCAGTGAGTTTTGCAAAGATTTGGGGAACAACATTGGAAGCTATCTGTCGTTCGTATGCTTTCATAACGCTAGGTGCATTGCGCGACAGTTCCTTCTTAGAGATCCAATAAAGGTCGTCCAATAGGTGGTACATGAAATTAACATGATGTTGCTTGTTACGTCCTTCCCCGATGTGATTTTTAACTTTATCTATTTTGTTACCGCCATTGATTGCAGGAGGGATCATGTCCTCACGATAATGGAAGGTTTTAGCATCGCGATATAAAAAAAAAATTGAGGCGTGAAAGATTAGGTAGAGAAGGCACAGTCCGCATGAGTAGAGGAGACAACTTCTTTGTTGCCTACTTGGGCCTCGCAAGGGGTCTGGAACTCCACTTGCTTCACTGCGAAGCCCACCTTGCGTATCCCGTGTGGAGACATGAATTTAGTAGTTACGCCACAATCAACCAAGACACGGAGGTAGAAGTGGTTAATGAGAAGCGTGAAGAAGATTAATTTCGTTGTTCCATGAGCACGCTGTTGTTTCATCTTAGCCCAATGGTTAAGGTGGTAGTGAAAGTTAACCTTCTCGGACTCATCCCAAGGCTCATCATAGAGTACATGGCATGCGCCAGTCTCGGAATCAGCAGATGATGGGGTCTTAAGAGAGGATTGTTGATTTGCATCCGGTTCAGTCTTCCTTGTTGTAGAAGGTGTTGATGTCAACTCTACACTCGATTCGGGTTTCCCAGCAGCCTATAACAACTTTGAACTTTATGGTTGGGTTCCATGCAATGCAGGTAAACTTCTTTCTTGATTCAAGCCTTCCGTTCACTTTCGCTGATTCGGAGGTTCAACCAAGGCTTGGTTGTAGCATCCTCTGGCTTGGTTGGGATTTTGGCTCCCTTTTGGAGTGGAACATAGTTTTACCCTAAGTTCGGGTTTGGTCTCTTCACATTGGCAGACTTTTCAAAGGCATTAAGTTTCTCTTCACCATTGTTATTTAGATTCATGGGTTGAAGATGAGCAAGAGTTCTTGATTGTAATGAAGAGTAAGGTCATCTGCATAGGCCTCCTCATCAATCTCCAGCAGGTCATGCACAACAAAGCGGTTGCTGCCTCTACACTGCTTGTCGGCGTTGCCGCCTTTAAGCTTCTTGTTGCCTGCTATGGAAACGAGGTCTTGTGCCTCGAGGTTGACTGCATCCTGTATGAGGGAAAATTAGTTTGTGTATCCATTGAGATCTCTGCCTAGGCAATGTGTGTAAGGAGTGGGAACCGCACCTTTCACAATCCATGCATGACTGTGCAGTCATATCCAACGGGGGAGTAGCAAAAAGTTTGCTTACATACAATTCCAGGTTGTGCCAGGTGCCCAACGACTTTCTGCGCTTGTGATTCCCAAACTGCGTCACATCAATCTTTGTGTACCCGACTTGCATAACTTGGACTTCTAAAGAGCCCAGTACGGCGGGTTCGACGTTGGTCCCCAAAATCAAGGATTGGCTCATCAACCGAGTTCTCAGTACCTCGAAGTAGGCTCTCATGGAGTTTATCGGGGATTCCACGTCTTCCTTCTCACTGTACTTATACGGTATTCGTACCGCATTTTTGTCCACACAGGGATTGTTATAACCAGCACCAACAAATCTTGTGTCTGAACTAGAGGTTGCCGCAGTTGCGGAAATCCCTGCGCTGTCACTTGTTTCAGCGGCAGCAGGGTTTGCACCTATTGCAGGTCCCGATTGGACCACACTTAGAGACGGAGAAGTAGAGTCATGGAGAGGTTCCGATTGAACCACACTTAGAGACGAAGAAGTAGAGGCATGGCGAGGCACAAAGAATGATAGGTTAGCAACATTGGAGGCAAGAGGTAGAGCAAGAGAATTAGATATTTGGGCCTGATGCAGATTTGTCATCTGCTGCATCTAATCACTGTGCTCCTTGGCCATATTTGCAATTTGTGTCTGCAGCTCACTTACCAGGTCAAAAACTTCAGCGATCTGATCATAAATTTCACCGAGTAGGTGACAGTTTATAAGAGCACGCACATATGTGACAAAATCTTTCTTGACCTCAGTGTCGAGCAAGGAGGGGTTTATTTTGAAGACAACCCCATGGTCCGCAACAACGGTTTTCCACTTTTCCTCCTTTGCCTTCTCTTCTTTCTCCTTACCTTGTTGTAGAGGAATTGAAACAATGGTTTGTTCTCATCGTTGGCTGCATCCAGTTGGGCCTTTAAGGCTACAAAGGCCTTCACTGTGGTCATGTTAGAACTACCGGGGTTCTCAGGCATTACGGAAAAAGACTCAGCAAGTCTCTCAAGATGACTGCTCTCTCTCCCTTCGCTCTCTCTTCCTTTTGTCCACGAGTCTCTACGGGCATCGAAATATGAACTCGGAAAAAGAAACAACTAAAAATCTCGAAGAAGAGAACATAGAACTTCTAGTTAAAGCACATTACATTAGTACTAGAGAGCAACCATACAACAACAAAAATAGTTCAAATGAGAGTTCTGATCCAGCGTATCATCCTTATCGGACCGAATACGAGATCCTATCGAGTCCAATCTGATCAGTTTCATGGACATACAACAAATGCAGGCAACGAGTAACAACATGCAACAAAAAAGAATAGAGTGGTGTATATGGTGCGAGTCAAGCCACGGTGTCGAGCGCATCGGTCCCGCAGCGGGACCCTCCCGGCTGCGTCGTGCAGGATTTTGCAGGACTTTTCTTCGCAGTTTCACCACTCCGACCGAGTGCGCCAGTCGCACCTCTTACGACCCTCTACGACAGGATAAGGGTTACGTGAGACACAACTTACCTCTCCCCAAGAGGTTGTCACCACCCTTGAACAGGCGTATCCCCACCAAGCTACCGAACCACGTGCGAAAGCTTCTCTGTTGCAATCGCAGAGGTGACTCATTTGAGGGTGTTTCTCGTAAGTTGTAGCATAGGGCGTACGTGTGGTCGAATACCTTAATCGAACCCACGTGCGAATTGACGCTCTGGGGGCTGATGTCCTAAGTGAGGTTCAACGTCGATTGACTACGACGGTCCATCTAACCACCCGATACACCACGCTAAAATAAAACAGAGTTTTATACGTAAATCGCGCCTAGTCCTTTTTTTTGTATCTGACCCATAACCTTTTAATGACAAAATTAAACGAAAGACGCGCGCGAGACTCTTGAATAAATATCGCAATGTCGTAGGCTTTATCATATCGACTATCCATGCATGATTATGCACGCAGCCGCAAATATGGCGTACTATATAGTAGTACCCATAATCATGTGGCCCTCATTTCTTGAGGGTCGCTTCTGACACTCAAGTGTCGACTGGCATGCGTCTTGAGGGGTTAATCTCTCGTCGCTATGCAATTGTGAAGGCGATTACAAGTTCTACCGACTTTTGCACCTTGAGCAGGTGAGTGGCAGGCAGACCTTGACCCTTTATGGCGGTTAAACGCTTTCGACCCTGTAAATAAGGCTCCATCTTCCAGGGTCTAGAAACAGGGCAAGGGTTTTGACTTTGATAGTTGTCACAGACACGTACGTCCAACTGTAAAAGTTCTAAGAAGAAAAAGGTAAGAAGGGATCTTCCTTTTCTCTCAAATACAGATTTGTTTGATCATTACACAGTTATGGTAGATCATGCAAATACATATAAATACAACGGGGTTACAAAACAAAAAATGATCGTTCTCATAATTATAGCGTGACTTCCGTCAAAAATATACTTATTATCACATGTAAAAGTCAAATATGAATTTCAACTCACAAGATATACCTGCAATCACATTAAGGATTCAACATTGGCAAACCATGCACTATACGGGGTCAACTTCAACCACTCTCTGCACTCATACCCATTGCCTTAACCACACAAGCTTCAACCTTTGTCCAACCTTCTTTAAAAAAATTAATAAATCTTTTTTTTAATGCTCATTTTAGTAAAAGTTTGTGTTAAAACCCAACAAAACAATTCATCCTACAGGGGCTAAGGTCTTTAGGTTGAGTAGCGAGAATGAGTTAGAGTTGAGCCGGACTGAAACTAGTCAGATATTGAATCGAAAATGGTCGAAAAAGGACGTGTAATACACCACAGGTCGATTCCCAAGACTAAATTATAAGTGTGTGGAGAATAAACCCTCATATCACACCTCACTGAAATTTCTTCCAAGACTAACTCTATATCTACTTTCAAGTAAGTGCTAAGAGAAAAATAGGAAAAACTCGACAGTATCTCCCCTATACTATACAGGGTGGATTATCAAGATTTTTCCTATGAAAATATAATCTAACTCCTCGAGATTAAAAAAAATTCAACACCACTCACTCTCGAGAAAGTGTTTTTCCTGAATTTATACTCAGCTGAATATAAAATATGAAAATCACCCTTAACTTTACACGTCAAAATTTATCTAACTCCCTGATTTAGTAAAAATTTGGGCAGCATCTTCTTTATTCACGTAAGTTTATCATATTTATACTAAGTCAGATATGAACTCAAGATAAAACTTGAATTTTACAAAACAAAATTTAGCTAACTCCTAAAATTTGTGGAAATTTTGGTAACACGCCCTCTAGAGAATTGTTTTTCCAAAATTTGAACAAAGCTAAATAAAAAATCAGAAAAATGATTATGACTTCGCAAAGTTAAATTTTGTCTAAATCTCTGATTTAGTAAAAATTTAGACATTACTTTCCCCAGAAAAGTAGGCCTCCCAGATTCCATAAGCCAGATATGAAATTCAGACAAAAGTTAAAATTTGCAAAGACAAAATTTGAC
This sequence comes from Chara braunii, assembly GCA_003427395.1. Taxonomy (NCBI): domain Eukaryota; kingdom Viridiplantae; phylum Streptophyta; class Charophyceae; order Charales; family Characeae; genus Chara; species Chara braunii. Next base: position 566,632 of record BFEA01000641.1, read on the forward strand.
CAATTCCTTGGATTTGCAAAAATTTGGGCAGCACTTCCCTATGCAAAAGTGACTTCTCAAAATTTATACAACGCCAAGTACACAAAATAAACTTATTTAGAAAATGCAAAAATTGAGTTAGCTCCTATAGCTCTAACACATGGCGAGCATCTAAAGCAACTACCCATCAAAGTTGATACTCGGACTAATAAGAACTCACACTTAATCACATGCAAGTCTATACCACAACGAGTAAGTACTCTCACTAAAATCCCAAGTTGTTTTCTCATAAGTAGTTGGGTGAACCCTCCGGTGATTAACTTTTACACTAACTTATATAAGGCATTGAGTTAGGTCATTCGTCTTAGAAACAATGTTCAACCCTTTGCCTTAGTTATACACGAACATGTGGCACAACTACTTTTCTTTTCTTTGGGCATGTGACTAGACCATTCAGCTAAGAAACAATGCCTAGTCCCCTTGAACTGTTTAAATATCAAAAAATTAGTAACTTTCTGACTTATCTTTAAGATATGGGCAGAGGACTGAGTCATTCATCTTAGAAACAATGCTTAGGTTGCTCAATTTCTTTCCAATTATACTTTTAACTTTATCTTTCTTCTTTGTGATATTGCTTAAGTTAAACCGTTCATCTTACAAACAATGTCCAGTTGTCTGTTCTCATGCAAATATAAATAAAGTACTTCCAATTATGCTCAGTTGCACTTAGTGTGTGGCTTCAGGCTAAACCATTCATCTTAGAAACAATGGTCAACCCTTTGCCAAAATCCTCCCTCAAAATAAAACAAGAGACTGAACCATTCATTTTGAAAGCAATGTCCAACCTATCTCAAGTCACACAAAAGCATGAAGTTGTACCAATCACCCGACTTCAGTTAGAAAACCCAAAAGAAAAAGATAGACCAAGTCATTCATCTTACAAACAATGCTTAGCCTGAACACTCTGAACGCGCGTTCTAGTTCAAACGTGCAAGTTCAATCCCCCTCTGCGAGCGTTCAAATGCGCCACGTAGCAGGGGGCGAGAAAAAATCGAACGCGCGCCCCCTGCCAGCATGCGCGTGTCGTGCACCACCATAGGGAGCGTGGCATTCACAAAAAAAAAGTAAAAACAAAAACACGAAATACCCCCCCCAAACATACACACACGCACACGTATACACACACAGACATATGCGCACACACACGAATACGCTCAATTTTTTTTTATTTTTTTTTTTAGGGGTATTTGTGTATACAGGGGGTGGGGGCGGAAGAAGAGAGAGAGAGAGAGAGAGAGAGAGAGAGAGAGAGAGAGAGAGAGAGAGAGAGAGAGAGAGAGAGAGAGAGAGAGAGAGCAGGGGATCCCCTTAGCATGGCTTAGAGGGCCGATGCAGACAATCGGGAGGGTCCTTGCAGCAATAAAGTGCAGACCCTCCACCAAAATTGAGGCAGGCACTGCCAGCCAGTGAGTATGAAGTCCAGCACGAGTTGATAGAATATATACTCAGGATTCAGGTCTGTGTTTCAGCAGTTCTGGGTTGCTCATGTAGCTAGGCTGTGTTGGTCTCTGCACGTGATTCTCAAGGCTTGGCTGCACTACTCACCGGATGGGCAAAATTAGAATGAATCTTATGCAGAACGTGGAATAATACACCGCCATATGTTTTGTCTTTTGTGCATGTGGTGAATAGAGGTCCTTAGGGCCACTGCACATATTAAAAAAAGAAAACGAGAAAAAAAAAAATAGTGACCCATAACCGAGATGCACAGACCTCAATTGGAATCCAAACTATATAATCTTTGCTCACGTTGGCAAATGGAAGTTTGAAGTTCACCTCTGCTGCATGTGGGGTCCTAGCTAATGTATTGTAAGGGCCCTTCGGAAAAGAGGTTGGACACAAAGAGGACATGAATACTTGCATGCCTATGCATGTGCCCACAGTTTTGGGTTGTGGCGTGACGCTGACGTTTCTCCCTCTTACTTTCTAATTTTTAGTAGTGAGGGGAGTGTTTGGTCACAGCACGCTATACTTTTTTTTTTTCTTCTTTTTTTTTTGGATGCGTTGCATCACGTGTGCGTGCGCGTATGCGCGTGCGCTCTGCGCCACATGTGCCGCTCCCCCGCGCATGGGATGCGCCGCAAGTATGGGCCTGATACTTTCTTTTTTTCTATTTTTTCTGTTTTTCAACTTTTCCTTTCCCCCCTTTAAAAACGGGGATGAGGGGGGTACCCCCTTCCCGACCCCCCACAACCCCCACTTGCCGAATCAACCCACCTCCCACCTCCCCCCCCCAACATTTCTACTTGCGCAAACCCGTTCATGTTGTAAACGTGCATTCATTGAACGCGCGTTCACTACGTTCAGTTTCTGAACGTTGAACCCGCGTCCAATGAACGCACGGTTATACAGAACCTCGCCTAGGCTCCGACATAGCTCCTGCAATCGGTGGGTAGACTCCCGCCAAAGTCTTAACGTGGTCCTATGGGTTGCAATCTGGCCTACCACCTTCCTCTCTGAACCAGATTAAACTTAGAGTAAGAAGGCATAAAAAAGGGTTCCAGACACTCGAGATACAAGAAAGGGCCAACTCAACTCATACGAGAGGGCCACATTACCTTGATGCGCTGAGGGGCCCGCAATGGCGGCCAAAAAAACGCATTGGACTAATTAAACCGCAGCCAAAACACAAAGTGACAACCTTTTGACGTTCCTCTGAATCACAGTAGTGACCCCCTCTCTGCAGAGTTTGCCCACCCTTTCGAGTTGTAACTCCCTTCTCAATCAAGCCGCTGCTACTTGGTCCCTAGATGCCATGTCTGAAATAGAGTACACCCTTCCCCTGCTCTATTCAACCATAAACCGAATATAGCAAGACTTTGTCAAGTATTGTGCGCAACAGTAATGCACCGCGTCTGTGTGCAATCTTAAAGTAAGAGTTCCCCAACGTTGTTCTCAACGATGCTCTGCATAAGACACAACAAACACAAGAATGTGCTGCGCAAGCAATAAAAAAAGCAGCATCGAGTGAAATAACGGTAGTCGTACCGTTCATAGAAGTGTGGTTCGCCACCAGAGTCTGTGAGGTCGATGCAGGTTGGAAATAGCCCAATCTGCTCCGGGTCGTCCCTGAGTGATCACGGTGTTCCTCTATGGTAGCAGTTAGGGGTCTGTAGTTAGATCCTTGGCACATTGCGGGTTTGGGAGCCTTAGTCTAGTTAGGCTAGGTCTAGGTAACCAACTATAGGGGCTCAACTTACGACAGAAAAGGTAACAAAGTTAAAAGTGTGGTCTCCATGGTTAGGTGTCCCCGAAAATGTGGAACCTCCAAAGTGACCTCCCCACTGGTTGAACATGCAAATCAGACACTTCCCGAGGCATAGAGCCCAGCCGCTACTACCACATGGACCTTTTAAGAAAAATAAATAAATAAATAAAAATAACGGTAGCAGACAAACTGAACGCCCCACGGTAAAACATGGTAGAAACAGTAGCCTGACTCCTAAGCAAGCAACAACAGGACTTTAACAACATAGTCGACAATGCAATCAGCCGCAAAAGTTGTTCATTGGCTCCAACTATCCCATTGGTAGCTTCAAAGGGAACCTACTGCCAGAAGGTTCGATTTGTCTCTCACCTTTGTACCCAGGTTTGACGAACGATTAGCACGTCGTATATTGTTGCGAGTTTCCATCTCCCAGATTCAAGCTCACATCTGCAATTCAACAGTTTCTTGTATTCACCAACTGAGTGAACTACCTGTATGCAAAAAAAATGAGAAAGGATCTTCCGTAGCAGCATCGGAAGATACCCCGCGACAGATAAATATACTAAAAAGAATTCTCTGTGCGAGTACAAAGAAAAGAAAAAAAAAAAAAAAAACTTTGTCTCACGCGAGATAAATGGAGAGAGGCTTCTTCCATGTATAGGACCAGTGTTGTCACGGGGGGATCCCCGGGGCTCAAGCCGGGGTGGGAGTTTTACCCCCGGACCCCCGGCAACGGGGACCACCGACCCCCGCACCCCGCCATCAACTCCCGCGCCTGCCCCAACCCCGGCAACCCCACCC
>BFEA01000641.1:571323-588574 GCA_003427395.1 Chara braunii
CGTGCCCAGGGCCACCCCGGGCTCACCAGGGGAGTGTGTAGCCCGGGGGGGGGGTCCGAGGTGGGGCCAAAACTGCATTTTTGCAGTTAGGCCCATGGGGTGCAGGCGTCCGCTGCGCACCCCCCTGTATTTTTATTTTTATTTTTTGATTTTTTTTTGGCCCCTCCCGGGCCGGGGTTAGGGGACCACCGCACCGGACCCCCGGGGCCGGGGCCGGGGCTGTGACAACCCTGTATAGGACGAACAAAAGGGGAATGAATCTCCCGCTAGGAAATGAGCTGATACATGGCCGAATTTGCCCAACTTTGACCCGCAGTTGATCTGTCGCTTCATTCTGCATCGCCAGTTTTCAAGGCAAGATTTGTCTCTCGTTTACGCCCATTGCTGCCTCGGTTCACGAACACACCTGGGCGCTCGTTATGTCGGGTTTGCTCAAAGTCCAAAGGGCAAGGATTATGAGCAGAAAGAAGATCGGAAAAGAATACAAGTAATCGAATTGAACAACGTTCGGTGGTCTGAAAATCGTTATCTCAATGAGCAATATGAAAGAAACTCAAAGACTACGAGCGAGCTAAACGCAAGTGCATGCCCTGCTCTGCTAGCTACATCCATAAGAATGAGGACAAATATTCCGCTAAAATGCGGAAAGGTTCATCACCTTAGTTTAGATGCTTTTGTAACTTGTAAGCGTTTCTCAACCGCACCCTCTTAATCTTCTAAAACTAGCATTCTTTCACTAAAACTAACACAAGTGTTAGATTCGTAGTGCCCCGGAACCCCTCCCTACAACTTTATTTCACTCAATTTTGTTGAGAAAGGAACGAAATCTATGCCTCCTACTGCTACCATATCTGCTCTCACGACCTTCCCGCGCACCCCTTTTCTTCACAAACTCCTCTTTCACTAACTTTACCCCAAATATAACTCCAGGTTCGAGTTCGCCATGGAAAAAAACATTGGGATTAACTTTTGGTCCATCCGCTTCCGTTTAGAAACGAAGGAGAAACCCCTTCTTCCTTCTCCTTCGTCACTCACTTTCCGTCGTCGTCATCCTCGTGTTCTTCGTTCTCCCCCTGCCTCTGGGCCCCGGCCCTCCGTCTTTGTTCCCTCCGAGTTCTCTTTTCTGTCTGCTTCGAGCACCTCACTTCACCTTTGCCCTCATCAAATAGCGCAGCAGCACAATAATTGTGCAATTCTAGAATCAGTTTATGTTATCCTAGCTAGTCGGGCCGTGCAGCTTTACAAAACGTAGGCAGGCCAGCCGAGCTTACTAGGGCTGTAACGAACCTGCTTGCAATTTGCCGTTGGGTTCGTTCGACCGCGGGGAGCCCAACAGAAAAAGAAGGAAAGAAAGAAAAAAAAGAATTAAATCACGGGGGAAACCAGCACATGAAGATCCCGTTTGCCTGGTAATTGACCTCGGTGGGATCATCTTGCCTGTATGCGATCTTATACTAACACTATCTTGGTCGCAATTACAACCAGCCTGAATGAGACTAACTGTCATTACGAGTATATAACAGCAAAATGTTTTCACGTGAACGTGCCCTCAACATTAAGCATCAGGTGCACAACTCAACTCACGCATGCCATCCTCGTGCAGGGGCCATGCTAATCTTCTCTGTATCGTTTCAGTTTTGACAGATGTCCCGAAGGACGCAGGAGGGGCAAAGCCCCATAGTTCCACTAAGAAGTTGGGCGGCCCCAAGCAAATCATAATAATTTTACCCTGTTTGTCTCATTGCAACTGGATTCGAACTTAAATCTGTATTGTGGCGATTTGTGGGGGTACCAACTGAGACAACTCGGTTGGTTTCAAGGTCGGTCCCGGTACCAGCACTAGTTTCGGGACCAGTATCGGCACCGTGTCCCAATAATAGTATAATAACGAGTGAAAGTAGTGCTTTTAGGGGTAGGAGGGGATTGTCGGGACCCTGCCGGTCCTGCCAATCGAGCCCGTAGCCAGGGCCGACAGCAAAACCAAAGGGGATACTCCCGTCAGGCACTCAACCCCTCAGACCCTTAGTTCTGTTGGGCACTCAACCCCTCAGACTCTTCAAGTTGCAAGTGAAGTGTCGTAACCAATACTCCATGTCATCGCCCATAGGTCTCGATCCTCGTACCTCCAATTTGCAAGTGAAGTGTCGTAACCAATAGTGCTAAGCCCCAGACTGGTATTAGCAACCACGCAAATCCATATAAGGGGTTGATGCGCGACGCTCGACACTACCAACACATACCAAGGCCAACTAAATCCACAGTCGTCAAGCTCCCGCGTCTTCCGCCAACACATACCGAGGCCACATCTTGGCCTGCCAACTAAATCCACGGCCTTCAAGCTCCCGCGTCTTCCGCGCGGACGACCAACCCATGTTTTTTCCCCACTGCTCACTCCGTTCACCACACACAAACCACACCGCCGTCAAAGTCGTCCTCCACATGAGCGCACGCGCACCACAGGCATACCATCGAAAGGGGTCGCTAAGTCATAGTTTAATCAAAGTCCTAAGTAGGTCGGCAGATGCACAAGCTCCATAACATCAATAAGAAGCATCACGGGCACTTCAAACTGACACACGCTCTATCTTAGTCAAACACTTGGTCATCGACTCAGTGTAAAAGAAAATAGAGTCGCGACTCGCGTGGTGCGTCTTAATTTCGAGGCAAAACTTTTTTTTTTGTCACCTACAAAAACCAGGGCAGGTACCCTTGTAAGGGTATTCGCACCAACAACGGACCGTGCGGTCAAAGTATATAAAACATCTCAGCTGAGATCCCCTCGACAGCGAGTGCTCTAGACAAAAAACAAAACTTTGCGTCCCAGACAAAAAAAGAATGATCTACCGTCAAACACATTTGGGCCTTAGGGGCCCTTCTTGCTTGGGCCTGGTCCCACTGGGTACCCAGAAGGTCCCAACTTGGTGGTGACCAAGTCCCAACAAAGAAGAGTCTCACATGGACCTACTTTTTGCCTTTACCGAACTGGAAAACGAATTTCACCTTCAAAAAAAACCTACAGTCTACAATTTCATACGTTATGAGACAAAAAGACAATGCATTGTAGAAAGATATGGTGTCCAAAGCAAGATACCTCATCTCTTCATCAATCAGTGAGAAAAAGATTTGCGTGCTCATACTCACAAATCAAGACCACAGAGGAGTAGGAAAAGAAACCCAGAGTAACCCTAACAGGCAATCAATATCATGCACACACATACATGGGCGTAGGTGCACGACACTTACCTAAGTGGCCTGAGTTTCGAGATGAATAGAACTCACCCCCCTCATATGGTCCTCCTGACCCATTTAACGCAACCCCTACACTTGTGTCCTATCTACTAGGAAGGTCCGACTCCAACACGAAAGTGCAACGCCGAGTCCCCTACCGATGTTGAAGAACAAAGTTGCAACTTGCAGTCTGTAGATGCAGAATGGCTGCTTTCCCTCAAGCTTGCCTACTTGAGGGAAGCCCTGAAGTCGCCAAGTGTCTCCCTTGAATCAGATTTCATGTACGAGTGCCTCTCACTGTCACCTCTCTGAAAGGTCGCACGAAGTCTTCTCGAAGTATCTCGCCACTCCAATCTTACTCTCACACAACCCAGTTAGGTCAAGTGTCGACCCAACACGACCATACCATGTGGGTGCAGCTTCCCTTAACCACCCTGTCCCACTTCCCTCAACTTTCATCCCTAACCCTATGTGGTAACCCTCCACATAGGTTAGGGTTGGTGGGGCAAAGTCAACTCTCACCACCAAGTAGAATCCGCTCTGATACCAATGTTATGACCCTCAGGCTGGCCAATTTCGAAGTACAAATTCATCAAAAAGTACAATGCTGTCCAATTGCAAAAAAAACTGAATGAACTTGAGAGGAGAGCGAGGGAAAGAAGAAGAAGAAGATGAAAGAAAGAAAAAGAAAAAAATGTACACCAGCAAAGACCAAACGAGAATTCCCTTCTTCTTCGACAACCACTCTCCTCCTCCTTATCTCCTCTTCTCTTTATTCAAACAACAAATAACAATAATAATGCTGAATGGCTGAACCAGAATCAATGTCCGAATCCCTCTTCTACTATAGGCATCACATGAGGTCCACCATAACCATGGCCACCCTTCTTCCTCCTTCCACGGTTGACGCTATGGCGGACTACAAGGGCACTGCCCTGCTGTGCAAAGGACAACACAAAGCACCTATGGCTGCTCTAGCTCAGGCCGCCATGCCTGACTCTGCCTCGAAGCTTACTGGTGTAGCTCTACCCCAATGGGAACCTTCCAGATGCAGCGCCCACCAAGGTGATGAAGATGGCATCCACCATAGCCAGGTAAGTACCTTTGGCACACCTCCCTCCTAGTCTTGGTCTTCGTCCTCCACATGTCCTTGCTCCTCCCCAGCAACGCTGCTCTTCGTGCTAGCGCTGCTCCAGGCAGCACTCCAACCAGTGTGTCGCCAAACTTGCACACCGACAATGAGGAGGAGCGAGCACCTCGCTCCTCTTGGAGATATAGCGGCCTTTTTGCCTCTTGGCGAGTGACTTCCTAGGCCGCGCAACCTCCAAACAACTGGTACCTCCTCCCTTTCGGAGGGAAACATCATTGCAGACTCTAATATTGCCCGTACAGGCCCTAGACTTAGACTGGTTGGACTGGTACCCGCCTAGACCTAGCCTACAACTACTGGGCCTCTAAAAATGCCAACTTTGTCTTCTTCTGCTTGGACTCAAGTACCCGACACATCTACCTCTACCTCGTGTGGTACCGGCCTACCTGCTACTTGAGTGTTTTTCCGCTGCTTCAAGTGCCGCGAGCCTCCTTCCCCGCCACTTGAGTGTTTTCCCCTGCTGTAACCCTCAATGCCACGGCCACAGGTAAGTACCGGCCCTTTGGGCCTTCCACACGGACAAGTACCCTCGCGGGTCTGACACACACTCGAACCGGCAAGCACTCAGACAGGCAGGCACACCAGCAAGCACACACACACTCAGACTGAGAAAACTCGACAGCAATCGGAAAACTCAGCAAGCCTGGGGCAACTGCGTCTGTCACCCCATGCGCCCGGCTCAGGGGTTCTCAGCTGCAAACAGGGAGTGGGGGTTAGTCAGCCTGTCAAACCCCTACTCAAAGAGTTACCCAGAGTGGTCTAACTGCAAATATGAGCAGAGGAAATTAAAATAAAATAAAACATTTATCTCAACTCTCCAGATCTGAGGATCAGCCGTCAACCCCGGCTGTGGCCATTTCCGAGAGAACAGCGTTTGCAGGGGCAAATTCGGAAATCTCTTTGCGCGATGATTGACTGGGAACTTGGCAGAACAACAAGGGTATTTCTAGAATTTTCCATCAACTGGGGCAATCATGCAAATCATGAAACAGTAAGGGTATCTCTGAATCATTTACAAGGGCAAAACTGGAGTTTTACCAAGCCACACAAGAAGACTCTCAACTTGCTGCATCAGCCTGCATGTAGAGCTACACCAGGCGTGCATAAACTCTGTAAGAATGGAATCCAATTCTGTTATGCATGCGAGCTTGGGGGTTGTGCATGCCTGACCTTTGTCACAGATTGAAACCTGGTCCAGTGCAAAGCGTGTTGCAGATAATGTGTCTGTCCATCAAACATGCTCCCCCTGGTTTGTAAACAAAGTTGTCCTTTATAGCACGTACGCAGCTATGATGATATGACCATCCTGATATGCATCTCTCTTACAGTCTGTTTGGCCCTTGTGTCTGAGAATTAAGCGGAACGCCTACATTTACACCTGAGTAGTTGTCGCCGTGCTTTCAACTGTTATGTCCAAAACTTGATGAATTAAAGATCATAATGGTGGAGCTTTTCGTTTGGAAGTCTCCCTGAGTCGCGCGCGATTCGATCTTAGATCCGGCTCCCACTACCGTCTTCACCCGAATAGAACGCCCGGTCATTATCGCTGCATCTGGACCGACGGTTGTGCCAAATACAGCTATAATGACCGGGCGTTCTATTCGGGTGAAGACGGTAGGGGAGATCCGGCCCCCTATAGACTGCTAACTTTGAAGTCAGGTTGAAAATGTTTGTCAAACTTCAGATCCATTCAGAAGTGTTGGTAGTCTGTTCCGCTTGTAAAGGCTGTGGTCATCTTTGATGCACATTCTACGACCAACTTGTCCTCTGTTTCAGTTCGATTTGCAAGATAAGTGAGTACAGCTCCCTGGTCATCACTCTCTCTCTCTCTTCCTCTCTCCCTTTGCTCTCTATGTGCGCGTCTGACAGTCACATGCAACTGGTGGCATTCCCGTTCATATGCAGTCTGAAGAGGGTGTTAGGAATACAGATGTCGTGAGCAGCTGCTAGGATGGGCGTGAGTGAATCTGGCCTCGATTGTTGCATGTGAGGCCTTAGTCTTCCCATCAATAACCATATGCAGCTGCCTACTATTCATGGAAGTAAACCCACCGATTCACAAATAGAACACATAGTGCATTTCCCAGGTCATTGGAGTCTCAATCGCAGCTTGGATTCAATACCTTAGGGATGTTTACTTCACTCTCTTCAAGAGAGTGGCAGCAACGCACGTACCCGCAGGGATGATGAGTGCGAACACCGCATTATGTTCCCGCCAAAAAGAGCAGCGGTGCCCACATATTCAATTTGACCCTTGCTAAGCAACATGCCGTTGGTCTGGGAAGGATAGCCGAAAGTAGAGGGCAAGGCCAGTTTTTGTGAGCAGCTGTAATCATCATTACAAGTGCAGCCAACCGTGATCGTCATATGTATACATTCATATGTGTGTGTGTGTGTTTGCTCACGCACTGTCTCTGGGTGCGCTCTCTGTGTGACCCATGCACATGCACTCTCGCACACCTGCTCACACGAATTGCAATCTCTCCCTATCTCTCACGAGTCATCTATTGCTCTCTCCCACATACACGTGCACTCTCATAGACCCCCACCGCACACTCTCTCTCTTCTCCACATTCGCACCTCCCGTGCCAACCACAATCTGACATTACCGCACATGAGGTTTGTCTTGGCTGCATCCAGTTAAATACGCCCGTACAACTTCCCCTTTCATTTTGCAAGCTCTCATTCTCTCTGTGCACTCTCTCTCTTTATGCTCTCCTTCTCTCTTTCTCTTTCTCTCTCTCTCTCTCCCTCTCTCTCTCTCTCTCTCTCTCTCTCTCTCTCTCTCTCTCTCTCTCTCTCTCTCTCTCTCTCTNCTCTCTCTCTCTCTCTCTCTCTCTCTCTCTCTCTCTCTCTCTCTCTCTCTCTCTCTCTCTCTCTCTCTCTCTCTCTCTCTCAGTGCACTCTCTCAGTGCACTCTCTCCCTTTCTCTCAGCCAGCACACTCTCTCTCTCTCACTCAGTGCTCTCTCTCTCTTGAGTAAATTCGCTGAGACTCTCACGAATCATCGCTCGCTTGGCCGCATATCAGGGGTGATGGCTCACAGCGAGCCCGTGAAAGCTCTACGGCGAATGCTTTTCAATGCTCATGAGGGTTGACGCATTAATTCAAGTTGCGGGAGTCCCGTCCAACAATTACAGGCTATGCAGAGCACAGTTTCAATTCGAATCCTTTGAACATTGGATAATCACCCCATTGTTGCTTCAATCAATGAGCAAGGGAGTGGCACTGATTGCCAGATATATGAGATCAAAGATTGTCACTCTGAGGCTATGCAGAGCACAGTTTCAATTCCAATACTCTGGACATCGGATAATCAAACCTTGTTGCTCTAGTCAATGAGTGAGGAAGCGGCACGGTCACGGAGTGTTTGGGAAGACCATCGTTTATTTAGCTATTAGTGATGCTGCTCACTGAAACTCAGGAGTCTGAACCAACAGAGAGAGTGGCAGGGGCTTTTTTTCACTGAAAAGGACAGGCATTATTGGTGGAGAGCAAATATTTTTTCCCTGGAAATAAAATGAGAGCTTCGTAGTAGGCGCAGTTACCGTATCAATCAATCCTCCCTAGCAAGTATCGCAGTCTCTTTCGTTTTTTTTTTTTAATAAACAAACAGCCCAAGTTAATGCTAGGGGTGCTGGTAGGAGCAGACACCACTAGCATGCTCGGGGAGACTCCATCTATTGGTGGGGAGGAGCACCTGCTGGAAAGCGGGTCCAGCGTCCCTTAACATTTGAGCTGTTGGATGTGATGACAAATATGATTGCTTAGCTCATACCTGCCTCTTCAGCCAGCTATCATCTGAGCTGCATCTGCTGGAAACCGGGTCCAGCGTCCCATTTACCAGAGCCTAGGCCATAGTTGGTACCTCTTCACCCTCCTGCCGAAGGGCGCCGGATATTTTCCATCTACCCTAGCACCGTTATCTATTCCTAAGATCACTTGCTTGCTCTAAACCATACCAACTCAAGGGAACCAAGCACAAGGATGATAATGGGAAAGGGTCAGGGAAGTCAGCAAATGGACGCAGAGGGATGGAGGGATCCACGGTGGTCCAATCATGAAAGGATAGATGATAATTCCTTTTGGACTCTGGCTGCCCTCCCTTTTTGATCACTCTTTTCTCTCCCTTCCCTATTATCACTCCCACCTTCCCTTCCTTGGTGTCTCCCAGCCAGCTTTTGCTGAATTTTTTAATGTGACTGTCAATTTCTGATTGATTCGATAGATGTTGAATCTTTTCTTTAACTTTATCCCATTGAGCCGAAATCTCAGTTTGGATCTGTTGTTTTATTGAATCAGTGAATTCAGGGCCCTCAAGCCTCACCCCTTCCATTTCATTGGTGCAACGTCTGTGCCAAAGGGCCCACATAATGACTCTTCTTCCAACCTTACTCATCCTGAAGGGGAAGATCCCATGTTTCACATAGGAGGGCTTATGTTTCACATAGGAGGGCTTTCCAATCCCATGGCCAAGGATATGAAGATGTGAGTTGACTCCAGATTCTGTCCCACCACCTCCATAACCATACCGCACTTGGACATTGAAGGAAGATGTGTTCTATGGTTTCTGGGATTGCTCTTGATGGGAAAGCAGATGTACAAAACTTGCACTAGGGTAATGCTATACCTCTCTGTTCAAGAGTGGTTCTATCTATAATCCAGTCATTTGTAGGGAGACGGCGGTGATCTATCTCTCGTTGTAGAGAAGCTACCTTAGCAGGTTTGATTCTAATGGTCTTAAACCATTTGATAGAGCGTAAAGAGTCCTTGCTGATGTTCAGCTGTCTCATTCATCTCGCTTCCACTTTATCTTTTATATTTAGGGACGGTCTCAGCATTCTATAGGTGAATTTGACTGTTAGGGTATGGAGTGAACGAGTCCAGGTTCGTTTTCCTCCTTTTGAAGTCCATTTCCATTGCGCTGGGTCCAAGCCCAAATTGTCTATTGACTGAGTTGGCCTGAAAGCCAGCCATTGACTTTTGTTTTTCAATACTCTGATTTTGAACGCCTGATCCATTTGGTACCATTTGGTTTCTTGGGGGTGCCCTGTATGGATAATATTTCGACTATCTATAGAGAAAATGGAGACTAGAACTGTTGTGTCATCACCCAATATTACCACATTCCCAATCTGTTGTTTATTATCCATGAAGCCTACCCAGTCCCCTTCTTGGAGGTTTGACCCTTTTTTTAGTATTCTTACCCAATCTAAAGGAATTAGCTCAATTATGGTATCTAATGCTTCCAGTAAATGTCTGCAGTAACGAAGTTTGGGATGTAAATGGGATAAAGTGTACCAATCTTTTGTTTCTTTATTCCATATATCCCTTATCCTTAGAATCTCATTGTTAACCCATCCACGCCAAGGAGAGTCCATACAATGTAACATACATCCATGTGAGTCTGTGACTAGTCTATTATTGAAAAGTGGTTGCTGACAAACTTCCTCCTATCTCCTCGGAGGGCACTTGTTTGGTAGTGGAAGTCTGCGCCAAATCTTAAGGAGGTTAAGCAGAATGGATCATTTTTTATATATGCCCTTGCTGCTTGTCTGTCTGTTTCTATCTCCTGGTTTGTTGCATGAGAGACACTTCTAGGGACAGACCAGCACCAGTTCTCTAACCATATCATTGGGTCAGTGCCTTCTGGTACTCCTCGTGTCTGTCTCGCTATTTGTTCCCATGCTAGAGCCTGCCAAGAGATTTGCGGATTGAAGAGCAGTCTTTTGATCCATTGAATGGATAAGGCATGAGCCTGTGTGTGAGGATCCAGGATACCTAGTCCACCTTTTGTTTTGGGTTGAATTAGTGTTTGCCAGGCTACTCTGCTGATTACGTTTTTGCTTTCATGATTCTCTCTCCATAAATATGTTGTGATCTGTCTTTGTAGAGATTGGAGATTAAGCTTAAGGCCAGATAGCTGATTTGTACGATAGAAGCTGATTTGTACGATAGAGACGCTAAAATTACATTGTTAATTACAAGCGTTCTTCCAATTAATGATGTGTGCTTATCTTTCCATATTTCCATCTTTGCCAAAGCTGGTTTAGAAATCCACTCATTGTTTATTCCAGGTTTTCCTTCTGCAGATAGGGTGATCCCAAGGACCCTGATTGGCAAGGACGATGAAATCCAATGAACTCTAGGCTCCTCAGGTGGTCTCACCCCTTGGTGATGAATCCACCATCCTTGGGGTTTGGTCCCCCAATTAATTTTCATATCTGAGAGGGAACAGAACCTATCCATCATTCTCGTAATGACCCTCATGTTGTCCTCTGAGGCATCTACTAATAGTGAGAGGTCATCCGCAAACAGTGAGCACACAGGAATGACCTCTTTTGGGATGGATGCAATCCTAATACGTTTAATATCATTGTTTTGCCGCAAGGGCTTCCATCATAATGACAAAGAGGAAATGAGCTATCGGATCCCCTTGTCTTACTGATCGTTCCAACAGAATTGGAGGAGCTAAATTACCGTTTATCATGACTCTTGTTATTGCTTCTGAGTGAAGGATTTGTACCCATATTCTGAAGGAAGACCCAAAATTAAATTTCTTCATACACATGTCTAAAAAAACTCAATCAACAAGGTCATATGCCTTTTCGAAATCTATGAATATAAGGGCTGCATTCTGTTTCGATTGCCTGTAATTTTTAATCAGTTCATTAACCAGCAGGATATTGTCTTGAATATTCCTACCTTATATGAAGCCTGTTTGAGTGGGGTGAATGATGTCTGCTATGACTTTCATCAATCTGTTAGATAAGGCTTTTGTTAGCAACTTGTAAACGACTGTGAGGAGGGTGATGGGTCTGTAATTGCGAATATTCGTTGAATCACATTTTTCATACAGTAGTGTTAGCACTCCTTGTCCCACTATCTCTCTCATCCTTCCAGAGGACTATACCTGTTGGGAGAAGTCCATCAGATCCTGAGAAATAAAATCCCAATGACTTCCCAGAATTCCTTAGGCAGTCCATCTATGCCTGGTGTTTTCTCTTCTTCCATCATCAACAAGGCTGTCGATATTTCTTCTTTAGTTATTGGTTGTTCTAGATTATCTTTTTGAAGATCAGTAAGTGTTTTGTCTATTGGAAGAAGGAAATCTTGAATTTCTCTCCTTCTCTGAAGAGAAGGGAGGCGATTGCATTCTGAAGCAAAAAGTTTTTTGTAGAATTCTCTTGCTATCCAGGAGCAAGTTGCTGTTGAGGTTTGTAGGGGTTGTTGATCCTGCTGTGGATCCGCGAGCGCCTCAATGATTGATCTTCCTTTTCGTGCTCTTGCTTTAGCAAAGAATCTCGCATCCATGACTCCTTTTGTATTATGTTTAACTAATTTTCCTCTAATCCTGATCCCTTGCCATCTGTTTTCCATATGACCAAGTAGTTGATTTTCTACTTCATTTATTTTTTCTCTAAGCGATGGTGATTGAGGATTATCCTCTAATTCTTCCATTTCCTCATCTTGTTGTTGTAGTTGTAGAAGTTGTGTTTGCAGAATGATTTTTTCACAATGTCTTTGTGCGGCTAGCATTTTGGAATATTCGTTGCATTTACGGCCTAGAAACATCAGACCGTTGTTGAACCAGCGTATATCGTCATTGATGACCCTTTTCTGATCTCTCCAGAAGGACCATACATTTTGTAGATATATTTTGAATTGATCAATGTTGAGTAAGGAAGTGCTTAATTTGTATAATCTCTTTCCTTGATCCGTTTTTTTCCTGAAGGACAGTACTATGACACACATAGCATGATCTATACCCGGGTAGACCGTACGAGGAAAAATCTTTGCTACCTGTAGTGCTCGTTGAAGCTCCTATGAAAGGAGTATCAAGTCAATGCAAGATCTTGAAGCCTTTGTCATCTGATTTTTCCTGAAACATGTGAAGGTTCGTTTGGTTGGGTATGTACGTTTGAACGAGTCGAACAAATTGTAGGATTGACATAGTCATTCTATTATATGTTCATCTGATTCGATGTAAGATGGACAAGGGGAGGGGATTTGCCATCGGTCTAGATGACGATTTGGAGCTGCATTGACATCTCCTGCCATTATAATGGGAATTCCTACTGGAAGATGTTCTCTTATATTCTCAAAGAACTCCCTTCTATCCCCAGTGTCATTAGGCCCATATACACACAGGATGATTACAATTTCTAATTCCATCATGGCTAAAATGTATACCCATCTTCCTCCCTCTTTGTCTGCTTCCCAATATACAAGATCCATCCTTGAGTCTGGTGGAAGCCAAATTGCTACCCCTGCACTACCTGCTTTGGGGGCGTGTGACCTGAAGGCTTGATGAGGTCCTATTTGTTTATGAATATTATTGTATTCTGAATTATCTAGCAAGTGAGTTTCCTGTATACAGATTGCATCTGGCCATTCTTTGCCTTCTACCCCTTTTAGTTTATCATAAATGGCCTGCCGTTTGGCTGGTTTGGCTGATGCCAAGCCATTTACATTTAGTGAACGGAGGCCGAGATCTGCTGCTCTTTTCTGTAATTTCCATCTTTTATCTCTGTTGTACAGCACATCCAAAGTATTTATCGCCTCAATCTCACCGATTTTTTTCTATCATCTCCGTCAGACTTTTGGATGTGAAAAATTTTATGGATTCATCCATGGGGCTTCTTCAAGAAGACTCCCTTGTTTTAATAAGCCTTTCAGCAATAATCTGGACAGCAGCACTGTAACATCCACTTTTGTCCAACATTTGCTTACTTTGGCCTTTATCGCAGTCCCATTAAAGCTTCCTGGGGTGGGTTCCAACGATGTGATTTCACCCTTATCAATAGTTGTACTGACAGATTTATTAGTGTGTGGGCGTAAGTCCTAGCACAATCAGAGTTAAAGGTGCGGCCTCCAATCATGATCATGTCAATCATCCATAACCTCTTTGATCATTGCACAGTCCGTCTCTCTCAATAGCTTCCCCTCTGTGACATGTGCTTTACGCTTGCAAGGCGTTAACCTTCGCTCGGCGTACCGCTAGCAGTTCTTCCCTTCTTCGCAATTGGACGTGTGTCCCCTTACATGATTTCTTCCTTGTTCGTCTTCACTCTCTGATACACCTTCTCGTTCGTCAGCTCTGTGCAAATCGGTTCAGTTTAACGCGGCTTGGTACCTGTTCGAGCTTAGGGGCAGGTACATCCTTCTCGCCGACCGCAAATTACCAGCGGATCACTAGAGGATTGTCCACCGACTGTGCTCCAACGGGTTGTTGCCAGTTGAAAGCTGCGCACACCAAATATGCTTTCCAAACACTCTGCCCACATCCGCCCCCATCTTCCACGTTTACCACCTAGCCCCCATGTGAGTTTGCAACCGCCACTAAGGCTCCCTACCCAGCAAGAGTTGACTGCTCAACAGAGAAAGCCAGAAGGGAGGACCACGTACACCGAGCACGCTTCTGAATGTTGTCCCCTTCGAACATCTCCTCTCAAAATCGTCCCCATCCTCTATGGTTCACTATCCGCCTTCACGAGATTTTCTTGTGGTCACTGCAGCTCAGAGTACAGGAGAACAAGGCGAGAGTCGACTGATCGTCAGCGATAGCCTCAGGGAAGCTGCGCACATCGGACGCGCATTGCCCAAGCTGATATTCTCTTCCCCTTCCTCTCATACATGCGAAAGAGTTCCAACAAGCGTCGACCGAACCTACGGTGCGCTGCGTACACCGGACACGCTTCGTCCTGCTGCTTCTCTTTCCTTGTCTCCCGAGTCTTGCTGGTCCCTCCTCTGTATCCGCCCGGACAGCCTGTAGCGCAAGTACCAGTGAATCGCTCAGGCCTGCTGAGCCACTAGCACCAAGTTCGAAAACAGAACGCTGACACCATCGGTACCAGCGGTGTACCAGCCACAGACCCGTTGGTACCACCTCTACCGAGGGTTTAGACCCGGTAATCCCCAGGCTACAAACCTGGAACAACAGCAGTGTTGAGGCCTTAGGCCTACTTTGGTCCCACTCCATAGGCCCGGTAGTTGTACAAATTCCAAGCCTTGTTCGACAGATTCATGAACATTACAGCATCAGAAAAGCCTACAGTGAGTTGCTAGGAGCCCCTAGAATCTCAGAGCATTCTAAAAACCACTGGGAGCAACCGAGAGCATTAAACTTGCTTACAAAAGAGTGAAAATCAACTGAGATTATTTGGGAGCCGACATGAACAAGTCCATGTACAACTGCCTCAACCCCCTATCCTAGATGCCAAGCTCTACCAGGCCTCGCATCCCCAACCGCTGGGTTACAGGGCAGCACGACCCGCCCCAACTCCAGCCCGCGTCATCCTAGCAACAACTCACGGTTAGCCACTGGAATGCCTTCCACCCTTGGCAATGAACTCACCTACTAGTGCGGAAAAATTGGAGGAAGGGTGAACACTTGTGGCAATACGCAATACCGTCCACTCTCCTGCTTCCATGTCCCACCTTCACCTACCCCTCCATCTGCACCTCCTCTATATCATTCCCTGATTGCCCCAAATGGACCAACCAGAACCTTCTCCCTGGCCGATCCCTCCCTCCCGGCCATGTCTCACGTACCATTCTCTTCTGTTTCTTTCTGATAGGTGTCATGATCCTGGCATTGAAGTTGCATCGTCCCCTGCACAGGAGGGGTGTTGGGTTGGAGAAAAGGAAACAAGGCACGCAAACCACCAGTACATTTACCACCAGTACATTTCCCCGCGGAAGGATAAAATATGTGGCTTGCATGCTGCCGCAACTTTCCAGACTCGGTCCAGAGCAAAATGGCTGGCGACGCCTGCCAAAAAGAGGCCTGCACGGGTTCCTTTTTTTTGGCGCGCATGCCGTTTCCAGCCCCAGAGAAAAGTGCCTCGGAAGCACTGGTCATTCAACCACCAGTTACTGGTGGTTTAAACCACAAGTACCTCGGTTTAAACCACAAGTACCTCCGACAGTCGCAGCTGGTAATGTGCCCTGACACCCTCGGATGAACAGACCTGGACTGGAGCACACAAATTCATACAAGTCGAGACGCTTTCACTTTATTTTTTCCCGTGGCTGATATATGGCCGAGGTGCTGGTTGTTTCAAACATGACTACCTTTCCCCAGTGGCACTTGAAAAACAAATATCCAGTGCCGTTTTGCTGGATATCCATCCAGGCGAAGCCGGCATCCATTGCAACCCGTTTTGGCTGGATGGATATCCAGTGAAATGGTGCCCAGGTACTTCCCGAGAGTTGCAGCTGTATACCCGCGGCTTTGAAAAAAATTCCTAAGAAAAATACTGGTGGTTTACAGATGGCGGAAAGAAGAAAAGCTAGAAGAATCAGGTCATAGAATCGAACACCCTGATAGTAAGGGTGAACAGTTAGAAAGGGGCCACACCTGATTTCGCCCAGGTGAGCTCCCCACGGATAGAATGAAGCCATCAAAAACCCAGTCCTCTATCCTGGAGGTTCTCTCACCACCACCAGGATGCGAGGTTTTTCGCAGTTCAGTCGAACAGGTGGGGCAGCCACAGGCCTTCTTCACCCGAATAGAACGCCCAGTCCTTGTCGTGGTATCTTGGCTGGAAGATGCATAGATACAGCTATAGTGACTGGGCGTTCTATTCGGGCGGGGAGAGGAGTAGGCAGTAAGGGACGTTCTGGCAAGCTGGAATTTGTACTCCAGAGGTCTGCGCTTGTCCTGCGTATTTGCTATGATTTCGTTCTTGTATGGGATGCTTTTTTTTCCTTTTTTTTTCAACAAGAACATCCCTTTTGGATGTCAGGGTTGTTGGCAAGAGCAACCACCGCTAGCACCACCATCTATTGGTGGGTAGCATCACCTGCTGGAAAACGGGTGACCCTGCTGGTCAGCTGGCGATGATCCCCACCAATAGTTGCAGTCTGAGCAGCAATGAAGAAGAACAGACCTGACAATACGGATTACGCAGGAACAGCAGTCTGCTCTAAGTTCTGACTCCTGAGTTTGTTTGAACAAAGGGTTTCAAATTGACAGGTGCTTTTTGTTTCTGTTTTTTTCCGAAGGGTTTGACAGATTAGTTTCAGTGAGAGCTATGGTTCAATCCGACAAGGCGAAGAGGTGGTCCAAGAGGTGCTTGACCAGGTCCTCTTCCAAGTTGACGTGGTCAGTCTGCGTGATGATTTGATTGTTGGCTCTTCTGGAAAGAGGAAGGAGAGGGGCACTGGGGCAAGCCTCCCACTTCGCAATGCAGGGATTAAGAGATTTTGGCCGTTGATCTTCATCATTCACGGCCAGATAACTCTTAATCTGTGGATGTGGGACCTAGCCTCCGTTTGAGGGATGAAGGAATCTCAAGCATTGAACCACCAGTACTTCCGAGCGGGCCGCGTTTGGGCTGGCACCGCCAGTCATTTTGCTGGGCCCGTCGAGCATGTGGCAGCATGCAAGGCGCATCGGAGAAGAAAATGGCCGGGAAACAAACTGGTGGTTTGAAGGAAGAGGGGCAACTACGAACCAGTCACGTTTTCAGTTTCTAAATCCAGCTCAGGCATCCCTCGAATACAACACACCCCCACCCAAACCTAAAGCTGGGTTGGATACGTTCACGATTTTTCCTCGCTTCAGAGTAAAAATTTGTGAAACCGTGAGTGAAAAGCATTTAAAACTGAGAACCTTGACTGCGTTCTAGTTTTTAATTTTTTTCAAAAGCTATATTCTTCTGTCAATTTCACCTCACACTACCTACCTACCACTACTCCTAATTGTAGGCATACAGGGAACCTCGTAGCAGCCAGAACCGTGTTCACAAGAGAACATGCGGGGGCTGCTCAGGACCTGCAGGTGGGCGATACCGGCTAGGGGACAGCCGGTAGCATCAGGGACCATGCCAACAAGACCAATCCCTGTGCCTCCCCTCAGGTCCCCTC
>BFEA01000641.1:595157-627238 GCA_003427395.1 Chara braunii
TTTTTTTTTTTTTTTTCTCCTCCCCTCCATGGTCGTTATTTTATTTTCTTGATTAGATCGCCGCTATCCTACCCTAACCACCCAAACCCCGGTTAGGGTTTTCTTAAGGTTTCTCTAGGGTTTACGGTTTTCCTATTCCCCCTCCTCTCCCGCCTCCTCCCGTCGGGCACCCTAGACCCGAACGGCTCCTCTCCCCTCGACCGGATTCGCGCCAACCTCTCACGCGCGACCCGTTGATCACGGTGTTGGGCGGCCGCAGAACAATCAGTCACCCGAAATAAAAGGAATTGGGTCGTCAACCAAACGCCCTGTTAAGATTTTGCGAGTACCCTTGTTGAAACTGTCGGGGAAAATTAGGTGTCCTAAGGTGAACCCATGAATTCCGACCGCTAGTACTAACCCTTAAATGGGATAATTTGGACAATCGCCTCTGCCGCGCTTGGCGCTCACCTTTTTTCATCTGTTACGAGGTCGTCTTCGAATTGGTCAGCCACGGGGCGAAGATGAGCTAGTAGGCTTTCGCGTGGTCTTTTCCAAGTTGACCAGTTTTTGTTGACGAAGAAAGAAACCTTAAATTTTATTTGATTTAATGATGAAATTGAAATAAATAATAAAATTCAAAATGATAAAAAGAAATGAAAACGAGTGATTATTTAATTATTTGTATCAAACACGCCCTCTTTGATTTTAACCGGAATTTACCTATTTATTTCGCTTCTTCAATTTAAACGGATCCCCTCTATTTTGTTATCCCTACCAGACTTAACTTAATTCGTGGTTTACTGATTCTTGTGATACCCTGGGTGTTGTGTGGGGACTCGGGTGGAACTTCTGCGGGCCCGACTATTGGGCGGTATTAATTTCCGCGCCATCTTAGACGCACTTACCTCGGCGAGCAGATCAGCGACCTAGTATTATTGTCATGACAAGTTGCCTACGACGGATGTTTAGTCTAGTTTGGGATCAGTATGGACACTGATTTGGTACAGGCACGGTGCTTGTGGTGTTTGGCACTACATCTGGTCCACAGTTCAGTACTTTGGCCTTGGTACGATTACTGGTTGGACACTTACATGGTATTGAAACAACATATTGCAGTCTGATCTCATTATTTTGGAATGGTCACTATTCCGGTACTGGTAAGACGCATTTGCTGCTCAGTATGGTATTTGGCATTGGTCGGGTACGGTTGTTGGTTCCGCACAGGTATGGTACTGGGGCAGCATGTTGAGATTTGTTCATATTTTTCCGGTCCAGGACTATTCAAACTGTTGTTCAAAACTATTAATCCTGGGCGTGTTGATTCCCAACTAGGATGGTTCATTGATGTTCAGCGGTACTATTCCATGGCACGTAATTGATTCGGTTCAAGGACTAAGTACAAATTACTCATTTTGTGATAATGTCAATCTTCGATCCACGGACACTGGCCTGGGACTACCGGACCCTCACCTTTGGTACCATTGAACTGGAGCTGCAGCTAGACAATATTCCGAGGTTGCGGGCCTGGTAGTGCTGGTACAGACAATGTCAATCCTCCGCTACTAACAGGTGTCGGCGGTGGGCGACTGAAGCGGGGCCATTTGAAGAATAAAGGGTAGACAAGCAGAACTGGGGGGTATTCGGCGTGTCCGGCATACGCAGCCCACGTGTACTTCGGTCTGGACTTGGCTATCCTTGTGGAGGGGGATATGAGGGAGGGATATGGAGGTGGAGCGATCCAATGAGGGGTGTGTTCTTGGCGTACCTTGCTCACACTAAGACCTCGGTCAGGGTTGAGAGGTCCCTGTTCGAGGATGTGAGGGAGGGTTCCCTGATTACTGCAGTAAGGAGGATATGGTGTAAAAGGGAGACGATGCGCAGGGTGTCCTCAACTTTCGAACGTGTGACATGGAGGGGAGAAGAGTATTGGACAGTAAGTAGTACCCAGAGAGTATGTCTGGTGTACGCTACTGAGGGGGGTAGAGCAGAAAGAGTTGCGAGCTTGGTGTTCTCCGGGCTCTGAGGGCAGTTGAAACTAGTATCTCCATGATCCCACGCCGAGACTGCGCAGGGAGGAGCGAAGAGAAACATACAGACAAAAGGGGACCATGGAGTGTCATGTACGAGATATACAGTGTGTTGGAATGGAGATGGAGGAGTAACTAAGGGTGCTCGTGAGGAAAGATCGATTGAGGGACAGGCAGATAGGCGTGGCTCGTGCACTCTACATGCCTCCCTCTTAGCACCGTCTCCCATAAGGAACGCAGAACAGCAGGTAACCTGCTGCCAAATCGAGTGATGGGAGAGAGAGCGTTGTAGATTCAAGACGTGCCTGACGCGCGAAGTGTCTCGTCGATTGGTGGCGAAAGTTTGAGTTCATCCGTTAGAGTAACGCCTAAGTCCGTGGACAGATTAGGAAGACCATGATTGGCGGCCATCGGACGAGATAGTGGACCCTGAGGAAGAGGAAGGTTCTCACGGTACCTGTTCGCAAGAGTGAGTGGGTAATAGTGTTGAAAGCAAGCGCGCTTATGCCAAAGCGACGAACGTAAGAGATCAGTGATCATGAGAGGGTGTATGTGTGACCATCAAGAAGTCTTAGCAAGAGTGAAGTGGGGGTACGTGACAGCGAACTAAAGTCAATCAAATACTGCTAACGTTCACGAATCGACCAGTTGGAGACAGTGCATTTTCCCTTGTTCTAGCCGAAGATTAGTCTGACAAGTCAGGAGTGAGGTACAACTTATGCACCTACCGAATAGCGGATTGTGTTGTCTCAATTGACGGTTGGTTGGAGCAACATGCTATCAGGGGTAATAAAAACGGGCATGAGAAGGGGACAGTTGAATAATCTGATCCGCCAACGGACTCTGTTCTTTCCTGGCGAGAGATGCTTTGCGTCAAACGAACCAACCTGTGAAGGGTTGCCTGATCGATCGGATAACTAGACTTGGTAACGAGTAGTTCGTATATGACAGAAAAAGGGAGCTCTGAGACCCTGTCTGATTCACATGCCGAGAGGAAGAGAATCAGTGTATATTGGTAAGAGGGTAGGCTCCTCGGGGTTTTGTCTGTCTTTAAATACAAAACCTCTACCATCCTTGCTTTTTTTTTTTTAATTATTTATTTCCTTTTTTATGTCATTTTCTCCCTTCGTTGGTTGAATGACGCTCTAAGAATCGTCTGGTGAACCGATTTTGGTCTTTGCTCGGACAAGCGTGAAAGATGAGCTCAGTCAAATGAGCGTGCAACCCGTGGGCGCATAGCAAACCATAATTATCCCTGAAATGAGCCCTCAGATTCGTCTTAAATTCGTCTGACTGATCAGCAGTTCCAAGCGAACGGGTACTATCGAGTCCAGAGCGAGCAGTCCACAGTTGTGAGTGAGGGAGAGAGAGAGTGAAGGAGAGGGAGTGTTGAGCTTGGTTTGTGTTATTTCTCATCTCAGTGGTTAAAAATGAGCTCAGTCAAATAAGCGTTCCGCCCTTGGCCGCAGAGCACACCATAATTAAATTTGTCTGAGTGATCACCAGTTCCAAGCAAATGGGTACTATCGAGTCCAGAGCGAGTAGTCCACGGTTGTGAGTGAGAGAGAGAGGGGGTGTTATTTCCCTGCTTAGTGGTTAAACTCGGTGTTCATTGTGAGTAGGGCTTTGGCTGATCGTGTATTGATTGTTCATTGCTCGAAACAGATGATGACTGAACTTTGAAAAATTGAATGCGCATTACACATAGCCTGAACGAGTTCTGGCCGCTCATTGGTCGGGCAAGTAATGATGAAACTCTCATAAATGGAAAGTTGAATATACATCGTTTGATCGAGCAGTGACTACTCATTGACAAAACGAGCCATGTTTGATCTTTGGTAACGTGAATCCTTATTGTTCATTGCCTGGTAAAGTATTGATTGCTCATGGGCTGAGCAAATGTTGGAGGAACTTTGACAAATCAAGTTTCCACTACCCATTATTAAAAAAAAGGGTTCACCGCTCATTGGCAGAAAAAGCCATAGCTACTATCAGGGCAGTTCCTAGCGCGTACGGAAGCCAAAACGCTGGTTAGGAACCACATCATCACAGGTCGCGAGATCTGAACGCCCTCTGCAGGAGCTCTACTCGGTCACGGGAGTGTTGCGGGCTAACGAGAGAGAGCCCTTAAGTTTTTGTGGGGGATCGGGGATCTAAATCTCTGACCACTTGTTGATCGTCATTTTTGTGTTACCCCCCCCAACTAACAAAACTATCGATACGAGTTTATGGCGAATAATCAGCCTTTTTATTCCAGTGTCAAAGGGAGGACAATCATCATTCCCCTGCCAGCTGTTGAGGACCTCGGAAGCAGGTGCAGCGGGTGACCGACGCTGCTACCCCTGGCTTCAGCGAACGGCAGGAGTTTCCCTCCTTGGGTTTCCTCCCAATGAGGCGAGCCGACTCACGACTACCCACTCCACTCTCGCGATCCCTCCCTCTCGGCGGTGGTCCCCTGTCCCCACGCCACAAACCATCTCTTTCCCCGCCTCTTTCTCTATCTCCCGCCATGTCTACTCCCATACGTCCACCGCCCACGGACGGGACTACACCCGGGGAGATCATCGCGGTGCCCTCCATCTCCCAGGCGTCCACCCACCTGACGGTCCTGGGTCAGACCTCTTTGGACCGCAATGACCTTCGCGTTTTTCTTGCATCCCTCCTTGCACCTTTGCAACCGTGACTTGATGCGCTTGCACCCCTGGAGGGGCAAGCAAATGCGCTCGTGTCTCACCCTTGAATTTCATCGCCTCAAGGGTTCTCTTCACCGCTCTCACACCCCATCCCTTATCGGTTCAGAGTCTAGCTCCCCACCACTCCAAACATGGAGACGTGGTGGTTCGTCCTCCCCATGAGTCCGTCCCAGCACTCTCCCTCTGCGGTGGTGAGTGTCGTTGCCGCTCATACTACCATCTGTTGTGGCACACCCGTCATCCCCTGCCACTTTGGCCACTACCGCCGATGTTGCTGCCTAGATACCAGTATCTGGCCAGGTAGTTTCACCTACTCATCCCGGTATGGCTTACTAGCTTCCCGCTACGGTCCCGACACTACTGACCGAAGTCCTCCCTCCTCCCATCATCTCCTCACTTCCACCTCAGGGTTCCCTACAGTTCATTACTCCTCCCGCTAGGGTACCCTCTTTGCCTCCTCCACCTCCGACCCCGCGCACCCAGCAAGTGGCTACCTTGCAAGCCACCGTCGTGCAACACGAGGCGGACATTTTCACCCTGAGATGGCCTCACCCTTCACAGGCTGCTCACCCTTCTTTTTCTTATACTGCCCCTCCCACATTTGTCTTGTCGGCTCGTTTCCCTCGACCGACTTCTCCCCCTCTACACTTCTACCTCACCTCTCCATCACAGCTGGTTGCGGCCGTTGCCTGCACCTCTGGTGGACCTTCCACCAGCGGCCCTGATCAACAACCTGCCACCACTTCCACCCTTGCACCAGCCCCGATATTTGTCGTCGCAGTGCAGGCCTATCAGCCACTCTCCCCCAGCCGTCAGCACAACGGTCCCCCCTTTGTGCGCCTGTCGGATATACCCGACTACGATGGTACACTTTGTGTGTCGCATTGGTTACAGGCTGCCACACAATGGCTGACACTAACAAACACTTGTAAGGAATTGTGGTGCTCTATGCTCACAACTAAATTGCGAGGCAACGTGTTCTCCGCAAGGGATAACTACTATACCCATCGTACTCGTTCGGGTGAGGCTCTCACTCTCACGGACTTCACCTCGTTCCTTCATGATCGCTATGACACTCTACACAACGCGACCGACGCTGTAGATCGGGTCACCCAGACGCAGTGGCGAGGGTCCTCTGCACCAATAGACCTCGAGCGTCTCATCCGGGTGTTTCAGGAAGCCCGCCTCATTTGTGATGAGGCACTCTTACTTGAGGTCCTTTTGACCAACAGATTCCTCGTCATTCTTCCGACTGACTACCGCATCGAGCTCTGGCGACATATCTTCGCCTCCACAGAGCAGGCTTACGAGGCTGCTCGACAGTACCACAAGATGCAGAGTTGCTTCTCTGACGCCCCATCTCGGTCGCGACCCGCCGCCCTCACCCAGTCACGCGACACTACTCACGGTCGGTCCTCTTGTGCAGACCGTTTTCGATGACCAGCTCGACCTGGAGCGTCATTCTCTCAAAGCTACAGTTCTCTCGAGTATGGCGAGGACGCCTCAGTCAAGCTTCACCCTACCTTTGGGAACGCCCCCGAGGACATCGGGCTTCGGGATGTCATCCAGTACCACTTGGATGACGACATTGTCCCGTGGCCGAGCGCTTGCAGATAGCGATGTCCACCATGGGTTGTCCGCGCAGTCGGGTTGCACAAGTTGGCGCTCGTATGTTCACGATCCCTCAAATAAGCCTCCTGCAGCGTTTCATTCCTCCCCGTGGGGCTCTATCCCCTAAGGAGTGTGCCGCCCTCGAGACCCGCCGCGGTTGCTTTCGTTGCCACCAGGATGAACGCACCTCCTCACGGTGTCCATATAATGTCGCCCTCGATCAACACTACGCTGAAATTTCTCGTCATCACCGATCTCAGTTCCCCCCGGCCTTGCCCTGCCAGTTACATCCAACTAGCCATAGTGCATTGTACCGCTGAGGCCTCGCACGTAGTCGGCTTCCCGACCACAGAGTTGCGATTTGCCCGTTTGGCTACCCCACAAGAGGATGCTTAGGAAACGATAGATGTTGTTCCCTTTGCCCCACCATTTGTCGATCGTCAGCCACACAACAGACCGACGCATCTAGTCCTTCCCTTCCGAGACTTTTGACGTGTCGTGCCATTCGCACAGCTCGTTGTAGTGCTCAACTGACGACTCGCGATGACGTTGTGTCATCTCTCCTGGATTTGAACATTCTTCAGGCTCACCAAAAATGACTCACGAGATACATAAACGCTCAGCGTCGTCTTCTTACTCTGCTCTCTAACCTAGATTGCACCCTCCCCATCATTCCTGTCCGCTTCATGACATCTGTGAGGATGCACCACGCTTTGTGGAACTTCGGCTCGCAGAGAGATTTCGTTCACCCTCACGTGGTTGAGGAAGCTCATCTAGCTGCCTCCAAGTCTCACTCTCCTATCTTCGTTACCCTCAGAGATAATAAGACGCAGCGCTTCTTCGATCAGACGGTCCCTAACCTCCACTTTTCCCTTACCCTCTTGCAACTGGATAGTACCCAGGCGCCTCGGTACTACCATTCTTTCACATACTTCGACGTGTTGGAGACTGGGCACAACTTTATCCATGGCATTCCCTGGTCTCGCCGGTTCCGTGGCACAGAGGCCGAATGGGTTACCGAGACACTTGTTCTCAAAACGAAGTGTTGTCAGACCCATCGAGTCCCCTTCATTGGAACCACGGATGACACCCATCCTTGAAGAATATGTTCTCGTATACCGGGACGACATCTTGGTGTACAGCCGTACCTTAGAAGATTATCTCATACACCTCCGCGATGTCCTATAACGCTTACGCAAGTATGGCTTTTATGTCAGGCTCAATAAGTGTCGCTTTGCCCAGCGCAAAGCGGACTTCCTAGAACACCACGTATCTGACCATGGTCTCCACTGCACATGGATGACGCAAAGATCACTGCTATTGTAGAGTGACCCGTCCCCACATCCGTCAAGCAGCTTCGCAGTTGTACGCCTTACTAGCTACTATAGTAATTGGCATCCGGGGTTAACGCCAGCTATTCCTAGGTCCTTACCTCCACCCTCCTACTGAAGAACCTGCCGTGGTTTTGAACACTCCTCTGTGAGGACGCATCTCGCACCCTCAAGAAGGCGGTGACTTGTGCACCGGTACTTCACCTCCCCGATTTTTATCGCCGCTTCATAATCACCAATGATGCATCAGATTTTGCAGTAGGAGTGTATTGTCTCATGTGTTTCTCTCTCCTCTTGATTGACCTTATCCCCATGTTCCTCCTTCCCCCCCAGTTCTGCTGACACTGTTTCTCGACTGACGCCTATCCTCCCACCACTTCATCCAACTCATAGTCCTCTCGTCACTTACTCCCCGACCATCGTGAGGATGGGACTGTCGAGGCTCCAGTTGGAGATTGTCTGATCGCTTTCTACTCCCGTCAGCTACTGTCTGCCGAGATAAACTAAACTCTTGATGAACGTGAGGTTCTCGGAGTAGTTGAGGCTACCCGGCAACGGTGTTATTATCTCCATGGGGCGCCCTTCACGGTGCGCACGGATAGCTCGGTTGTCAAGGCTTTCCTCACGAAGCTCAAGCTTTCCCGTCGACAGGCACATGGGTGACTTGATTTATCCAAATTCAGTTTCACCACTCAACCTATCAAGGGTGAAATGAACCGTGTCGTTGATGCCTTGTCCAGCCGTCCTGATCACAATTAGGAACCCATCTATCTTGTTGTCATCTTCATCACCACTGTTGATCAGTCGGTGATTGGCGCATATCTCACTCAGTACCGCCACTGCCCGGATTATCGCATCATCCATGCGACACTGCGGGGTGGCAAGACCGTTCCTTCATACTCCCTCGGTAAGAACGGTCTCGTGTACTAGCATGGCAGATCTGATCGGCTAGAACCACGTATCAGCGCCCCCTGCAACGGACAGCTCCGCGTCCAGGCCGTAACATAGTTCCATAACCAGGCAGTCACTGGTCACATGAGTTTCCACAAGACGTTGACTCATGTCTACTGCCTATACACCTGGCCGGAGTCCAAGGACTTCGTCAAGGCCTACGTCCAGGAGTGTCCTACCTGTCAGGAGGTGAACAGTGTGAACCACCTTCCATATGAGTTACTTCAATCCCTACCTATACCTGAGGGTTGTTGGCAGTCCACCTTGATGAATTTTGTTAGTCCCCTCCGGCGTCTCCGCCCACCCACTAAGCGTGGTCATGATGATATCTTGGTCGTCGTCGATCTCTTCATGAAGCGTACACGTTTTGTACCATATCGCTATCACATTAGGGCTCGTGAGGTCGCCGACATCATCTTTGGTCGGGTCGTGAGAGATCACAGCTTACCTCAAAGCATCATCTCCGACCGTAACCCGCACTTTACCAGCACATTCTGGTGACGCTTACACGAGGGGTACGGATCTCAGCTCCGCTTCTCATCGTCTTACCACCCTCAGATAAATGGTCAAACTGAGGTCACCAATAAAACTCTCAGTAATATCCTCTGAAAAATTATTAGGGATGACCAGCAGTGAGACTTACACTTAGACCGCGCGGAGATTGTGTACAACCATGTCATTTCACCAGTCACGAGGATGTCGCTCTTCTATTGCGACCTCGGCTACCACCCTCGCGTACCCGCGAATTTCATACGACTGTCGCAATTGTGCCCTTACACTCGTTGTCCTGAGCTTGACCACTGGATCGCCCACATAGCGACGATTATGAATCAATTCAATATGTAAATAGCGGATATAGATTAAAGGTAAATTGTCTGCCTTCCAAGCAGGGGATATGGGTTCGATTCCCGTTATCCGCAATTGCGATTTGATGAAAAAAAAACTGAGATAAATAAAATGCGCGTATCGGACTCTCAGACTCGTATGGCTGCACGAGCGAACCGATCACGAGTGGATCATCCATTCAAAGTCGGTGACGATATGCTCGTCGACGCACGTCACCTGCAGGTTGAAACGGATACGCTTCACAAGTCCAAGCGTGACTTCTTTGGTTCATGCCGCATCCTTCTGGTCGTCGGTTCTGATACTACCGCTAGTCCGGTCAACTTTTTGTGTGAAGTCACCCGAGCACCTTTGACAGGTTCGCGTACACGATGTTTACCACGTCTCCTTGTTGTGTCCTTATCGGAGACTGTCTGAGCGCTTCGTCGAACATCCTAATAAGCGCCCCCCACCTATCATGGTGGACAGTCACGAGGAGTTCATCATTTTCGACATCGTATCTCGCCCAAGTTACCAACGATACCCCTCCACTCATCGTTGGAAGAGCTATCATGATGAGGAGGCTACTTGGGAGCCCCTTAAGCACTTGGAACATGCCCGGATGTTGGTGCACGCATATGATCGTGCTCGCGGTGCTGAGACATTTGCTCCTACTTAGCCGATTGACCCTCTTCCTCCTCCTTCGGCTGAGGAGATCGCTGAGGACAAGCCCACTCCCTCCGAGGTTATTCTTCAGCAGCAGATGAATGCCTCTGCGCGTCTACAACGCACTCGTCCACACTCTCGGCGGCTCAACGACTGACACTTTGATCACCTACTATCTTCGTATTAACTCACACCTTCGCGTACTTCATCATCAACTTCTTTAGGATGTAAGCGTTTTGTGGCTCTGCTTCGATATCGACTTGACTCCTACTTCATCGACGTTATCGACCACTTCGACGATTTCAACTACCTTATCAGCTTCAGCTACTTTGGACGTGACTCCCTCACACCACCACCCGACCTTGTATATTTCATTGCGTGTGTCGCATGATGGTTCTCACTTAGCCGGGTCTCTCTAAGTTGGGTTCTCCCTTGGTATCCCATAAGCATTGGGACTGTAGCGTTATTTTGGCTTCCCCGCTCTCAGATCTAACTTCGTTCCTCAGTCAGTGCGTTATGTGCATGTTTCCCTCACCCACTGCACCCCTCATGACCCTAGTGTCGGCCATTGTATGTCGTCAGTTAGACATATGACCACCCTCTTTCAGACTCCCCTTTCATGGCCGACCCCTCATGGTGTCACCCTTTCATTAAGCGTTACCCGCCTTGATGGCCTATCTGTTAGGGTCATTGGTTTTGCTTCGCTACCACTCTCTCACCCTGAGCCTAATGACCTTCCCACCTTTGTGCGTAACTGCCCTTAGGAATTTCGATTTTTAAGCTGCATTCACCAACTTTGAGACCATGTCACTCCTAGTGGTTCAACGACACGATATCACGTTGTGGCATATTGCTCTCTTTTCCATTTAGTATCGAGGCAATTGCCTCCACGACTTTAGGATTATATCTTGCTACATGTCATTTTTTGTTGTTAGTTAGGATGTGTATACCAGACATTTGCTTTTCATTTGACATTATGTAGCTTAGGCTGCATCGCATGGACTCTGTGACGGAGTTTGCTCCGCATCCTAGATTTTTCAGCTTTCTTTATAGCAGAGTTCTACTTCTTTTGCGGATAGCATGTTTATGGCTCTTGCGATTCATTACAGGTATGAGGATCGTGCAACGGGCCTCTATCTGATATATCCTACAGCCAGGGTCTATCAAGCTATTTGCCTGTTCGGCTTGTGGGACCTGGTTGTGGTCGGACCCTACAGGTCGTGTGCTGTTTCAGTCCAGTCCAGTCCTGCGTGGTACCACTGTCAGTACCAGCAATCCAGTCCAGTCCAGTCAATTCGTTGGGGGTATACCCCAGCTAGAGTTTGTTTTCATTGATTCTTCATTTTGCACCCCACAGGTTGTGTGTTGTTTCAGTCCAGTCCAGTCTTGCCCGGTACCACGGTCAGTACCAGGTCAGTCCAGTCCAGTCCAGTCAGTTTGCTGGGGGTATACCCCAGTTGGAGTATGTTTTCATTGATTCTTCATTTTGGAGTACGTGTATGTTGAGTCCATGTCAAAGTAGAGTTGTTCCTTCCAGATCTATCCCCATCTCCATTTTGCTCACCCCTTCGTCTTCATCTTGCCAGACAGTCATCCCGACGGGTCCGCCACAACTAGGGTATCATTTCGCTTGAAATCCGTCCAAGCAAAATGGGTTGCATGCAAGGCCCTGAGAATGTGTTTCTCATGGTTATTTTGTGGCTAGACATAAACGTACTTCCCCCGCCAGTTTCATATATGCTTGATTGATTTTGTGGTGTGTGGGAGAAAGTTAACCTTAGACACTGCTGCTACTCGATGGGGGTTAGGGGACAATGAAAAAGCGGGGGCAGCACAACTACTGACAAAATGTTTGGTCTTTGCGTAAGTCGGACCCCCACTGGCGGCCCCAACCCTCCACCCTTAACCACTAGGGCAAGGGCAACATGCAAGATTCCCTTAATTGTGAGAGGTAGCTATGGTTGCAAGGGTCCCCTTTATAGAGCCTTAGGAGTAGATAGTTATTGAAGGGCGACAGAATTTGAGAGAATAATATAGTGCAGGTTTCTATTTTAAGACAAAAAAAAGGTGGCAACTAGACCATAGACTTTGGGGCCTCTGCCAAACGGCAATCGTTGTCGTTGTTGTTGTATATTTTGTTTTTTTAAGCAGTCGCTAGAGACCTACTAACTGGGCCGAGGAGGAACAATATATTAGGTCCACACTTCAAGTTGGTGGACATTGTGTTTGCACTAAGCTGATATGAACCTAAGTGGGCCGTTTTTTTTCTGTTTTTTTTTTTTAAGGCTAATTCTTTTAAACCACCAGTACATTTCCCATATGTCGTCCGCGAGCACTGCGCGTGCCCTGAAAATCAAGGCTAGCCACCGATTCAATTTATCGACGATCGCCCTTCCATTTTAGAAAAAATAGTTGGGAAAGGTACTGGTGGTTTACGCCAAACAATGGCGAGTTTTAACGTCATGTTCATGGTTCCTAAGCACAACTGGGACTTGAACAGCGATTTCGTTAAAACAGGCGTATTTTATTTTTCTACAAATTTAAATTGAAAATCCAAACTATGGCCAAAATTTGATGAATTTTTGGTACGGCGTTTAGAAAACGCCCTCCCCCCTCGATGTATCTGGATTCCACCAAAGTTCATATACATCCAGGAGGTACGATGTTTTTATAACGTCGTGCCCCATGGATGTATGTGGACTTTGGCTGAGTCCAAATACATCGAAACGTCGAACCCCCTGGATGTATGTCGACTTTGACTGAGTCAAGATACATCGAGGAGGTAGGGTGTTTTTTTAACATTGTATCCAAAATTTCATCAAATTTTGGCCACTGTTTGGATTTTAAATTTCGTTTGAAACAACCATTTTGATAAAACGGACATAATATATTTTTTGAACGAAATTGAAATTGAGTTTCAGGGCCTAAATCCCCTCCAATTTTTTGGTTCTTGGGGTACGGCGTTTTGCTTCGGAGCCAAAAATTTGGTTCGGATTTTGACCCAATAATTTTAGGAACGCTAGACCCCAAGAGCCAAAAATTTGGACCGGAATCCAGCCCAAAAACTCAATTTCAGTTTCGTTCAAAAAATATAATATGTCCGTTTTGATGAAATCATGGTCGTTAAAATATATCCGTTTTGACGAAATCACTACTCTTGGCACTTAGAAAGATATGGTGGCATGGGTGTGTCTATTTCTTTCATCCAATTCACTGCCTACCGGGCTACTTGCGCGGTTGTGTGATTGATGGGTAATGAACTTGGCAAGAAGGCCATAAATGGTGTGGGACTAGGAAAATTTTATGCACGGCCGGGCACCCGGGTGTGACGCTCGAAGGGGTCAAATGCCCGGGGAATCCGAGCGTGCAAAAAAAATTAAAAGAAATAATAATAACAAAAAAATATATATATATACAGGGTTGTAGGCCGAACGTACAGAGACCCCTAAGCGGACCCCCGAACGTTCGGGCGTTCGGGTCCCCGTATGGGCCCCAAACCTGAAGGTGTTCGGACCCCTCAAAAAACTATTGTGGCACCTAAATATTATTTTTTTTTCTGAAAAATTTTCTGTGAGTTCCTTGTGATGTAAGGTATCTCCCTCTTAATGTTGAAGCCATTCTATTGAGCAAAAACAAAATGAAAAATCGTAAAGATGGTGGTGTTAAAACTTGCTAGCCCACTCACTAATTTGTTTTTTCTTGTTTTTCACTTTTCGTTTCTCTTTTATTTCGGGGCATGAAACAAAATATTATTTTTTTAAAATTCATTTGTATATTATCTATTATGTAAGATACACATATACAAATTTTCATGGCAATTGTGACAGCCAAAAAAAAATTAAAAATTACCAAAGATGGCAGTGTCAAAAACGTGCTCGCCCACTCAATAATTTTATTCTCGTTTTATTTTTTTTAATTTTTTTTATTATTATTTATTTTTAGTATTTGATTTTTATTTCAAATTTGGTAAAGAATTTGGATGTAACATTGAGGCAAATGTTGTTGAATTCATTCTTCTGTATAACATATATATATTTTTCAGATTGTTTGGAATTTTTTATTTTTTTTTTTATTTTTTTTTTTGTCTGCGTTAGGTCGAACGGCCGAACGAGTCGAGAGGGGGTGCCGATTTTTTCCAGAGTTGGCTGTCAAGGGGGGGAAGGGGGGTATAAATTATTTTTAAAGGGGCTAAGAGGGATTTAAGGGGGGTCCTTAAGTGTGATTTTGTTATTTTCTTTTTTATCTCCAATTCGGTGAGGAATTTTGATGTGACCCTTGGCCAAAAGTTGTTTGTATTGCAATTATACACAACAAATGTTTTTTTGGAATTTTTTAACTTTCGTTTCTTTTCTCTTCTTTTTTTGTTTTTTGCGTTGGGGCTGCCCGGAACCCTGCCCGGGGGTCATGCCCGGTCGGGCACCTGGGCGGGTATCCGGGCACGAGTTGGGTGCCCGGGCGCCCGAAAAAACAACCTAGGTGTGGGAACCTTTTTTTTTTCCTTTTCTTGTGTTGGGGGGGGGCACAAATGTTCCAATCTATTCTTAGGGAGCAGCACGTTCTGGGAACAGGGTCCAACGTCCCATATAGAGTTACACAAGTCATTTGAGATACTGGGGTCATTACTCGGCTTCGGCTGAGAATCAATCTAAGAACTATTGGAGAAAATCAAGAGAATTAAAGGAGATGTTGAAAAACCATAAATGACTAGTGACCTCTTCTCGAATGCTCAAAACCCCTAGACTCCCACAAAAAACTCTCTCAGATTGTCCAACACTGTCTTATTCCCTGTCAAGTTGTCCCAGGCCTCACACCCCTACCCGGCTAGGTTACAGGGCAACACGACTCTCCCCAGCTCCAGCCAGTGTCGTCTCAACAGCAACCCTCGGTTGTCCCTCGGAATGCCAACCCCAAAGCATCCCCATATCTCTCTACCAGGCCTCACGCTCCTGCAATCAACAGGTTACCGCCCAAACTAAACTTATTTATTAATAACGGGGTGAATCCGTTATTTGGCAATTGCCTTATCGTCTATCAGACAAACATGGTTTTTTTCTTTATTCTCCAAGAGGACGAACTTAATTACAACAAATCGAAATTGAGATTACGTACCTCAAAATTCTTCTAAGGAAAATACTGGATTCATTAGGAAACATGTGGTCTGCTGCGCACACCACCTGGAAGCCTTGGTTTAATTGCCACTGGTACTGGCTCAGGAACTCGTGTTTCTTGCGGAGGATGGTGTTGGAGTACGAAGGGTCTATCTGGTTCCCGGACCTCTCCCACAACGTAGGTGCGCCTCCCGCCGAATCCCGCAAACTTTCGGGTCCTTGTACCTCCAAAGTGTCCACTTGTATATATGTTGATCGTACACAATTTGTCAAAGCTTGCTTCATGTTCTCAAAGCTATGCACATTATGCATGACTGGGTTACCTGTTTTTTTATTTATCACAAGGCTTAGCTAATATCTAAGTATATCTTATAGATGTTGTTTGATGTTGGAAGCAGGGTTACCTGACCGAATGTTTGGGGGCCCCCGGGCTGGCCCCCGAACGTTCGGGCGTTCGGGGTCCCGTTCGGGGGCCGAACACCTCTAGGTTTGGCCCCCGCCAAAAAATATTTCGGAGCTTAAAAATAAGTTTTTGTTATTGAATTGTTTTTTGTGAGTTCTCTATGATGTAACCTACACGCCTATAAATTTTGAAGTCATTCTGCTAAGCCAAAAAAACATTAAAAATCGTCAAAGATGGGGGTGTCAAAACGTGCTCGCCCACTCACTATTTTGTTTTTTTTCACTTTTAACTTTTTGTTTTCACTTTATTTCGGGGCCTAAAWAATTTTATTATTTTTTGAAAATTTTTTAATGAGTTATTGATTATGTAACGTATCTGTAAATTTTCAGGGCATTTGTCAATGCCAAAACCTGTCTCTTATACACATCTAGATGTGTATAAGAGACAGCGTTCGGGCGTTCGGGTTCGGGCGTTCGGCCCATCCCGAATGTCGGTAACCCTGGTTGGAAGTAAAAACAATTGAAAAGTTGTAATTAGTAAAGAGTACTACAGACCATGCAAATAGAGGTAATTTATGCATGGTCATTCCTGGGCCACGCATCGTAAAAATAGTCGTAATGATATTGATAGCACCTACTATTGAGGAAACACCCGATAAATGAAGATTAAAAATAGCTAAATCCATAGCTCCTCCTGAATAACAGGTTAAGACCATCCACCCGGTACCAGCACCTATTTCCACTAAAGTAGAACTTAAAAGAAGTGAAAATGATGGTGGTAGTAAGGAGGAAGACCTGAGTTGGAATAATGTTCGAAGTTTATTTCAATTAACACAAATGTGTCGCATAAGTAGCGACCTATACGAATGGTGTAACGACTGCCCCGTTGTCTCCAACATGGGCTCAGTGAAATTGAATTCTCGGTGAAGATGCGGAGTACCAACGGCTAGATGGTAAGACCTCGTGCACCTTAACCATAGCTTTGCATTGACAACCTTGATTGAATGTATAGGATAGGTGGGAGGTGGTCATCAGTGACTACCAAGCTTGAAATACCACTTTTTCATGTAAGGGTGTCTAATTGCCAAAACAATTGGATTGGTAAAACCTTGCGTAGTGGTAGTTATCTGGGGCGGATGCCTTATATGGGGAGCTTACACAGTGATGTTAAAGGCAAATTTGGTTATATCTTGAAACCTCCACCGAGTATCCAATAATGAATGTGTCGGTACGGATAATCAGCAGGAAAGGAAGAAGCAATTTTTTTTTTCCCTTCTTTGCTTGATTATGTAATAAATCGCTTATCTCACTTTGTGTTCTATCCATTGTAAGACTTTGAAACGTCGGATGATGAGGATTCTGGTCGATCCGATGGACAACAATAGTGCAACTTCGACGCGAAAGGCAGTTTTTTTTCTCCTTGGTCCCCATGTAAAGGGTGGTGTGAATCTGAAGTAGATTAGGCGTTAATTACATTTCCTCTGCCAGTGAGGGGTTTGATATTTCTTTTGCGGATAGGATTGTGTTTTTCCACAACTGTCTCTAAGTCTAAAGGCAAATTTCAAGGAGGTTTTCCTACACTTTTCTCTTTCGACTTCTGCAATTCATAGAGTGCCCGTGTCGGTCGGTGTTTCCCAAAGAGCCCTCGGATCAGAGGCGAGAACCCCAGTTTCACCCAGGCAGTTCAATCCCCTGCCCAAAATCCTCGGCCACACCCCACCTACTCTGATGGGTGCTCCCGCGGGTATTGGATGCTGCGCGAAGCGTGAGGTCAGCGTATCACCACTGTGCCAGGAAGCACCACGAGTACCTCCCCATATATCGGCCACGGGCATAAATTTGCCCCACGTGCCAAAGAGAAATGAACCGACACGGATGTTTCTGGCCGGGGCCGTCAGCCATTTCGATTCCCCACAGAAGGTCCGTGTTGACAGCTGCGGTATTTTTTTCAAGCAGGAAAAGGTACTGATGGTTTAAACCTTGCATGATGAACTCGTAATCATGCTGGTCTTATGAGACTTGGGGCAGAGACTCTAGACTAGCTAAACTAGGCTCTGTGGGTAGACTGCAGTTCTCTTGGTGGTTACTGAACCCTTTAGACTAGGCTCTGTGGGTAGACTGCAGTTCTCTTGGTGGTTACTGAACCCTTTAGGGCATAGGGAGGCTTCAGTACCCCACCGTAGAGAGCATGTGGTTTAGCATAGGGGAGGTTTAGTGATGAATTTGGTCTTATGGAAGTTCTGCTGCTCCCGTTTTGATTGGAAACAACCCCCTTTTCCTTTTTTATTGGAGAGCCATTATCGGTGGGCTTGAAGGGACATGAACCCGGTTTCCAGGAGCTGAAGCCGAGTAATGGTCCCATTTTTTTCTTGGCTTCTTTACCTGTTGTATCTGGACAGGACAGCCTTTCAGGCCTTTTTTTATTGTCATTCTTTTCTTTTCTTTTCTTTTTTTTTTTTTTTTTTTTTATTATGGGTGTCATTGCGGACTCCGGACACACGGGGTTGCCGACACAGCTATTGGCTGTCCTGACATTCTCTTATTCACCGTAAGACCACCTCCTTACCCATCCTCTCGGCAATTCTCCTAGCGCACCCCTATCCCTACCATCCTACCTCAGTATTACTACTCAGGACTATCACCATGGTATTTCAGAGGGCGACTTGGACCAGACAGTAGTTCTAGGCACCTGGGCTAGGCTGGACCAAGCGCGAAGCCTTGAGCCCCTCCCAGCCCCAGTTGAGGCACAGTCAAGCAAGCCACGTTACTCGGGTACATCGGGCGCCAGGCTCTAGTATTATGTCTGCTTCTCCTACCAACCCCCATTCTGGCATGTGTATACTATATATGTGTCCTGGCATGTTTCTCCTTTCTACAGATGTCAGATACCGAGGCTGGACAGGGCCAAGCGCGAAGCCTTGAGCCCCAGCCAGCCCCAGTCATGTGTGTACGTGCTATCTGTGTGTTATTCATGGTTCTCGATACCGAGGCCAGGCAAGGACAACCGTGAAGCCTTGAAAACCCCAGCCTACCCCCAGTCATGTATGTGTATATGC
Organism: Chara braunii; assembly: GCA_003427395.1. NCBI lineage: Eukaryota > Viridiplantae > Streptophyta > Charophyceae > Charales > Characeae > Chara > Chara braunii. The sequence goes on from BFEA01000641.1 coordinate 613,807, forward strand.
CATGGTTCTAGATACTGAGGCTGGACAGGGACAAGCGCGAAGCCTTGATCCCAGCCAACCCCAGCAGTAGTGCGGACCCCCACCAAGCCCCAATTGAGTTCTGTATATATTGTAGGGTTGTATTGTCATATGAATGGTGGGCCGGTCTGTGCAAGAAACCGCCCCAAAGTCTCTAGCCAGACTCGAACCCACACGCTGTGTTGTGTAACTACAATGCCCTATCTTATGTGCTGTGTTCTGAATTGATGGCAATGTATGGAATGCCAGAACAGGGGAGAATTTCAGAACAATCAATAGCTACGTCAAGCAACCCACGCATAGTCAAGACCCAGCATACAACAACCAGGACTACCCCTTGGGTGGTGCGCAGGCAATGTCTGTAATAGTACCATGCGTCGGCCCAAGGGGATGTATGTCCAGCCGTGCGTCACTCTAACGCCCTGCCGGTGTCCATGCGCAAGGCTGTGGAGTTTTGAAGCCGCAACCTTATACCACAGTGCGCATTTCCAACCGGTGCTCTAACCACTGAGCTATGTCATCCTTGCGCAGGGGCCATGCTAATCTTCTCTGTATTGTTCCCATTTTACCAGATGTCCCGAAGGACTTTTATTGTCATTCTAGTATTAAGGGGAACCCTGCAGCGGCCACATCCATGCTTAGGCGTCCAACGAGGGAACATGCGGGAGCTGCACCCACCCCAGCAGGTGCGATACCTGCTACAGCAGGTGGGTGATACCTGCCAGGGGTCAGTCGGTAGCATCAGGACTGAGCTTCTTCGATGGGTCAGTTGCTCCGCCTCCCCTTCGTCCCCTCCCCCTATGAGCATCAGCAGTCTGTGCTCAATGCCACTCCGGGGGACCAACAGCCTATCTGTAGGTGGCAAGCACCAATCTTGCCCAGGAAGGTACATGAGGCCTGTGGGGATTGACCCCAAGACCTCGTGAATGCCACTTTCGTGCCTCACCAACTGATCTAAGCCCCTGGATTCTGAGAAATTAAAAGCCTGTGCGGGTCTCAAGAAATAATAATAATAATAAAAAAAAACCGGAGGTCTGACAGGATGGCAGTGGCGAGTCGTTGGAGCCACAGCTGCTCTGTCTGTTTGGTGAGTGGCGTAAAGAGGCCCTTAGACTATTGAGTGCCCTACTGCTACCCGTAGTCAGATCCTCTGCAACCTATACCCTTCGGGCCCATAAACTGTAGGCTATCTCAACAGCTGAATTCTGCGGAACTTTCAGTGTGCTTAAAAAAAAAAAAAAAAAAAAAAAAAACTTTCAGTGTGAATAGAGATAGAATGGCCGTACGTTCTATTCGAGCCACGACAGGTAAGCGCAGCAGGGGTGATGCTAATGCTAACAATTCAGTTCAGATATCAAACGGGAAGGAAAAAGAGACTGATCAGAACAGATGCCAGAGTCAATCTCTGATACCTTTCTCGGCCTTTTTCTTTTTGTTTTGTTTTGTTTTTTGGCGAAGATCAGGTGCACTGTATGTGTCTGTTCTGATCAGTTTAGTATCTGATCCGGGCCACCCAAAAAAACAAAAAAAAAGGTCGATCTCTGCACGTGAATCCGGCAAAGAAGCGCGTGAATCCGCTGGGAACAAGTGCACCTCACACCCGTGAAATGCTGAACTACCAGGGTAGTAGGCGGCCGCCACAGGCAAGTACGGAGAAGGGAAGGGGAAAGAAAAGTGACATCCAGGGCATACTCACAGGAGGACTTTTCTACCGGTGTCTGGACGTAATTGGGGTCAGATACTTTACGATAGTGCTACCTACCTCTTGTAGGTGATTATGCTCTCTCACATTTCGCCCGCAGCTTCCGACCTTGCCGGGCTGGATGTCGTATTTCAACAGTCGTCTGCTTCCAAGGTCGGGTTTTTTTCTTTTTTTTTTTGGCGACCAAGGTCGGGTTCGAGCCCTCGTGTGTACTTCAACAGTTCACGAAAAAAAAAAAAAAAAAAAAAAAAGGAACAATTCAAGAGGACGACCCAGTTGGTAGGCTGGACATCTTTCCTTTTTGTTTACATTGCGTGTACCTGGGAGTGTGGCGTGCAACAGTAAGGGCCTCGTGGCACTACTCCCCATCGGCCAACATTTTGATTGCATGTGGACATCAATTTAACCAGATGCATTCGAAATCTTGGAGGATGGTGAGCCCTGTAACCAGGGCCTAACAATGGAAGGTTGGGGTGTTTAGCATCGACATTTGGGGTGCTGTGCCTGTGTTTGGGACGACGGATAGACTGATTACGCTCCTCCCTTGCTATTGGTGTGTTGGTGCTGCTGGATGAGATGTTTTGGCCCGCGTTTTGGAGTTGAGCAGAATTGCACGTGAGCCCACAGGTCGGTGACCCTGTTTTAGTCACGTCGCCGGCGTTCTGTTCACCGGTGGTGGGAGGACTTGAATTGCAACAGTGGCCTTCACACGGTTTTGTCGTCGTTTGTTTTTCTAGTTAATTACCTGTATAGCCTCTACTTCTGGGCTTAGCTAGGGGGAAGGAGAAAACGAAAATCGGGACGGATTTGATGACATGTTGTAACTTGGGTTACTTTCTGCCGCCTGCTGAATTCAATTTGGAGATACTTAACTAAGGTGCAGGCGGCGGTCGTGGAAATTTAGTGGATACTAATTAGAACCTAGGGAGGGGTAATCTGATAAGGGGGAAGGAAAGTTAGTTTGGTTTTAATTGGTTTTATATGCTGGGTTAGTTTTGTTTAGACAGATGGCTATGGCGATTGTGGAGGAATTAGTGGATACTAATAAGAATATACAGGAATAGTAACCCGCCAAAGAGGAAGAAAGATGGAAATAGAGATGGCATTTCTGTAGGGGAATCATAATGACTTTTGCCTAATTTGTATATCAGGGTTGGTAATTAGCGTATTAGGGTTGGTAATTAATTAGGGAATTGTAATTACATTTGGTTAATTAGTATGTTAGGATTAGTGAGTAATTAGGAGATACCAAGTTTAGTACTGCTAGATTTGAATCCTTTTTGAATTGCATCTGCTTTCAAATGACCAGTTAGTGGCAGCTAGGGTTTGAGCAATGCTGCCTCATTTCTTGGCTGCAGTCGGGGATGGGATTGGTCGCGAGTGCTTTTCCCAGCCCTGAATGGCTGCGGTTTATATGTAAGGGATGCCGGACCCGTTTTCCGGCATATAATGGAATGGTGTCCAAGTATTGGAAAAAAAAAAAAAAAAAAGGAAACTCGGGAGGAAGCAGTACGTAGGACAGCTGGAGTGTGGGATGGAACTGAAGCTGAACTCAGATTAGGACTTTCCAGCATGTATCCGACTGCAGTTACGGCCACCGGTGTATGAATATGACAGCAATTACGTCCAGAGGTGAACGGGAAAGCGATACGGCGAGTGACGATACGGCAAATGCACCCACAAGCCTGCCGTAGCTCAGGGCAATACTCACACTGGGACCCATAGGGTGTCGCTGCACTACTCTCCACATGCACAAAAGACAAAAATCATGGCGGTCCCTGAAAAGAAAAAAAAAAAGACAAAAAAATCATGGTGGTGCATCTTTCCATATTCTAGCGGAAGATTCACTCTCGTTTTGCACATTTCGAGAGTAGTGCAGAGAGGCCCATAATCCCAAATTCCCCAAAAGAAAGGGTAGAGGTCCGGTCACACAGATTTGTGTGCCGATTTGTCAGCGCGGCCTGGGGCGTGGTCCCATTAGCAAAGAGGATCGGATCGATTGCCTGCATCTGGACGTGTTTACGGAGAGATGCAGGAAATCGAGATTGAACTACTTTTCTGCATCTCTGCAAAAAACACATCCAGATTCAGGCATTTGATCCGATCCTCTTTGCTAGTGGGACCTCGGCCTGGTGAAGCCGCCGGGCGAGGGAATTTGCAGCTCTGGAGGTGACTCCAAATGCCCTATTAATTTTTTCGCATCTTCTTCGAAAATTCGCGTTCACAAAAGTTTTTGCATTGCATTTTCTAATTAAAAAAAAAAAGAAAAAAAAAAAAAGTTCTTGCACAGTTTGGGGATGGCCCCGTGTGACCAGCGAAGTACCAAATCCCCATTTCTCCAGACTGCGGCGACCTTGTCCCAATGGCATCCGAAAAGGTACAGCAGTCCGACCCTAAGCGTGCCCCAAACCTCAAATCTGCCCTTCCCAAATCCCCATATTTTGTGGATTTGGGGTCTCAGTGTGAGTATGCCCTCAGCTGGAAGACCCCCAAAGTGATTCTTTTCTCTCTGTTTTCTACTTTATTATATGATTATACAAGCCAGGAGCTGGGGGGGGCAAGTCCCACTTACGCTGGTTCTTCATTTCTGGCCGTTGATCACTGTCATCTGCGGTCAGAAATTGAGAATTAGTGCCAGTGTAAGCGGGACTTGGGCCGCGGCCTGACGTCACTTACACATGTTTTGCAGGTCTCACTGTGAGCTTGGCATCATGGACCAGCTCGCAAAGGGGGGCCCACTGTTGCTGTCTGCATGTGTAGTACAAGAGGGGAAAAAAAGGAAAAAAGGCATCCTGCCCTACTATCTTCACCGGCATAGAAGGCCCGGTAATTATACCCGTATCCGGACCATACGTTGTACCAAATACAGCATTAATGCCAGGGCCTTTTATTCGGGCGAAGACCTTCGCGTTTCGAGAGTTGTCAGATGCACTCTTGAAATGGTGAAGAGTGCATCCTGGTAGCACTAGAAGGGCATACTCACACTGCGACCCCAAATCCGCAAAGCCCGCAAAATTTGCAGATTTGAGGTTTTGGGCATGGTTCCCTTCCCCCGCCGCCGGCGCTACACAGGCAGCTGACAATGGTACATTGAGGAGTTTGGGCAATCTGTGTGACCCGTCCTCTACCTTTTGGGGGGGGGATTTGTGATTATAGGTCCCAGTGTGTGTATGCCCTAACACTGGAAAGTCTACACTTGATTTCTTTTTTCCATCGCTGTCAGACGTAACTCCCAGAAGTCACTCTTGACGCTTCAGGTGTGCCGGCCTGCAAGCCGGGGTGTTTTTCAATGGAGGTGGAGAGGACCCACCAGGTGCGATGGTTTGTTGAGAGTGAATCTGGAGTCTGGGCGGACAAACCTTGGTAGGCCCGTTGTGTAGCACTTTTTTCTTTTTTTGCCCCCAAGTTTGCGTCCTGTAGTGCTATGGAACCTTTGAGAGTGGTTCATTGCTTAAGAGTTAAGGGTAAGTGCAGCGCGGACGGGAATTTCGGGCATTCTGAGCGGCTGACTCGGACAGATCTCGAAGAACTCCGAGTCATGAATTAACTTTTTTTTTCCTAACTTATAGTAGTGTAGTGCACCGAGGCCCAAAGTCTCACATGGTCTCCCTAACAAGGCGGGGACTTTCGGAACGTACGAGCCACTACAGAAGCGCCCAAATTCATCCGACGAGAAACGTTTCTACTCTAGTTTTTCTTGTGGACTATAGCTGGGCCAAGTACTGGTCGTTTAACCAAACCTAAAAATACTTCAGAGCTACTAGAAATCTAACACTTAAAAAGCCTAAGAGCCTCGTTCAACACCACTTGAACATACTTGAGTTTCAAGAGCACACTAAAAGAGAAATTGTGATTAGTGTGTACACACACTAACTCGATTTATGGTTCCATGTACACTTGAGGAAACCCTTGAACAGGATCGCTGCACTTGAAACCCAACTCCACGGCTTGGTGACTAATCCTGGACCAGGATCGCCTGCTGGAAAAAATAGAAAAACGAAAAAAAAGGCCCCACTTGGAGTGCTGGCCGTATCCGCTGGCACTTGAACTCAATACCTTGAGTTCCAGTGCGATTTTGCCCCAGCGGCACTTGAGTTTCAAGTATGCACACTTCAGAGCAGGAATTCAAAGTAAAAACATTATGGCGGGGTCATTAGGGGGGGGTGGAAGGAAGGATTTTCCATCCACCCTTGAGTTCAAGTGGTGTCCAAAGAGGCCCTAACTACCAAACGCCAACCCGGCCAGCCAAGCTAACAAAGCATCCAAGCTATGTCTTTATTGTACAAGAGACCCCAGTCTCGGTTAGGGCCTAGCCACACCACTGTGGAAATGTGAAAAAGAATAAAATGTGGCAGGTGCATCTGGCCATGTTCTAGCGGGAAGTTCATTCACAGTTTGCATCCAAGCTAATATATCATTATTGTACAAGAGACCCCAGTCTAGGTTAGGGCCTCGCCAAACCACTCTCGAACAAAGAGAACTGGGGTAATGCTCCCTAAAAATCCGGTCTCTATGTGGGGTGGTCGGCCCCAATCATCCTTTTTCAATGCAATGAGTACCAATGTGTTCTTTCAAAAAAAAAAAAAAAAAAAGTGCCAGGTCCATCTGACCATGTTCTAGTGGGAAGTTCATTCTCATTGGTGTGGCGGTGCCTCAGTGGTGTACGGACCAATCGTTCTGATTCCCTCAGTCCTGCCAGTTCAGTGATGATATCTTTTTTTTCTTTTTTTCTTTTTTTCTTTTTCACAAAGGCTGATTCTTCTAAGCCCAACCAATTGTCGCCCTTCATAAAAGAAGGGTAGAAAGCAAAGAAGAATATAGCTTACTTTTATATAATTTAAAAAAGTGAAAAAAAGTCTCAAGTGTGTATAGCCTTGGAGTAGTGATAGGCAGGTAGTGAAAGAAACATATGTTGACGATAATACCTCAAGGCACCGCGCGTTAGCGCTGCGGTAACGCAGCGCTAACTTGAATGCGCCGCCAGGGGAGGCACTAACAGCGGTGCATTGCTAAGCGGCCTAGCGCTGAGTGCCCGAATTTGCCGGCGCTAGAGCTAGGGTTTTGCCCAGGCTAAGGCCACCATACCTAGTCGGCTGTAGTGGCCCATGACGACCATGTCTATGCGTTGTGGATGTGGAGCTTGTCCAAGAAGGACTCGGAGTGCCTGCTGGCGGTGGGTGTGGTGTGTTGCATATGATAAATGGATGACTTGGAGCGTTGGTGCATCTCCCCTGTTCTACGCTATACGCAACCAAGATCACGGCGCGATTGGCGCAGCTGGTCTCAGATATGGCGCTTTATTTCTCAAAGAACACATTGATGTTGCCAAGGTTTTTTCCATCGAGACGGTTGTGAGCTTCCTTGATTAGCACGGGTTGGTTTTCCTGCACGCTGAGTCGCTTGGCCAGGGGAATTATGGTTTCCCGTACGTCTTGTTCCTTTGGGAAGGAAAACTATCTGCTGACTTGCTGAAGACGAGTGATTTTTTACATCTTGTTTGAAATTCATTTTATGAGGTTAATAGACTTTGGATTGCCACTTCTCAGATATGCAGTTTTATTTGCCATTTTTTTTTTCCCATCGACACGGCTGTGAGCTTCCTTGATTAGCACGGATTGGTTTTCCTGTACGCTGAGTCCCTTGGCCAGGGAAATTATGGTTTCACATACGTCTTGTTCCTTTGCCAAGGAAAACTATGTGCTGACTTGCTGAAGACGAGTGATTTTTTACATCTTGTTTGAAATTCATTTTATGAGGTTAATAGACTTTGGATTGCCGCTTTAGTATTAGTTCGAATTTTTATATGCCTAGGTTTTTCATGCGCCTCCGTGTTGGAGTGTTACGGGTTGTGTTGGCGATTTTGCGTAATAATTAGAATATGTAGGTGCCAGTGATTGATGTTTTTTTGAATTGGTTTGGCTTATGATTGTCGTTTTAGGTAAAAATAAAAACCGGATTACATGTACTTTAGGGATTTCGGGTTCGTTAGGGTTAGGGTTAGGGTTGGTGGTGAGACCTAGGAGTTAGTAGAAACCTTAATTAGGATTTTTTGTTGTCGTGATTTTGATGAAACTTGTGGCTAGTCAAAACAATAAGCAGGATTTTCGTTGCAGATTTTTATTTATTTATTTATTTTTTTTTTGCCAGAAACCGGGTCCGACGTCTCTACATATATGCCGTGGCTATTTGGGCTGGGCGAGGCACTTCCCGGCCAAGTTCATCCCAACCACAACCAAAAACTCATCTTAAATGGTTTATGAACTATCAACTATGAATACAAACTATATCTATGGACAAGTCAACAGTGTCACGTAATCTAGCAACAAAACCCAACAAAGTGAGCAAAAAACAATCTAACTTCCCGCTTTCAGTCGGTGCTTGCTTGCAGTAATCCCAATATTCCAAATGTCCTAAGAAGTTGTCAGGTCTACTGGGGAAGAGTACCATTATTGTCCAACTATGTAACCCCTAAAAACACTAGATTATTATACAAAGAAAGAAAAACCGTGGTATTGGTGGAAGGTCCTGTGAAGTGTCCATCGTAACCACTGACCAGGTCCGAGAAGGTGCCCCATCTACTTCCAAACCATTTAATGGATTTAGCCAAAAAACCCTTTTTTTGGACACGGTATTCCCAATCTGCCGAAGTGGCCTGTTTAATAGCGTATTTAATCTCAACTTTTTTTTTTTTTTTTTCCCCATCAGTGGTGTAAGTTGCTCAGCCATTCTCACCCCCGCATTCCTGAGATTCCAGAGGGTCCATAATATGGCTCCTCTAATAGTCTCCTCAGCATGAGCAAATTGTAGTAAGAGCGTCGTTCTCCTAGTTGTTGTCCCCATCAGGATAAAGTTTTCTCCCCAACGGGTTTCCACCCCCGGAATCGGGACATCCGATTGTCTCCACCATTCCCAAAAAGGCCTAGAAAGGTCACATTGCAAAACAAAGTGTTGGACGTCCTCCATCCGAGTCCCTGGACATAGCTTGTATACCGGCACAACCTTCATCGTTCGTCTAGCACACCAAGTGTTAACTGGCAATGCCAGGTGCATCAACAGCCAAAGCAAGCTTGCATGCTTGCTTACCAGAAGATCCATTAGTCGCTTCCAAAAATCTGGAAGGGCAATGGACAGTCTTGCTAAGGTGTCAGCGACCCATCCCGTTGCCATCCATCTCCTAGCCACTGTCCGATTGACATCAGTTTGCAGTGTCATTATAAGGTACCGTAGCCGAATTTTGTGGTATATTCTAGTACTCCAACCAACTCAGAGTTACGCAATGGGTGATCCCACGCCCAATCTCGGGGGTCAATAGGCAGGTTAAAAGCTGACACCTGCAGGGAGGACGGTCTGTAGCTTTCTTTCTGTTCCAATACACAAACTGGCAGCAGTTGGTCTATCGAGGGGACGGGGAGCTGCTCCTGAGCAAATTGCAACGGCTCTCCAAGTGACACGACTCCTCCTTGTACCTGCCAACAAGTGGTAGAGATGTCCACCGCCTCCGAATAATCCTCTATCTTCCAAATATAATCCGACATTTCCTGTTGCACATGCTTGTACCACATTCCTTTAGCCAACCAAGGTCCCGTCCTCAGTATACATTCCCATTGCTTGGGATGACATTCTGCAACTGTTGCAAGAGTTCATCCTTTTTTTTTTTTTTTTTTTTTTTTTTTTGAAAACAAAATTTTTTATTCAAAATGAAGATTGAGGCCGAGGTCCTCACAGTCTACCCGGAGCAACCGAACCGAATCATGCTGAGAACCGGGCCCAGCGTCCCTCATGTGATGATGATGGTGATGCTAATGATGATGGACTTCTAGTGATGCTTAGAAGAGTGTAAGATAGTAATTCCGATGATGATGATAATGATAATGATGATGATGATGATGATGATGATGATTAGTATATAAAACTACAATTGCTAAGCACCTCCTGAAACCCACAACAGTTTTTAAAAAAACTCAAGTATCTAAGGGATTTCCAACAGATCCTAACAAAGCTCACCGGAACTGACTTATTCTCTGACAAACTCAACCAGGCCTCACGCCCCCTAACTGCTAGGTTACAGAGCAGCGCGACTCACTCCAGCTCCGACCATTATCGTCCTGTGTCAGCAACCCCCAGCTGTCCTTTAGGATGCCCCCCGTATAGCATCCCCAGATCTCTCTACAAGGCCTCATGCCCTCACCTTCGGCAAGTTACAGGGCCTCACCTCGGCTCCAGCCAGCGTCGTTCTGGCATTGGCCAACCACGAATCCTGAATATAACAGTCTAAATCCAGTGCAGCTTCGTACAACCCACCGACAAACCCTCAGAGACCTGAGAAATTCTTCAAACTACCAGGCATAACAGGAGAAATCCGATCCAAGAAGCTTCCAAAAGTCACCGCTCAGAGAAACTTCCCCCTGCCTCCTATCCCATGCTGCCACCGCCGAGGAAAACCTCCTCGGCCCCAACCTGGAACAAACCCCCTCCTCCCCCCCTTCCGCAAAGGCAGCCAATTCCCTCCTAGAGGATACCTTCGCCCTCCCCTTGTCCCTATCTGCCCCCGTCGGGGTTGAAGGCGACCAACTCTCCCACTCCGGCCCCAGACAAGGACAAACCACAAATCTGCCCCACCCCCGACAGGGCAGCCACTTCCCACCTTGCAGCGCCCCTGTAGAGTAAGGCTCCTCAATACCACCCCCACCCTTCCCCCTAGAGTCCCAACCGTGATCACAGAAGCCCTATCCCGACTGAAGCACATCCATCAGATCGAATCCCTAAAGCATGTGGTAGAACTGAAAATTTCTAAAAATTATGATGAAGCGAGAGGTAGATGAGAGTTTTTTTTTTTGCAGATGGTGATAAACAGCATCCTGAAGATGATGATGATGATGACCAAACTCACCTGCTGATATGAGAGACAAACAAGGCCTTGAACCGCAACACCTGATGATGACAAAATGACGAGGATGGTAGTAATGACTGAATGATGATGCTGATCATACTGAAGAACAGTATCAACAACACCCTATGATTGCAAATTGATGATGCCTATGATGATGGTGATGATGATGATGATGATGATGATGATGATGATGATGATGTCGATGATGATAATCATGATGATGGTGATGATGATGATGATGATGATGATGATGATGCTAATACTGATGTTGCTGCTGCTGCTGATGATGATGACGACGATGTATAGCGCCCTGCGATGAAAAAAGGATGATGATAACGAACACCTTGGATAGTAACCTTGTGATGATGATGATATTGATGATGACACCAATATTGACGTTATGACAATGATGATGATGATGACGAGCAACCTTCGCGGCGCCCTATGAAGACAAGATGATGATGATCATCATCATGTTAAAGCACTGCCGATAATGACGCCACCCATACCTTGATGATGATGATGATGGTGATGACACCTGACATTGGTGATGACGCCTGATGCCGACGAACCATTACCGTGATGATGCTGCCGAACCACGCCCTATTGATGATGACGGTAATAATGAAGATGATGACAAGCAGCACCCTGATGATGATGACGAATGATAACGGTGTCAAACCGTACCCTAGCGATGATGATGGTGATGACACTTGATGATGGTGATGACGCCTGATGCTGATGACGAACCATTACCGTGATGATGCTGCCGAACCACGCCCTATTGACGATGACGGTGATAGATGCTGACGACGAACCATTACCGTGATGATGCTGCCGAACCACGCCCTATTGATGATGACGGTGATAATGACAATGATGACGATCAGCACCCTAATGATGATGACGAATGATGACTGTGTCAACACGCACCCTATTGATGATGACGAATGATGACGGTGTCAAACCGCACCCTGTTGATGATGGTGCAGGCGACGATCAGCGCCCCGTTGACGATACCGAGCAGCGCCCCAATTTTGCTGATGCACCCACTTCCTTATGATTGCAGTCGCCACTGCACTCGCACTTCTGTTTACCAAGGGCTGACTCCACTGTACTTCACAGGCATCGACATAGCCAACGCCTCTCAGGCCATATACCACGGGCAAAAACGCAGCGGCAATGGAGCAGAATGTGGAACTCCTGGGAGCAAAAAAACAATGGGAGTTAGCCCACTCTGCCACATCAGCCTGTGACGTGGTGTGGACTAGCGCCTCCGGTCACCTGCGCGTGCGCAAAGCGCCTGGTTGAGAGAGGAGATGGTCGCCATCGCTGCCGCGCACCTTCACCATAGCCTATCTGCGCGGTGTCCCAACCCTGGGCGGGGCGCAGCGCTCCCGGTAGCGCTGCGCCCCGTCTGGAACCTGTCGTAATACTTTGTCCCGTCTCTCTGGGTAAATTTTGTCAAGCCGGGGGAGGTTCCTCCATGACCTCATAAGGGATGGCCAAAAGTGATCGTTCCGCAAATCCTTCCTTGCCCGTTCCCTTGGGGAGTTTGGGTTCTGTTGTTGGTGATGCCACAGTCCCAACAGTCTTGGAGCCAACATCTCGGCAGTTTTCCAGTCAGCCGTCATCACATCCCAGATGTCAGCGAGGGTACCAATCCCTCGAGACATCCAAGCATTCGCAAACTCCCCAGATCCAAAGCATCGAAAGGGAAGCCCCTCCGAATTAAGCAAAAATGGATTATTAAACAACGGCTGTGTCAACAGTCTTTCAAAAACAAGAGGAGGGGGCTGCAATTTAGGACAGACCCCCCTCCAAGCATTCAATATCCCTGCCCATATGCTGGACGGGAGCCTCTTTCGCTGGTAACTCGGGGTAAGTGTCGCCATGCACTGTTAGGACTCTCCAGGAGATGGCGACAATTGGCTGAATTGGCTATCCTGGAGAGTCCTAACAGTGCATGGCGACAATTGGCTGAATTTTCTCTCTTTTCCCTGTTGGAATGGAGAGATCTTCGTTGCATATCTGCCGCAATCTGCCGTTTGTTGCCAGTGCATGGCACCCATCTCGCAAGCAGTGCCGCAATCTGCCGTTCAGGATCCAAGATGGCCAATCCCCCATTACGTTTTGGCTGAGTTATGATCTGCCATGCCACTTTTGGCAAAAAATTATCATCATTAAGCTCTTCTTTCCACAAAGAATGAGTCAACAAGTGTTGGATCTCCTGCAGCGATGAGGAATCAAGTTGATGGATAGATCGGCGATACCACAAGGTAGGCAGCACGGCATTGTTAACCACTATAGCTCGGCCAAATAAACTAGCACCCTTATAAAACCCAGGGCTGCAATGCAGAGCGCAACCCGGCTATAGAGGTGGACGGATCTTGTATCAGTTGGAGAGAGTGGATTTTTGTTGCGGACTTTTTTGGTGCTTTTGAAATGGAAAGTGGGAATGGGGGATTGGGTAGTGTTTTTCTCTTTTGGAAGACAGTGGTTTTCTACAGGGGAGGGGCTCCACCCCACGAAGCGGGATTGGAGACCTTGCTGCCCCTGAATCTGCAGTTCTTTGACATTGTATTTTTGCCTCAGGCACTGGGTCCTAGTAAAACTACTGTTTCTTGTTAGTTCCATGACATGGCAGAACGGCATATGTGAGGAGAAAAATATGAAGGCAGCTTTCAGAAAAGGGACCAAAAAAAACAAAAAGAGAATGCAATTTTACATCAGTGGTGGCAAGCTACATTCCGGCGCGATGAATAGTGGCGGATGTAGTTTGTCACCTTTCCTCCCCTCCCCCCCCAAACCCCCTCCCCCCC
>BFEA01000641.1:654279-666034 GCA_003427395.1 Chara braunii
ACCCTAACACGGGCCACGACAGGTGAGCACGCCCAATCCACGAAGTCAATGTGTGCTCCTGCTGGAGATCGTATGCGAAATCCCCACGTACCCTCGCTGTGCAGCGAACATGAGAAGTCCGCAATCTCCCATAGCTCCTGTGTTCCTCACCTTTGCGGGCTAACCCTGACAACAGTGTCAGGGCAGGAGACCCCCGCAAAAACCTCTGTATCAAAGATCGAGGGGTCAGCACCCCTGATCGGTCTTGTCAGGTATGGTGCAGCGTCCGGATCCCATTCGCCGATGGCCCCCACGTATCATGCTCTCTTTCCTCCACCGAACCAGGATTCCTGATAGAAGTCAAGTGAGACCAGCAACGACCAGGAGCATATCACAACTCCCTCGGCACGCCCCCCTAACACCCCAGTGTTCTTCCCTGGGCGGCCATGGTCCCGCCAGCGCCAAGTTTTGGCAATTGAAGCAGACAGATGTTGTCGGCCCCGTGAGTGATCCCCCAACGCCCGAACGCTGCCACTGGGGCGGCGTGTTAGCGCAGCGGTAACGCTGCGCTAACGCACCCCGCCTTAGAAGAATCCCATCTTTATAGTGTGGGAGGGGACCAATCCGACTACTTATCCCCGACAACCATGAAAGTAACAGAAAATTAATATGAAAGAGGATCAAAACGTCACAAAGTAGTCAGCGGAAGCCCAGTCCTACCCTTGTGCATCCTTGATCAATGAGGATCCTACATCCAAATCCTGCGAAGTAAGAGAAATGAAAAGGGCATGACTGAAAAATGAAAAAGGAGAACTAAGGACCTGTTATAGAAAACCCACATAAAACCACAAAACAAAAGGCATAAATTTCGCATAATGTGAAAAAAAACTAGGACTGAAAAAGGGCCCCAGGGGGAAAAGGCCCTGTAAGAGAACCCAGGAACTGAGAAAAATAAGAAAAAGGAAGTCCTAGAGTAGACTGGCGCGCGTTAGCGCTAGCACTAGCGCTATGGCTGGCGTGCGCCGGGCCGCCGCGGCACGTGAATGGTGGCATGCTGGTTGCTTGCAGGCGAGGTGCTGGCTGGTCGGAGGTGGCGGGGCGCTGGCTTCTCGCAGGTTGCAAGGCGCTGGCTTCTCGCGAGTGGCGAGGCGCTGGTTGTGTGAGTGCAGCGAGGCGCTGGCTGCTGGCGGGGGGCGAGGCGTTGGCAACAAGTGAGTGGTGGGGCGCTGGTGACTTGCGGCTGGCGAGGCGCTGGCTTGTGGTGACTAGTAACATGCTAGCTGACACGTGGCGCGGTGCTGGCAGCCGACGGTTGCAAGGCGCTGGTGCGAGAGTGCTGTGATGTTGCGAAGTAGATGGGGGTTAGCGCTTGACGCACACGCGGTATCTAGAGGCGCTGGGTCATTACTACGTCACAGTCTGACGTGGCATATGGCCTGAGGCAAAGAGGAAAAGGGAGAATGGTAGCGGCAGCTGGTATTTGAACATTTTCCCTGTGTTTTTCACATGAAGTACTCCATAGCCAAGACCTTTAAAGAGGCTGGAGAGCTCATGCGAGTTGACGAAAGTCGATGTCGGTGGAGGAAAGTGGAGTCAGCCTCGTGGAGACCAAAGTGCGGAGAACGTTGGTCCTACTTGAAGAATCATCACAGTGCCATTGGGAGAGTATCTTCAAGAGAGCAGCTAGGAGGTCATCATCAATCTATATATGTGCTTTCGTCTATTTTTTCGGTCTTGTGCAGGTTATCCATCAAGAGCATCAAAATTGTCATTATTGTCATTTCAGCGGGGGGTTTTCATCAAGGACACCGTCATTTTTGTACTCCTCATTTGGTTACCAGTGGTAATCATCATCGGCTTCTCTAGTTCGTCATCCATGTTATTTATCTTCTTTTTATCTTCTTCATGGTCATCATCCAGACTTCTCTGCAAAAATCGTAATCATCATCATCTTCTATTTTCATTACAGCAATAGTGAGCTGTCAATCTTCCACACCGATGCCATTAGGGTATCGCAAGTCCAACGTTCTTTATTTATTTTCGTCAATTTTATTTCATCATCATCATCATCATTATCATGATCATCTACCAATCTGAATCTTTATCATCATTTCATCATCATCATTATCATCATCAATCATCATCATTCATCTTCATCATCATCATCATCATCATCATCACAGTTTCGTTATTCTTTTTTTCATCAATCGGTAGTCATCTCTGTGTTTGTGATTATATTCTCATCTCCCAGATAGGCTATGGTCTAGTTGGTAGGTAGGTTGGTCAGGAAGGGAGCACTACTCCGCAGGGGTAACACAAGGTGGGAGGTGATTGCCCTCCAGGGAGTAGATGTAGATGATGGGAGCTGACCTGGGCTGGGGCTGGGAGATATGTATGGGGGCGCATTATCTCCTGGCGGAGGCAGACTAGGTCAGAGTGTTAGTTTTGAGGTACACCTTTTGGGGGAACTGGTTACCTCAAGGTAGAAGGGAATGGGGAGGTTCTCTCTCTCGTTGGGGCTGAAAGGAACTTCATGCTGAGGGGTTCGGCTCAGCGGAGGCAGCGAGAGGAGAAGAGGAAATGAGGGGAGAGGAGGAGAATACATGGAAGAAGGGGAGGGGTGGAGAGAAATAATCATCAGCGTCGTCATCATTATCCATCATCTTAGTGATCGTCTCAAGGTACTCGTCAAATTTCATCATCAGTAAGTTTTGCTGATCAAGATTCTGATATTATCAGATCCTTGATTTGTGGTTGGCATTCTAGATAAGCTAATTTCCTAATTGAGTCCTCTTGTGTCACGGCCAGGTTGAGTTGGCGCCAGAACGACGCTAGCCGGCGCTGGGGCAGTGCCCTGTAACCTGCTTGTGTAGGAGCTTGAGGCTTTGTATAGAGGTCTGGAATTGCCGAGGGAGGAAGGCAATCTGCAAACTTGACTAATGGCTACAATCTGGCCAACGATGGTCGGAGCTGGGGTGGGTAGTGCTACCCTGCCAGATTGGGGTGTGAGACTGGGAAGAGGCCTGATTGGTGCACAGCACGGGCTCAATTGTGATTGGTTGTTTGGAATGGATACAGGAATTAGGGATAGGATAGTAATTCAGTGCTGAGTAGACAATCTTTCTGATTAGTCATCATCTAGCTCTATTTCAAGACCTCAATCACCCACTCTGACATCCTAAATCATCCAAAATGATCCTCAATCATCCTAAATTTTCATCAATTGTCAATCATTAATGTATTTCCATTATAAGGGACGCTGGGCCCGGTTCCCAGCACGTGATGCTCCCCACTAATAGATTGGAGCAATTATTAAAAAAAAAAAAAAAAAAAAAAGGAAAAGGAAGTCCTAAGTAAAAAAGGAAAGAAAATGAAAGCAAAAAACAAAAAGGGATGTAGCCACGGAGGGTCCAGGAAACCCAGAGAGGGATCTTGTCCCCCCAGAGGCAAATACTCAGGGGAGGCTTCATGGGCCTGCTTTTGATGGAAGTCGAAAGTGACAAAACTGGGAAAAGGAGGCCAGCCTGAGGCCCAAGCCAGGAAGGATTGAAACTGAATTGGCTCCGTCTTGTGCCCGTGAAGGAAATCTGTCTGGATGATTGCTCTTTCGACTGACAGTGTGAAGAATCGCAAGGGATTATAGACGGAGTAATCATGAAGAAGTCTTGGCTCGTCTCACACATGAATTTCTGATATTTCAGGAAACATGATAGAGGATGGCCACCCGAGTGAATTCTGAAATGTACAGTCGAAGATCGTCCTCATCCTTGAGATTAGCCCCCAATAGAACGTCAGCCAGAAGATCATCTGATAACAACACCAGAGGAGAGGGTCCGCGATAATATATGAATAACCAAACCCACCGCTACAGCGGATAATTTAGCACCCATAAGTGAAGAAGATCTTCAGTTTGTAGGCCGCAGACAAGGGAAATGGGATTGGTGTGCTTGCTCTCTTGGTAAAGAGCCATTCCGCGGCTAGTACAACAAGGTCAGCAGTAAGCCAGACCAAAGAGGTCTTTTTGGCATCAGGGATTGGACGAATAATGTGAGAGTCATAAAATTTTAAGACTTTCCTCTGGTCCAGCAGCCCTGAGAGTTAGCCAAAATAAGCCCCCTCTTTTGCCATCTAGGGAGGCCCGGGAGGTTGCTGAGGATGTCAATCCGAGGGGCTTGCAACCGGTACAATTACGCCTTAGTGCATAGCTCGTCAAATGTTTTTTTTTTTTTTTTTTTTTTTTTTTTTTTTTCAAAAAACAGGACCTTATGGCCCCGGCTCCTTTTCCATTCTGGGGAGCGTCAATCCGGTTCCTATTCCACCGGCAAGTCAAAAGAATATTACATCATGATTACAAACACACGCTTCCTTCCGCACCGCCGAAGGACCCCTGATTAGCATTGATTACTCCATTCGCCCTGAAAACAAATGTTTAAGACCCTAACACCCTAAGGCTTACCTTAACCCTCCCTTATTCCTCCTCGCAAAACCTTTCCTTCTGGAGATGGCCTAATGATTAAGAGCCCAATATAGTCTTCGCTTTTTCTCTCCCTGTTGTACTGTATGTAGTCTGTCCAGCTTGATGTAGGGGATTATCCGCTCCGTCTTAAGCCCGCGCGTGCATCCCCTCTTGCTGCCCTCTCCCTTTTTTTTTTTTTTTTTTTTTTTCCAGAATCGACCTTTCATCGTAAAACCCACATGCTTCCTCTCGTCTGGCCAGCGGACCCCTCAGTAGCATTGATTACTCCTGCCTTCTGGAGGATTGACTGTCAGCTTGCCGTGTTTTTCTCTTTCCTCTCAGATCTGCCCCCAAGATCTGCCAGATATCCTCATGACTGCAAGAAGGAGCTTGCCGTCAAACTCTAGTAGTTAATCCTTGGGCTTCGAGGCTTCGATCATACCTATATGTCCTGTCTGAGACTCCCCCTTTTCTTCCTTCTCTCATTTATCAAAGTGGCTTGAAAACTCTAAACCCTAAACCCTCGCCTTGAAGTATTTTTCAGTGACTAATGGTTTGCCTTGTCCTTGACCGCTCGAGTGGTCTGAATTGAAATTTTGTCACTTCTGCTCCTCCTCTTGTCCGCTTCAGGTGTGTTCCGGGATCTCCCTCCTGTTTCTGATCTGTGCCGTTCTTTCTAACATATTCGAGCACTCCGTATCTCTTGCCGCTATGTCGTTCTCCAACCCCTGCCCATTACATCTTTTTCCTGACCTTCTCTTGCTGGTCTTCAACCTCGGGCCTTATCTGCCTCCATCTCTGTCTTCTACCCGGAATTCAGCCTGTAGTATATATCTTGGCTGTGCCTGTATCCTCTCTTGAGTTGGGCTGGCTCTCGACAGTCTCGCGTCCTCATTCATTTCGGGTGATTTTGGATGCTACCTTCCTGATGAGTCCGATCCCCAAGCTTTCTAACCTCTGGAACAGAAATGGAATGTTAGTCCAGGATAGGGATGAAAGGAGTGCTTGGGGAAGGGAGTAATGAAGTGTAGGATCCAAACCTCTGAAACTCGAGTCCGGTATTCCGCCGCCTCACTACTTTAGATTTGGCAGTGCTTTAACTCTTCTTAGCCACTTTCTGTGACGTCCTATGACCCGTCTTTTCTCTACTAGTCCTTTTATTTTTTGTTTTAGTCCCAGATTTTGAAGTTAATTTTTCCCTTCTCTATTTCTGCAATTCTGTTCTCTCTTAGCCATATTCTTTCAAAGTTTCGCTGGCTCAATTCCTGCTTATCTGGTTGGATAATTCTCTGCTGTGCTTTTTGTTCCCTGCGAACTGGACTGCAGTGGGGGAAAGCAGGATGGGAGGGGGATGGGGATGGGAAAGATTCGGAGTGGGCTGGCAGCGGGAGGGGGTAGAGGTGAAGACTTGGACCGGGAAAGAGTCGGGACCAGGGGGGGGTATGCTGGGATGGTATCGGTGTGGGGACGGGATGGGCTGTGGGATCAGATGGGGATCTTTCAGGCTTCAGGATCTGGGATTCAGAATCGAGTGTGTGTTAAGGGGAGGGTGCGGGAGGGCGACACTTCAGGAGGAGAAGAAGGGGAAGAAGAAGAAGCGGAAGACAAGAGAGGAAACTAGAGGAGAAAAAGAAGAAGGAGAGGAGGAAGACGGACAGAACACAATGTCCAGACCGTAGAAGGAGGGATCCTCAGACTGAGTGTCTGTGAAAGAAACAATTCATCAAGCTTTTTCCACATTTCATCATCGGCAGCCATCAGAAGCTACATTATGTTCTGACGGTGCAATGCGGACAGTGCCTGAAACTTGTATAGCTGGGTCTAGGATAGGATGGACAAACCTCCCTCCCTGCGTGGTTGCAGCAATTTGACCCAGGCCACCCGGGGAATAGTAATGACATTCTCCGCATCTGATGACCAGAGGAAACGGGTGACAGCAGGTGCCGCTCCCCACCAATAGATAGAGCAGCCCCACAGGTAAGCCCTCAATCCTGACGGTTCTCCTACCAATGTCAGGATAGAGGGATACCGCAAGGGATTTTCTTTTTAAAAAAAAAAAAGAAAAAAAAAAAGGAAACGGGTGACAGCGGTCTGAATAGCCCGACGTAGAGTATACCGTGCCGGGGCACTAATAGAAGCTAGTATCTACCACATCGTATAAAGTACCGAGTTATCGATAATTAGCGCTCTTAAACAATTATCCCAGAATTGCACCTGTTTTCCAGCAGGTGTTGCTCCCCACCAATAGATGGAGCGTTTTCTTTTGGAAAAAAAAAAAAAAAAAAAAAAAAAAAAAAAGATGCATCCTGGAAAGAATGTTTTCAAAGATGCTATCCATCTGTGGATTAACCCCTCCTCCCAATCGTACAGGATTCAGCCGGAGGAGACATGCTGGGTCCAAACCCCCCAGCTATCCAGAATCTGGGTCATGCAACACAAGGACCTCTGGCAGGCCTTTAAATCGAACACCTCCATCTCAAAATTGGCCCTAGACCCAACTAGCTGGATCTGAATGAACCTGACACGGCGGAGTAGAACTTATGCAAGAGCCTTGCGCACACTGATGGTTAAATCTTCCTACCGGGATGCTCAGGCCTAAGTTCAACCTCAAGGACCAGTGGCACGTGGAATGCCGCTGGATGAGGCACCTTAGCATCAGCAGGGACGACCTCAAACATGTTAAATGGTTCAACACCATAAGGGCAATGGCAGGTGGACCACCATTGTCTGCCCACTAATGGCTGGGAAATCGACAGGTCCGCCCTGGAATAGCGGGGACTACCCCTACCCAGGTGCAAATTTTGCAGTTCAGCATACCCCACTAGACCATCATAAAGCAGATATTTCTCCAATGGCCTGGGACGGTGTGGCTCTGGCGGTGGTGGGACCGGATCTGGGGCAGACTTGGCACATCCCACCCGTGGCCGTGGGTCTGGGGGATCTCCTCTGCGAAACCTGGCACCCAGATCATCCCACCCCCTTCACACTAAACCTCTTTAAATGCAGTGACTGTGGCAGAGCAGTTCAGAATCTCTGGGCCCTCTGGTGGAGACGCTGCACCCGTGAAACGGAACGAGTACGTCTAGACGGCCCCGAGTTTACTGAAACAATCAAGCCACATATTCAAACTGACATCAGAACACAAATGGGATGGAATGAAGGCACAGATTGCTCACCTCCACACCAAAACGATGATTCAACATAACTGTTACATCCAATAGCTCAGTAACACCTGGCTTGGGGCCCCCGGAGGTGGAAGGGTTTGGATGATATAGTGGAACGGGGGAATGAGGGATCTCAAGGGGACTTCAACGGGGATTATCATGTGGTTTTCCATAAGTGGACAAATGTAGACCCAGCCACCCCACTCCGCCCTCTATCTGACTTCCCTGACTCATCCCCTCCCCATTCCCAATGTTTGGTACTAAACTGGTAGAACCGTGCAGGCTTGGTCGTTGGCTGGCTAGGGTTTAGGGTTTATGCTGGCAAGGGAGTGTGAAAGTTGGGTGGGAACAGAACTATGATGTCTCGAATCTGGACCGCAATCAGTTGGCAACCAATGTAAGATGCTAGCATCTCACGTTCGATTTGGTGCCCACAAGTTGCAATGGGCGAAGAGGCATTAGCAACAGCTGCATATCCCATTAATATTTGAAAAGAATAGGACCCTAGTCCCGATTTCCAGCACAAACCGAAGCTGGGTAATGGCCCCAGTATCTTCCCGGTTGTTTGTGAGGACTTCCCAGCCTCTGTCTTTCATTTCGAAATAAAATCCTACAATTCTTCCGGAAAAAAAAGGAGACGTAACAAACACTTGCTTGGAACATAGGACACGCTCATGAGGGTGAGTGCTTAGTTCGGGGGATGGACATGCAAACCAGTTGTGTGTACAGGGCCACTACAGGCCGTAACTGGGCACAAATATGTAGTTAGCTACAGCCGCGCGTGTGAAGTATTAAGGGAGTAGGAAGTCAAGTCTGTATTATAATGTGTTGGTCTTTTTTTTTTCCCCTTTTTGTTTTGGGGCAATTTTGTTTATGTCACTTTTGAGTTCCTAATGTGCGTAAAAAACACGCGCCTGCAAAGAAAGTGGCTGCCAAGTTTGGAAATGCGATGAAAGTAGCGCGGCCGTGGTGTCAGGTCGGGTGTCATAACTACAGGGGTCGCAGTGGTGTCAGATGGGGATAGCCAAAAAAAAACAAAAAAAATCCCACCAAATCCTTTTCTATCCAAATTGTATTTTCAGACTCGGGGGGGTGTTGTTTCAACATTTGCGAACTCAAAACCGGCCGCATCTGTACTTGTTTCTTTCTTTTCTTTTAAGGCACCAGTACATGGCCACCTGGGCCGCGGGCCTGACACCTCGAACTCTGGAAGCGCGAAATGAAAACCTGACTGCCGATCCAATTTATCAACGCCAGGCCCAGCCTTTGACGTTTCGGCCTCGCGTTCTTGCGGCGACAAGTTGCGGACTGCAAGGCTGGGGCCGTGTACTAGTGGTTTAAGCATCACCTCGGGATGCACCACTGCTCAAGGTGATAAGAGCATCCTCGAAGAATGGCCTTCCATTTTGATGGCTGCTTTGAGGGCAAGGCCAGGACAACCCTCTTCTGGAGAGAGAGATGCTCTCACGAAAGAAAGCAATTTGACTTTGGACATATACAAGCAAAGACGGTCCTTGTAGATACAATCAGAGTAAAGATTAGACAGCAATGGCAGATCCTAAAGGCTAAAACAAGACATTCAAAATGAACCAGACCCAACCAACAAAGATACTCTGATCACAACATTCCGAACAACATGTGTCTACCCGGGTAATAAAATTTGTGAATTGGATCAACACAACTTGCTCTGGAAACGCTGGCATACTATGGAAAGCCAGTGGGAAAAACTGCCGGCAGAACTTTGTCAAACATCACCTGCCCACCAATTTCACTCTCTGCCATCCACCGGCCCACATCCTA
This sequence comes from Chara braunii, assembly GCA_003427395.1. Taxonomy (NCBI): domain Eukaryota; kingdom Viridiplantae; phylum Streptophyta; class Charophyceae; order Charales; family Characeae; genus Chara; species Chara braunii. The sequence goes on from BFEA01000641.1 coordinate 663,679, forward strand.
CCCCCTACAGCACATTGGCTGCGGGGGAAAGGAGGGTGGACTGCTGCACGCTGAAACCCGGCGTGAAAATGTGTGTGGGCCATTGGATGGGTGGGGCGCGTGCAAAGCCGATTTTCCAGCAGTTCGTTCACAGTGCGCCAGTTAATGTGGTGAGCAGCTCAGGGTGGTCACAGGTGCGGTGTGCGATGAGTGTTGATCAATTGAAAGTGAATATCTTGCGAGGGGAATTGCCCGGTAGCGGGTGGCCGTTGTTTTGTTCCCCTTTTTGTCTGTTCTCTCGGCACTTAATTTGGGAAGAAAAAGAAGAAGTGGGCAGCTGCGGCCCCACACCGTGGCTGCCTGCCTGCACAAACACACCTACCCCCCCCCCCCCACACACACACAGTTATATGTTTATATCTTCAATGATTAGTTGGGGTTGAACCCATGCACATATTCAAATATGTTTCAAATGGGAGGCTGGGCCTGGTTCCCAGCACGTGTGGCTCCCCACGAATACATTGGAGCATGGTCCAGAAAAAAAAACAAAAAAAAACAAAGAGAAAACCGATTGCCCGATGAGATAACTATTGAGGTAGACTGGGTCCCTGTGTGATTTTGGGGACCATTTTTTCTTGAAGTGTATCTTGTGTCAGGCAGCTGGGGCATCAGGATGTGTGTGTGTGTCCAAACCCTAACTTTGCACAGTGTGGAGAACTGGCTGAATGGCAGAAACAAAAAATGTGCCGAATTGCCGCCACCATGCATTTTGCAGCCATAATACATATATATAGATATATATATCGTCAAATAGAACTGCCCGGTAAACCGTAGGCAGAGAGGGAGAAGAGGACAACAAACGAGGGGCTGTGACAAACTGTTTCGTCTGTCTCTTATACACATCTAGATGTGTATAAGAGACAGCCCCCTATCTCTACTATCCTACCTCAGTGTGACCAGCACCCAGGACCATCACCCTACCGGTATGGAGGGCATCACAACGAAATCTATGGGCCCTAAAATTTTCAGACTTTTTCCTATATTCATCTGAGCTCAAAAAATCACCGAAGATGCAGTACTTTTTCAGTTGGACGAGACATGGCATACTCAGTCTGGCGAAAATGGAAAGAGCGCCGAATTGGCGCAGCAATTATTTCACGGGCAAATTTTTTAATTCTCCCTGAAAAGGCCAAAACGAAGTCCAAAGGCCCCCTGCAATTTTCAGATTTTTTCACGCGTTTTTCTGAACTTGAAAAAGTCAGTGAAGTTGCAATACTTTTTCCCTTGGCCGGCACACAGCAGGGTGGCAAAAATGGTGAATGCGCCGACAGATCGCGGCAATTATTTCACGGTGGAAATGAATTTGTCAAATTTCACGGTCAAAAAGGATCCAAGTCCGAATTGAAACCCCCCAAGCGGAACTTGAAAAAAACATGCACACTTCTTAGCGGCCGCGGCGTGGGTTTTGTGTGTGGTTAAGCAGATTGAAGTCGGACGTGGGCGGAGCTCCACCCCCCCCTCTCCCCGCAACTTGGAAAAAAAAAAGCACAGTATATTCTTAAGTATTTATTAGAAAAAAAAAAGATTCATGCGCACTTCTTAGCAGCTGTGGTGCGGGCTTTGTGTCTGGTGAAGCAAGATATGGATCCAAGTCCGACGTGAATCCCCCCCGCCTGCCCCATCTAAAAAATATATACTCATGTGCATTTCTTAGGGGCAGATCCCACTTCTTATAAGCAGGGCACTTTAAGCCGAAAATTGGGATCCCACTTATTTCCACGAAACTCGAATCCCGTCCCGGAATGTCGGGGAAGTGGAAACGTTCTCGTACGTGGAGGCGCGAGCGTGATTGCAGGGGCGGTAGTTCTTCCGGTTTGCGGAAGAGGCCACCCCCGTACCCTGCACCGTGAAAGAAGGAGCCCTTGTGTTTTTCTTCCTTTTTTTTACCTGATGTGCAGGCCGTTGGATCCTCGAGGCGCCAGAAGATAGCGCCACTCCGTTAGGAAAAGTCCCGCAGATGTAGGGCATGTGGGGCCGCGTTTTTCTTTCACGTTCCGTGCGCTGCACCTCCACCTTTCATGACACTTTTACGTTCTGACGAAAAATGGTAGAAGTGGGATCTGCCCCTTAGCGGCCTCGGTGCAGGTTTTGTCTGTAGTGAAGCATGATATACGTCCAAGTCCAACGGAGCTGGAGGGGGGGGGAGGGCGGCACTACTTGAAAAACAAAAAGGTACTTTTTTGGGGGGGGGGGCAACTTCAGCGCAGTCACGGAAACAGTTTGTAATTGCAATTGAAACTGCGTTTGAGCAGTCTAGTCAGGGCCCGAGTTTCAATTGCAGTTGAAAATCGGGCTGCCTTTAGGTAGCAGTTCAGTC
>BFEA01000641.1:672499-691003 GCA_003427395.1 Chara braunii
CTCTCTCTCTCTCTCTCTCTCTCTCTCTCTCTCTCTCTCTCTCTCTCTCTCTCTCTCTCTCTCTCTCTCTCTCTTAGCGGTCGTGGTGCAGCGGTCTGGATCCACAAGCAGTGTTGTACAACATGTGTGACACTGTTTTCGCATTAAAAAAATGGTTTTCGTGACTTTTGCAGATTTTAAAACCTCGTTTTCTGTGAATTAACGAAAGCAAAGCGTTCTCTGGATTCTCCTGTCAACCAATGGGCAACGAGGCAGCGAATTCGTCGCCTGTTTTTTAGGATGGGTTTCGGTCAGCCAATGGGCTACGTCCTCTAAAGGTCATGTTTCTGTTTTGCCGATCTCATGGAGGCTGAGAGCAACAAGGAAGCAATGAGGAAACGTCGCAAAATCACCCCCTACCACAAGAATGGGCAAAAATGCAACGGATGAACAGTGGAATTCAAATTAAATAATCAAAAGAAGTACTAAGCCTTTCTAAAACGCGGATTGGTTGACACCCCTGCCACGAAACTTCACGGTTTCACAAACAGGCGGGCCGTGGATATTAATCTCCATCCACGGGCTGTATGTGTCACGAAAGGTCGCACGTGACTGAAAACACCAGCAAGTCGTTGTGAAACGTCTCTAGTGGGTCCGACCCCAAGTATTGTGTGTGCTTAAACCACCAGTACCTACCGGTTGTTCATGCCTGGAGTACACCGATTTCTTTTCCGTGGGCCCACCAGCTTCTTCACCTATTTTAGTGTCGAGCCTTTGTCGAACCCCGGAATTCATGGCGCGTTAACGGCCGCGACATTTTTTTTTATGTGGGCCAGGTATTGGTGGTCTAAGCTAAATATGGATCCAAGTCCGATATTAGAAAAAATTTGACCATAACTTGAAAAAAAAACAAGAGTATATTCTGAATTTCTGAACTATAGAAAAAAAAAATCATTCACACTTCCTAGCGGGCACGGTGGGGTTTTAGTGTGTGGTGAAGAAAGATATGGATCCAAGTGCAACATGAGTCCCGGAGCCCTGCCGTATATAATAGGTAGATTGAATAGGTTTCACCTATTTGATTTGTGATGGGGAGGCTTTTTGACACGCATATTCTATTGACTTAGCAGAGTCTGATAAAAAAACAAAAAAGTCGGTTGTTCTTATGAATGTCTTAGGACTTTAGGGTTTCTTAGCAATCATCGTAGGCGGTTTCGATGTTGTTATACTCAGTGATCCGTGACCGTTCGATGCCAGATGAACGTTGGCCGGTGTTGGGGTGTTGCCCTGTCACCTGTTGATGCAGGAGCGTGAGGCCTGGTAGAGAGATCTGGGGATGCTTTGGGGTGGGCATCCCAAGGGACGACCAAGGGTTGCTGCTGGAATGACGCTGGTCGGAGCTGGGGCGGGTTGTGTTGCCCTGTAACCCAGCAGGGTGGGGGCGTGAGGCCTGAAAGAGCTCAGCAGGGAGTAAGACGGTGTTGGGAAGTCTTAGAAGGGTTTGTCAGGGAACTTGAGGGTAGTAGGCATTCGTAGGACCTTTGTGGCAGGCTATTGCATAAGTAATTCCCTAATAGGTATTAGATACTCAGGATCCTCCCCATGTTTCCGAATCTCATCGTGTTCACAGATTGTTCTAAAAAAAGAAACGCTGATGCAGGAGCGTAAGGCCTGGTAGAGAGATTTGGAGATGCTTTGGGGTGGGCATCCCAAGGAACAACCAAGGTTTGTTGTTGGGACGACGCTGGTCGGAGCTGGGGCGAGTTGTGTTGCCCTGTAACCCAACAGGGTGGGGACGTGAGGCCTGGAAGAGCTCAGCAGGGAGTAAGACTGTGTTGGAAAGGCTTAGAAGGGCTTGTTAGGGATCCTGAGGGTTGTGAGCATTTGTAGGACCTATGTGGCAGCCTATTGCATGAGTAGTTCCTTAATAGGTCATTAGATATTCACAGACTGATCTCAAGCGAAGCCGGGTAATGGCCCCGGTATCTCAAATGATCTCAAATTTTGTCAATGATCTGTACAATTCGATATGAGACGCTGGGCCCGGTTCCCAGCACGTGCTGCTCCCCACGAATAGACTGGAGCATTTGTTTGAAAAAAAAATTAAAAAAAATAAAAAATTGGTTGGGGTTTGTATGTGGTGAACCATGATATGGATCCGGGTCCGACACCCTCCCCCTTTTACAACTTTTTTTTTTTTTTTTTTTTTTTTTTAAACCAAAAACCAAGCTCCATCTATTGGTGGGGAGCAGCACCTGCTGGAAACCGGGTTCAGCGTCCCATAGACACAACAATATCCTCACAAATTGGCACAAACTGGGAACCGGGCCCAGCGTCCCAAAACGAGTACATTCAGAAAACTCATCAGAAAATTTCATGAAAATGAGACGAAGAACTACTATGAAAGCTGAGATACCGGGGTCGTTACTCGGCTTTGGCTCAGAGAATTGAGGCTACTTCGGACATGTCTATGACAACTTCATGATTAAGCAAAATTCAGAAACAACTCAGAAGATCCCCCATCAATCCACTTTACCTCACTCTGGCAAGAATGACTGCAGCGGAGCCACCATCTTTGCTGCTGCTATGCCATACTCCCATCCTACCAGCTAGCCCCCTCACTGGTAGGACGCGTGATAACCCACCATCGTCCACTCACCTTATTCTCTTTTTTTTTCTACAAAAGCTTCAAATTAGGCAAAATTCAGAAAACAACTCAGAGACCCCCCCATCATATCCACTTTACCTCACTCCGACAAGACTTACTGCAGCAGAGCCACCATCTCCACTGTTGTTGTGCTCTATTTCCATCCTACAAGCTGGCCCCCTCACTAGTAGGACGCTTGATATCCAACCATCTATGCATCCCACTCAACCTCTTTTTGGAGAAATAGCCCCACAGAACAATCATGCCTCCATCATTGAAGGGAAGAAACGCAGAGTGATCCGGGTGAAGCTAGCGGTCAGTGGCCGGTACCCGCCAAAATTTCGGCGCCAATCGCATCCACTACCAACTTCCTCCTTCCCAATCACCTCCGTCCTTCCCAAATCCGTCGTCGTGAAGCAGAAAGTCTCTTCTCCGCGGGGGTCGAGCACCATCATCACCCTGACATCTTTGCCCCCACAAGAATCCCAGTCTCCGTCGTCAAGGTGGTGAACTAGCACTACCCAACGCCAATCGCGCCAGAGTTCCCTCTCATCAGCCGGTACCCATCAGCCAGCGTAAACTACCTGACGCCAATCACATCTGATAAAAGGCCCCTCTAGCCGCTACCCATCGAGCAACCCTATTTCCTCCCCCTCTCCGTCCTTGTAAAAAATCATTTGATGCCCCTGGCCCCTTACCTCAAAGCAGGTCCCCAAAAGTTCCACAAGATGTCCCATTAGGTTTTTAATAGGAGAAAAATGAGATGCCAGAGCCATAAAAAAAAACCTCTGACGACTTCTGACAACTTGACGAACCTCTGACAATCCTCCGACAAAATATAGAACAAAAATAGGCAACCGGCAAGCCCTGAAAGAGACGAACTGAAAGATCCCGCCTCCATCATCGAAGGGAAGGACCTTATTCACCTTCCCAACTCCGTCCTCGTAAGGAGCCCAGAGAATAGCTTATCTCAGCAGGGGGGAGGCACCATCATCACCCTGAAATTCCTTGCCCCCACAAGAATTCCAGTCTCCGTCATCAAGGAAGTGAACAACACTGCCCAATGCCAATCGCGTTAACGGTCACCCTCAACAGCCGGTACCCATTGGACAACCTAACTACCCAATGCCAATTGCATCTGTTAAGGGCTCCCCCTAGCCGGTACCCGTTGACCAGCCCTATTTTACCCCCTCTCTATCCTTGCAAAGAATCCTTTCAATTGATGCCTTCCACCCCCTACTTCAAAGCAAGAAAACCCCAGACCCTACTGGAGATTCCATTTGACCATCTCATGAGCCCCCTGATAAGCTAACGATAGTCTAACGAATAGAATTAGGTCGAATTTAGAAAAATCATGTATCGACTCACAAAACGTAGGAATTCGATTACAAACAGGAATTAGATTTATACAAGATATACTATTTACGAAAAGAGAAACGAGATAATACGAAGTTGGAATTAGGTATTCAAAAAATGATCTTTATTAGATTTCGAAACTCTAACGTGGAAAATTAAGAAGAATATCAAAGATAGATCATAAATATTCGGAAAAAATTGAGAATGACACTAGAGAAAAATAGTTATGGACATTGAAAATTGCGAAAGCCCTGCTTCGTGTCTGAAGTTGCTCCGATGGGGGCGCAGTGCTCCCGGTCGCGCTGCGCACCCCCCCCAAAAAAAATAAAAATAAAATAAAAATCCATTTAAGTCTGTGTGAGTACTTTCTTTACTGCTTCGGCAGTTTGTTATGCGGATGTAGCCCGCACCGCCCGCACTGCGGCCGCTAAGCTAGTTATGTCTGATGGAGTGGCTTCCCCAGCTTCTGCAGCACCGCTGCCTTCCCTCCCTCACCAGCTACCTTCCCATGACTGCCTTGCCTGGTGGCCCCGCTTCGCTCTTCCCAGCGTCCGCTCCCCTTCCAAACCCCTCCAACCATGACCCCGCCCCCCCCCCCCCCCCCCCCCCCCCCCCCCCCCCCCCGCGTCTGCAATCGCGGAGTCCATTTCCCCACCGTATATCCCACATCCATCCCCTACCCATCCTCCTTGCAGCTGGACCTCCGTGCTTCCCCCTCTCTGCCAAACTTGCTAACCCCGTGACCTGTGCACCCTGCCTGCTGACCAGGAACACGCAGTTCGTTAAAATTGACATTTTTTACTATTCACAAAATTGATTCTCCAAAATAAAACAGTATTTTTGAGCATTTTGTTATGCCGATGACATCAGACCATTGATGGTCCGGCGTCCTAGGGCATTCATCTCATCTACCTTGTTTTGTTCTCTTTTTTTTTGGACCCTCGGATGTATTTTGATGGTACTTTACGTCAAGATACATCAGATGGTCCAGTGTCCCCGGGACGCCAGACCATCAATGGTCCGGCAGCATGGGCACAAAAACGTGCTAAAAAATACAGTTTTTTTCTTAGATGCCCAATTTCGTGAAAAATGTCAATTTTAACGAAATGACAGTTCAGGAAGGAGCACCCATCCAACATCTTGCTATGGCAATACAACTTCCAGAGATTGGTAGTCCAACAAGGGTAGCCAGAGGGAGGTCACAGTTAGAAGCAAAGGTAGTCAATAGGGGAATGCTCTAGGGCCTGGGTGTAGTAAATGGGTACTAGACCTCCAGTCAGTACATCTGCCTCTGCAGGTTGACACAGACAACTTGAATGCACCTCTGGATTACAAGTTCTCAAAAAGTTATTTGGATCACACGTAACAGAGGCGGTCAATCGCCTTGTTGCAAAGAGTAATCAATGCTGCCTCGGTAACAGACTCTTCTGAACCATGATCACGTAACGTAACAGTGTAATGTGAGGCTTGTTGCAAAGGGTAATCAATGCTGAGTCAGTAACAGACTCTTCTGGACCATCACCTCGTAACAGTGTCAATAGTAATGTGAGGGACGCTGGACCCGGTTCCCAGCAAGGTGACGCTCCCCACCAATGGAAAGGAAGGAGGGATTCTGTGCTTGAGCGCGCTAGGGAGTAATAATAACTACAACAACGACAATAACGACAACAACAACAACAACAACAACAACAACAACAACATTAACGATAACAAAACCAACACTGCTCACGAGGTGGTAAGTTCGATTGGGCAATCTCTTCCCCCCTCCCCCCTTCCCCTCCTGGATCTCTTCTTGTGTTCTTTGGCTGTAGATTGGGGGGATGGGCGAGTGGTGAGGATGATTGGGTTGATTTGTAAACAGGAAGGCTGGGTGCGGGCGCCAGGAGTGGGATGGTGGCTTGAGGGGGTGGGATAGTGACAGCTAGATAGCTGGATGCACAGGGTTGCAAGTGAATGGTGGGTTTCACCGCATCCTGTTTTGGCCACGTGGCAACAGGACAACTGTGGTTCGCTCAGGTCTTTGATCATTGGCTTGCCAAGCGGAATTGGCGATTTTCATTTCTTGCAGCTCTTTACAACTTAGGATTCGGCCACGTGTCAGGGCAGGCAGTGCACCGAGGATTGGCATCGGGGCTGCTTGTGTGATTGATTGGCGTGGCAGGCAGAGAAGTGACGATTGGCACGGGGGCTGCCTGCGTGATTGATTGGTACCCTGCCCACGTTTTTGACTTGTTCTGTTTGCACATGCCTGCGATTAATTAGGTTAGCACGTGGCTATTAATCTCTGTAAACTGTGCCTCCCCGCTTCAGTGAATTAGTGGATTATGAGGATCGTGGGGGGGATATGGTGCAGGTAACCTTACATAATAGAGTGCAATGGGGGAATTGGACTTTGTCCAAGGTTTTGCTATAATTGACTTTCTAGCCCCCTATTCTGAATGCCCCTCCTCCCGGGGTGCTGAAAGAGCGATTTTGTAAATGATGAGGGATTCAGACTAGGGATATGACGTTAGACTGCGATGGCCAGTTAATCCTCTCAGTTGAGGGCAATCAATGCTGCTCATCGGATTAATGATGTGTGCCTACGTGTCTATTCAGGTGATCACTGATGTTTATAGTAGGATGGACACGTGGCACGGTTACATAACTCCTGTTTGTTTACAAACTACCCCTTCCAAGAATGTTAAGGGACGCTGGACCCAGTTTCCAGCAGGTGTTGCTCCCCACCAATAGATGGAGCCTCCCCGAGCATGCTAGTGGTGTCTGCCCTTATCAGCACCCCTAGCACTCACTCGGGTTGTTTYTTKTTTAAAAAAAAAAAAAAAAAAAAAAAAAAGGAGCCATCGACGAGGGCAGCCACCACTCGAGGTTGCTCTTATCACCCGGAGTAGTGGTGCATCCCAAGCTGATGATTCAAGGAGGGGCGGGAAGGAAAAGAAAAAAGAAGAAAAAAATGTTTTTTTTTTTTATAAATAATTTTTACAATTTCACCTCGGTGTGAGGTTACTTCTTCTTTTGAGGAAACTGTGGCTGTGTCACACTTTTAGTTTGAAATAGGCAAGAAAAAACAAAGTTGTAGTCATGGTGTGAGACTCAGTTTGAAAATGTGCAATTTTAGCGTTGGTTTAAACCACCAGTACTTGGCCCAGCTATTGATGCAGAGCAAGAATATGCCCTGCACGCCGTTTCGTGTCGACCTGCCAGAGAAACAAAAAAAAAATTGTTTTGGCTGGCGATGTCAACCTTTCAGGTCCGGTACGCCGGGCCTCCGAAACTTGCAGGGCGTTAAGGCGTTAACGACAATGCCCCGCGGCCGACATATGGGCCAAGTACTGGTGGCTTAAGACCGTGAGTCATTAGCCGCTGTGGTGAATGCAATTTTAGTGTTGCCTATTTTGCCATTTTTTTAAAACTGCTACACTTCCGTATTCTGAAAATGGGGTGTGACTTGAAAGTACTTGCCCTTTTCTTTTTCTTTTTCTTTTTCTTTGGGGGTGGGTGGGTTTAACTATAATGTCGGAGTCACGAAAACAGTTTGAAAATGCACTTCAGGTAGTTTTCTCTGTTTTGTTTTTCCGGATAGGATGTTACTCATGTACAGGCTGTTGATGATCATGGTAGACTTCTATAAATCCCAAGGCCTACTCACACTAGCAATTTCCCGAATGCATCTGACTGCAATTACGGCCCGACCCGCATGAATCTGAACACGATCAAGTTCAAAACTTATCAGGAAAGAAGTCCTAAGGCCCACATTGCATGCATCCTCCTCGATCACCTGGAATCTAGGGTAATGAATGCTGGCAGGAACCCTCTATATTGTTTTCTGACTACAGTCTGTATATGGGACGCTGGACCCGTTTTCCAGCAGGTGACGCTCCCCACCAATAGATGGAGTCTCTCCAGGTGGTAGTGGTGTCTGCTCTTATCAGCACCACTATCACCGGTAGGAGTGGTTTTGAAAAAAAAAAAAAAAAAGGTCTGACCACCACTTCCCTAGGTCCCGTCCATAGGCCCCGCCACCACTTGCCCAGATCCAGTCTGTAGGTCCCACGACTTACCCGAGTTCCCTTTTGTCTCGATCAGGATAGCCCAGTCAAGTGGGACCGTAATAAAGGTCTCATTTTCGGAAAAGCGAAAGAAAAAAAGAAAAGGGCTCTGTGATCATCCTGCGATTGTCAGCGCTCCTTTTTTTTTTTTCAGAGAGAGAGAGAGAGAGAGAGAGAGAGAGAGAGAGAGAGAAATGGTCAACGCCGAGAGAAAAAAAAGAACAGGAATATAATCTGCGTAGGTTCTTGGGAAAGGGCAAACCATCCTCCCCCGAATACAACTCATTCTCATTACGAATGTACCCAAGGTGAGACTGCAATAAATGAGAACCTGTTGTTCAAGGAAGCTGCCACCAAAAGTCCTTTGCCCTTACAACAACAGCAACAACAACAGAGCGCCCACCAAGCCCGAACTACCCGCGGGGTGCAGCGCTACTGGGAGCGCTGCGCCCCGGTCGCTCCGCAAGAAGGTTCTGCTGCCCGGGATCTCATGCTGCCATCAGCACTGGATCGATGCAGGAGCGCTCGTGCCACCTAGCACGACGAATGCGCTGACGCATTGGTAGAGTGTGACGTGGCGCTCCCGGAGCCGATCGTCCTCCACGTGGCAACGCGATAGGAGGAGGATAAAGGAGTATTGGATATCGCATTCTAAGTAACATAGGATTCGTGAAAACCTAACAAAACAAATTGTTAGGTTTGCACGAAATCTATTCAAGATTATGATAGTACGTTTTTCGGGTCTCCTCCAGGAACAAAATTCTACGTGAAGTGAAACATCCGTAAAAAAAAGAACAGAAAATTAATTTTTCAGAACTACTGGAGGGGGCGAGGAAAAAAACGGGTTTTTTCATAGAAAATCACGACCTGGTGAAGCACCGTAGGTTCAAGAACTGAAATATCCTAATTTTTTGTTATCCAAAAAAATTGTGTTTATAGTCCTATAAGATGTGTAGCACGATGAATTTATTCGGGGGTTTTCAGAACGCGCAAACATATTCTCTTGTTCGTGAATACGTTCGCTTGAACATGGTTTCCCAGACATGGGCGAATATATTATTTTTTATTGTTTGTTTTATTTTTTTTTCCTATATTTTTATTTTAAAGTCGTGTTTGGCTAAGAATTTCAAGGTGTCTCCGAGGCAAAAGTTGTTTGTATTCTTATTTTAAATGACATATATTTTTTGATAAGGGTTTTATTGTTAAGTTCAAAAGTGATTTATAGTCCTATAAATTATTTTGTGCAGAGCTTGGTTTTTACCTGTTTTTACCTAACTGCGGAAACTGACTTATAGTCCTATAAATGAGTATTCACCAGAACACGTTTTTTTACATCTTTCAAGTTTGCCTTGTCATCCTTAAAAATTACCGTGTTTGAACTCTGTTTTTTTGCCAATCTACTGAGAATGACTTATAGTCATATAAAATCAATTTGCAAGGAAGAGTTTTCTTGCACATTTTGAGGAACGCTAGACGTTTCACCTGATTTTTTGCCTCCTTTATCACAAAACGATTAAAAACGCTCTCTTTTCGTGTAAAAATAACAGTTTTACTTTTACTTTTTCATTCTATAAGAAATGTTAGGTTTTCTCTGATTGTGAGGTTTTCACGAATCTCCTGTTAAGTATGGTGCGCCCGAATTGCGACGATAGGCTCGTGGGGTCGAAGGCGCTCCCGCTCATGAGCGGGATCTTCATGGCAGCGTTCAGGACGTTAGCTGGGACGACATACGGAAGGCGATTGTAAGGGAAGAGATGTGCGGGCAATGTGACATTGTGAGGTGTTGTGTCATTATCATCATCAGCATCATCATCATCAGGAGCCAGTAGTGGCAGCAGCAGTATCAAGGGTAATCATCAGCTGCCGTCATCACCATCATCATCGCCATCACCATCTTCGGTTTTATCATCGCTGTCATCATCATCATCATCATCATCGGTGGTTATCATCATCACCATTATAATCACCATCATCATCATCATCTTCATCATTATCATCATCATCATCATCGTCATCATCATCATCATCATCATCATCATCGTCATCATCATCATCATCATCATCAGTATGGAGGCTGACGTGTTTTTCAACCAGAGCTTCCTTTGGGCCCAGCGGAGTGGGTATGGCTATCATGCGTTATCATCATCAGCAGCAGCAGCTGCAGCAGCATTACTGACATCACCATCATCATTATGAGCATCTTCATTGGTGCGTCATCATCATCATCATCAGCAGCAGCAGCAGCAGCAGCATTATCATTGTGAGCGTCATCATTGGTGTGTCTTCATCATCATCAACAGCATCATCATCATCATCATTATCGACATCATCAACATCATTATCATCATTATGATGATGATTATTATCATCATTATTAGTTTGTTATCATTAGATTTTTCTCTTCAAGGCATCGTTCATGAGTGGGTCGTCATCATCATCCTCATTATCATTATCTTCAGGATGTTGTCCTTCGTCATCAACAAAATCCAAGCGAATGACATTTTGGTGAGGGGGAGGGGGAGAGCCCATCCCCGCAGGGGTTTCATTAGGCGGGTGGTGAAACCCTGGAGGGGGTACGGGCAGATTGTGAGGAATACTCTTTTCTAGGGCTGGGCATCAAATCCAAGCGGGGGCAAATTAGGGTAAAGGGATAGATGGGGGAATGGAGAGAATGGAGGAAGGAAGGGAGAGGGGGGATTTTTTCTGAATCATCTCATCATCAAAATCATCATCATCATCATCATCTATGTTATATCATGCTTTCTGCTGTGCTGTAATTCTCGGTTGTATCTGGCCTCCTTCCTTAATCGGGATATAGGATTTTAGAGATGGTCGAATCTGGACCGATATCTACAGAGTTGCTTTGTCTTTGCCCCTGGTTTCGCGATGCCAGAACGACGTTGGCCGGAGCTGGGGCGTTGCCCTGTAACCTGCAATTGGCAGGAGTGTGACGCCTTGTAGAAAGATCTGGGGATTTGCCGAGGGAGGAAGGCAATCCAGTGGCGAACCGGGGGGGTTGCCTTGACAACCTATGGGGCCAGGGATAGTCTAGGTGGCGAGAACAGGTCAGCTATGGTAGACATTGGTTAGGAGGGTATTGTCTATGAGATGTAATGTCCTGGTGCAAGGAGGGCTAGGAGGGTTCGAAGATTAGGAGGCCAAAAGTGTTGTTATAACATAGTCTTCTATATTTTCTATATACTAATCATTATATTCATCATCATCATCATCATCATCATCATCAGCAGCAGCAGCAGCATCATCATCATCACATCATTAGTATCATCATCTGATTATTGTTATATGAAGTTTTTTGGTGTTCTGAAATTTTGGCAGCATCTAGCATTCTTCCACATTCAGGATATAGGACTTCAGAGATGGTTGAACCCTGACTGATATCTACTGAGTTGCTCTGTTCTGTGCCCTTGGTTTGCCGATGCCAGAATGACGCTGGTCGAAGCTGGGGCGTTGCCCTGTAACCTGTAAATGCAGGAGTGTGAGGCCATGTAGAGAGATCGGGGGTTTGCTGAGGGTGGAAGGCATTCCATTGGTGAACCGGGAGGGGCTGCAAGGAGGCGAGAAGAGATCAGCTATGGTTGATGTTGGTTAGGTTGGTTTTGTCTCTGAGGTACAGTGTCCTGGTACAGGGAGGGCTAGGAGTTGTACTAAGATTAGGAGGCCAGAATAGCTGATATAGCATAATCTTCTATATTTTTTCATATATTTGAATCATCATTCTCATTAGCATCATTATCTATGGTATCATCAGTATCATCATGGTCATCATCATAACCATTTGAGGGATGCTGAGCCCGGTTCTCGGCAGTTTCGGTTCGATCACTCCGGGCAGACTGTGAGGACCCCGGCCTCAATCTTATTATTGGTAATATCAGCCTTCGACACCGGGTCCGGTAAAAAAAAAAAAAAAAAAAAAAAAAGTACCCAAGGTGCCTTTCCGGTTTGATACAGTCATGATGAGGGTGTTTTTTGTCTTCGTGGAAGAAGAGAGAACGGTCACATCTTCCGGGTGGTTTTGAGAATGCTTTAGGATTCTGGGGACTTCTAGCAACTCGCTTTAGGCTGTTTGATACTGGTTCATTCATGGATCTGCGGTTGTTCAATGCCAGAACGACGCTGACCGGTGTTGGGGTGGTACCCTGCAACCTGCTGATTGCAAGAGCGTGAGGCCTGGTAGAGTGATCTGGGGATGCTTTGGGGTGGGCATTCCAAGGGACAACCAAGGGTTGCTGTTGAAACGACACTAGCCGGAGCTGGGGCGAGTCGTATTGCCTTGTAACCTAGTCAGGTGGGGGTGTGAGGCCTGGGAGAGCTTGACAGGGAATAAGATATGGTTGGACGGTCTTAGAGAGTTCTGGTTGGGAGTCTAGGGGTTCTGAGCATTCGAGAAGAGATCAGTACCCCACGAATAGATTCGAGCATTTGGTGCTGCGCTTATTAGGGTGAGTGCGTTGACCTGATTTCTGCCTTCCTCCTCTTGCGAACTTTGGGTGGAGGAGGTCGGCTCGTCGTGAGAGGAGGAATGTGTTGAGGAACGTGTCCGTTGTGTGGTTGTGGCTGTTGTTCTCATCCCGCGAACTATGTGGTGGAGGAGGTCGACTCGTCGGGGGATGAAGAAGAGTAGGGGGTTGAATGGAAGAGGGAGGATGGTTCCTTTGATTGTAGCTGGCTTGTTCAACTCATTCAAAGGTTATTTTGGGACTACTCTTCTTCTTCTTCGAACTATGTGGTGGAGGAGGTCGGCTCGTCGAAGGAAGATGAATAGTTGAAGTCTGGGATTGGGTTAGGTTGTTTGTCTATTGTTTTTATCTTCTGAACTATGCGGTGGAGGAGGTCGGCTCGTCGGAAGATGATGAAGAGTAGGGGGTTGAAGGGAAGAGGGAGAATGGTTTCTGATGGTTTCTGATGAAGTGCAGTGCTGCGCTTATTGAGTGAGGGTAAGGATTGGTGAGTTCACCTTATTTTTGCTATTCCTCATCTTGTGAACTATGGGTGGAGGAGGTCAGCTCGTTGTGAGATGAGGAATAGTTGAGGAAGGTGTCCTTTGTGTGGGTGCGGCTGGTGTTCTCATCCCACGAACTATGTGGTGGAGGAGGTCGGCTCGTCGGGGGATGAAGAAGAGTTGGGGGCTGGAGGAATGAGGGTAGATTGTTCGTTTGAGTGGTCTTGGAAATGCTTTAGGATTCTGGGTACTTCTTACAACTCACTTTAGGTTTCTTTGATGCAGTTATATTCATAGATCTGCGGTTCTCCGATGCCAGAAGGACGCTGGCTGGTGCTGGGGGTTGCCTTATAACCCGTTGATAGCAGGAGCGTGAGGCCTGGTAGAGAGATCTAGGGATGCCTTGGGGCAGGCATTCTAAGGGAAAACCAAGGGTTGTTGTCGGGACGACGCTGGCCGGAGTTGGGGTGAGTCGTGTTGCCGTGTAACCTAGCAGGGTAGGGGCATAAGGCTTGGGAGAGCTCGACAAGGAATAAGACAATGTTAGAGAAATTTAGAGGGTATTGTTAAGGAGTCCAGGGTTCTAAGCATTCAGTAGACTAGCAATAGGCCAGCAATTATCCAAGTTTTTCTATTTTTTCCTGGTGTAGATGACACAGTTGCCTTTCCCAGCCGAAGCCGGGTAATGGCCCCAGTACCTCAAGGATCTCTCCATAAGCTTCTCATTTTTTCAATTCGATCTTGAATGGGACGCTGGGCCCAATTCCCAGCACGTGTTGCTCCCCACGACTAGATTGGAGCATGTCCTCTTTAAAAAAAAAAAAAAAAAAAAAAAAAAAAGGTTACAGCCCTTTCGGGCTGCCCACTTAGCTGCCATGTGGGTCGAGGTCCCAGCCCACTTGTCCCGTCCCGACCCGATCCGTATGTTGTTTCTCTTCCTGACCGGGCGGTACTTTCTTTTTTTTTTGTTTTTTTTGGAAGAATGCAATTTAATAATTTATTGGCTTTTTTTTTTTCTTTTTTTTTGTGGAAGAATACAATTTATTGCCAATTGGAACAAAGTTCAACAAACAATCCCTCACAAACAACCCGGTGAAGGCGCTGGGGCCAATACAGAGCTTAGCCTCCTGGAAACCGGGTCCAGTATCCCATTGGTGTTTAAGTCCACTTCCCAAAAATAAAAGAAAAGGTGGGGCCAGATCCCCTCTCTTACTAGCACAGCCTACAAGCAGGACACAGGTTCTAACCATACTAAACTGTTTCACTTTCTACGGTGGATGGCTAAAGCGCTCTCCAAATCCCAATGGAGAAAGGAGGCAGGGACAAAACTGCAGTTCAAGTTTGCCCTTGAATCCAATTTGACCAAGCTAGAATCCCTTGCCCATGTCGCAATCAACCAAATTCTAGCTGATGAAGCCGTGTTGCTCTTCATATTCTGTTTACATTTGATCCAATCGCTGGTAATCGTGTAACGGATATCCTGAGTAATCCCTTGGTTTGATAACCACATCTGACTTGGACTCCCCGCGAAAGAGCTGGCCATTGCGGTCGTCCCAGATTGTCTGCATTATGATTCCTTTGATTGCCTGGGCAACGTACAGGCAGCGTTACGGACTCAGCCAGGGCTCGATCCCTGGTCCGCGGGTTACAACCCGCCAGGCTGCTATTCTTTTTTTTTTGAGGCTCTGATCTCCGGTTCCTGACTGTTGGCGTCCGTCGAGTCGTGTCGAGTCCGTGTCGAGTTGAGTGAGTGTGTGTGTGCTCTCACTCCCTCCCTCTCTCTTCCCCGACCTCGCTGCTCTGCCTCAGCCCTGTCACAGGCAGTCTCCTCGTCATTGCGGTCAGATTTCTGAGTACCTGACATAATCCATTCATCAGGCCAATCGAAATTGCATTTGGTAGATCGTGTCTTGTGTCTGATGAACCAATCCCAGATCCCAGATCCGCCTCGAAGCTGGGCAGGTGACCCAGAGGTGTCTGTCATTCTCCCAAACCCATTCAATTTGGCACCGCAAACATTTTATTGGTATCTCCAGGACACTCTGGGCCAAGTTGACGGCTGAAGCAGGGGCAGAAAACAAATGTAGCCCAAGGGGGATAGCAATCTTCTGAGAAAGCAGACCTCTAAACTGTTTCCATAGTGACGAGATCTGAATTGAGGACAGAGCTAGCAGATCATGAGCTTGGCACCTCTGTATTACTGCCTGACAGGGCTGTTCATTCACTCTCTGTCTGAGCAGATTGGTACCAATCTTTTATGAATATTCGTCTAAATCAATGGGTTTTGATCCAGCCGACCAGCCTATCCTTCTACAATCCACCGTAGAGGACCTGGTCCACAACCTCAACGCACTGGAGCTAACACAGGGGGAGAGTGAGGACTCGGAACATACGGAACAGCATCTCGCTGACCACAGACCGAAGTTAGCAGGCCCCGGAGAGAACTAAACCTCTGGTCCAGGCTCGGACACCTCCACAGACAACAGAGGACCAGTGGCAAACTGCACTGCAGGCAGACCAGGGCCAGCACAACTCACACAACACCACAACTCTCTCCGGGGCTCTACCTCCCGATCATGGGGCAGACCGGCCCGACCACACTCAGCAGACACCTGGTATCGAGCCACCACAGGGCTCTCTGGCCCCAGAAGGGGGTAACCGTTACTCATCGCCCCGCCTGCACCAGGTGAGCGGGGTAGCCCCCAACTGTCTCAAACAACTACAAAGACGTGACTATCAGGGGGACCTCATACTGGAAAACAATGAGGATCCATACCACCAGCCCAAGCCTCCGGACAGAGTTGCGGCTCTGTGCGGAAAGGGGGACCACAACAGCAGATCCCACGCGCAGGGCCAGCAACAGGTCCCGGCCTCAGACCAAACCTGGGCCTTGGCACAGGCGCAGGAAGCGATCCTGGCACACCAACAGCAACAGGCACAGGCTGAGGCAAAGGCACAAACCCTCACCTACGCCCATGCTCTGGTGCAGCAGCAGGCTCAGGTGCAGGCCCAGGCCGAATCCCAACTTCTGCCCAAGTCCACACAGAAAGACACTTGCAGTCCCTGGCGCAGGAGCTAGCACAACAATGGGCGCAGGCCTGTTTGCAAGACCAGCACCAGCAGGAGTCCCTGAGCCGGGAGCAAGGGCACAACAAACAGGTTCCCACCTAACAGTCCACCACCAAGGGGATATCATGCTGCCTACGCGGTCGACATGTCAGAAGAGGACCCAACATGACCAGGGGAGGGTACAAGAAGACCGGAATTACCAGGGGACTTAATCCTCCAAGATGATGAGCTGCCCAAAAGTGCTCACTGACAGACTGTCGACATGGCAACTAACAGGGAGGATACAGCCTAACATCCCGAGCGACACTCGAGGTATTACGCAGGAAAGCGCTCCGAGCAGGACCCCTCGAGGTCCAACAAAAAAGACCAGAAACGACTCAAAGATATGGTTGACTGGATACTCCTGAAGGTGCTCTCCCCGAACTCCATTTCCCTTCACGACCCAATCCCCCTGCTGCATTGGGAGAAAACTCGGAGATTTATTATCTTAAAGACAGCAGATCAACTCCCCAACTGAGGTGGACTGGCTGTACTGGGGACAACAGATCATACACACCATTAAACAAATTATGGATAGGGTGTGGTCAGCTTCCCCCCAACCACAGATGGAACGCTGCCTGGTCATCTCCAAAGCGGATGATGCAGGAATTGGCTTAATTTTTTTGGACCAGTTTTGGCCCAACATATTGGTCCAAGAAATGGCAGCAGTACTTCACACAGACAACAGCCTGGCAGCATTGGCCACATGCCGGCGCCAGGCGAGTCACAGTTCCCACCTTGTCTGCTCAACCCGGTGTAGTTGCACATTGCCCAGGTACAACCATCTGATAGTAACAACCAGGACAGGGCGCTGTCCACCCAGCTAATTGACCTGCAATCCGATTCGGACACTCAGTCGACCACGACCACGTCTGAAGACTTGCTGTCGGCAGGGGTGACCGACCAGGAGTCAGACGCTTCACGCGATCTGCAGCTAGCACAACCACACAATCTGCAGCTACCACAACATTCGCCTTAAAGTTTGCTGATCACTGCAGAGGCCGCTCCGGGGGAAGCGACAATGATCAGCAAACCGGCCACAAGAGGTAAGCTCAGAGATAAAATCTGCACACCCGCTTCTCGACCGGCCCGACAGGCATACGAGCCGCTTCCCGGCATCCTCACCCTCCCCTTGAGGAGGGAACCTCAGACATTGTCAAGCCAATGGCAGCTGGGGATGAGAATGAAAGGTAGGCTGGCAGACTGTAGCCAGCAGCATACCTAGCGGAGCAATAGCTTCATCGGCCTGACAGTAGAAAGTCGGAGGGGTACATAAAGGAAGCCGGAAGTGGTCCAACTGACTAAAATGCTTCTCTAAGAAAACAACGATAAAAGGGCTCAAGGGCTGCCTCTGCACACTCACCACACCTTCCCCCTAGGAATAAGCCTCGCAATCATACTTTTTTATTACCAGCAGACAAAACAAGCCACAGCTACAGTCTTCCCCCAAGTACAACGTACGGTCATTATAGCTGAATTTGGGGTATCTTTCAGTCTAAATACAGATATAAGGACCGTACGTCGTATTCAGGGGAAGAAGGTAGGGAGGATACGACTCTGATCTGGTTCTCAAACGAACAGTTGGCCAAACTTTCCACAACGGTTACCAGGCTCAAGGCAAACTTCGCCTGGCGTATCCTGCAGATTCTGACTTTCATGCAGGCTCTTCTGGAAAACTCCTTGGAGGCAGGAAATACATGGGATGATGACCTCCCAGTTGCAATCAGCCTGTTGATGGGCATCCCTGCATAGCACTGCACCATACTAGTTATAAAATGGAAGACCAGAATCCACCGGATACGCCTCTTGTGACGGCATTTGCTTCAAAGACTGGACAGTAGTAGGCCAGGAGTTCCCGCTGCGACCAGCCACCGAGTTTCCGCATCCCTTCCCGCCCCATCAGTTAGCAATGGTAGACCTGCATTGGTATGGAACTGACGGTGCACTCTGATCTAAAAGTGGTGGAAAGACAAGAGGATAAGGCCTACGGTTTAAGGAACAGACAGTGGATACCACCTTCAGCAGCAGATCTTTCAGTACACAAAGCAGGCAAGCATCTCCAGCTCTCAAGTCCGGATCAGACAGCAATGTAGCTGAGAGGAGTAAGCTAGCCTGTATACAAGTCTAGCACAGCAATGTAGCTGAGAGGAGTAAGCTTACAACAGTCAGAACCTAAGTCAAGTAGGCTAACTTAGGCAGGGGTGAGGGGCGGTATATCCTTCCCAAAGGAAGTAATCAATGCCATCCACTCGGACCTCTCAACCGGAATGGGGAGGAGCGTGTGCGTGTGGTTATTGTATTCAGCTTTGACTTGCCGGGGGAATAGGAACCGGACTGTCGCTCCCCAGAATGGCAGGAGCCGGAACCGAGAGGTTCTGCAAAAAAACAAAACAAAACAAAAAAAA
>BFEA01000641.1:696425-718666 GCA_003427395.1 Chara braunii
GGAAGAAAGAAATCAGAGGAAATGGTCGATCTCGGGATTAAGCGGGGGAGGAAGAGGAGGAAAAAAGCATGTCGGCTCGGCCGGAGTCGTCAGTGCATCCACTTCGTTGAAGTAGTGCTGGACGAAGGAGGGGTAAAGAAAAACCCCCAGTACGTGGGATAGGACCCGTGGCGCCAGGTCCGCAATGGCCCGTACAACTTGTCTTCGCACCGGGAGATTCTCGGGACCCGTCATCACTATATGGGTCTCGGTGTACGGTCGTCGCTCCCTCTTGAGCACCGCAATGACAAGGAAATGATACATGACATTTGGCCGCTGGCCAG
The DNA here is from genome assembly GCA_003427395.1 of Chara braunii. NCBI lineage: Eukaryota > Viridiplantae > Streptophyta > Charophyceae > Charales > Characeae > Chara > Chara braunii. The sequence goes on from BFEA01000641.1 coordinate 696,749, forward strand.
CCTCGTAAATGAGCGTCCTTGCTAGCCTAGCCGCCACGCATCCTTCAAAAGGCGGCTCCGGATATGGCTTCCATGCCGGATCAGGACGGCCCCCCCCCTCAATCTACGGAACACCCGCGGCCGCGTCCAAGGGGTCGAGCTCTAAGGGCAGCCGTATTCATGTTTGCGGCCTCGGCTGGCCTCGGCCGCACCGCAGACATGAATTTACCCGATTTTTCCCGAATAAAATAATGGGTAAAAATAAAATAAAAAATGGGGTTGTGGGGATTTTCAAGCCCTACAACCCCCGTATTTTTTTGGGAAACAGATAATTTTATAGAATTATAAAAAATAAAAAACAGAAAAGGTGGAGAAAAGAAATTGAAAAATAAATTAAAAAAAAGTTTTGTTTTGGGGGGGTGGATTTTTGGCTGGCAGTTCTTTGTACTCTTTGCTTTTTTTTTTTTTTTTTTTTTTGTATTTTGTTTTTTTTACGTTTTATTTCGCCAGGAAAAATCCATAAAATCGTGGCCGCGACTTCGGGGTCGCCAACCGCGGCCACAAACGTGGCCGCCCGTCGAGTTTGACCCAGCGGCTGCGGCCGCGGCCGCGGGTGATCCATAGCCTCTAGAGGAATGACCAGGAACTAAAAAAGGGCATCAAGCGGGTAGCTTGGGAACAAATAGTCCAACCAAGGAATAAAGGCGGTCTAGCGGTCATTGACCCAGAAGACCAAATTAAAGCCATGATCTTCAAGATCAGAACTCGCTTACTGATGGCCGATGACATCCCATGGGCTCCCCACGCACAGATTCAGTTAACCAATATTGCCCCACCAACACCTGAACACAAACTGGTCTATCCTTGTCAATGGCTCACGAATCTGGCCTAGTCAATTCCTGGGGCCCCGAGGAGAGGCACATACAATTCCAACATTCAGGTGGCAAACCCGAACTTCGCCAATGACCCGTTGTGGACCTCCCTCATAACCCTCTGGAGGGACATAGGCCCACAAAACCATCTTCCTCTTGCTAAGTGGCCTGTGGGATATCAGACCGAGCACATAAAAATCAGCAGCACAACTCCGGCTTTAACTAAAAAACATCCACAACTTAGAGGAAACGTTGCACCAACTCCATGACGTTTTCCCCTTGGATTGGAAACGTGCTCTCAAACAGGGCCCTCACATCTGCGAGGGAGACTGGGTGATCAGAACGACCTCATGTCCTATACCCATAACAATCTTCATAATCGAAAAGTGCACAGACACGCAGGCACAGCTCCACGCCTATGTGCTGGCACTCCCTGGAGCGCGGCTCTCCCGCTTGTCTTGTAACTGTCATGGTCAAGCCTCATTCGAGTCCGGGTACTGGGGGACAAAAACAAGGGTTGGTAGGCCTACAAAGCAGCAACTCCTATATGCCTACTACCGTTTGACGCAGACAAATGGCAATGGGAGGGTACTAAACCACTGCCAATGTGGAAATTCACAGTCAAAGACTACTATAGGAAAATCCACAAGACTGTTGATACCACCAATATCATCAAGCGCAGATGGCAGCGGGATGTGAGACAGGAAGAAACAGACCTTCACTTCTTTAAATGGTTCCGATATGCCCCCATCATGCCGACCTCTCATAGGGCACTCAATTGGCAGGTAGCCTAGCACTGCCTAACGAGAACTAATTGGGTGGTAGCAAGGTCTCAACTGCAACAGAAAGGACTAATTTCACCCATCTGCTCCTACTGTGGTTCCTCTTCGCAACGACAGATTGCGGACCTGGAACACTGCCTTCTCTATTGCCCAATGGTATGACAGCTACGGTCGTGGTGGAGCACAGTCTGACACTGCCTAACGAGCACGGAATTCCCATGGGACCCGATGACAATCCTGTTGGGCAACTTGGCTAAGGCCCCTACAGTAAACATCCCATTCCAGGTTAACCTTTTTAAATATATACAGTTGGAGACCTGGTGGCATGGCGAGCCAGATGCTCCTATGAACAAAAAGAACAGACCTTTGGCTTTCTTCAAGCCAAGCAACATGCCATAGACACCATGAGAACGAACATCCAAAGAGCCTAACACACCTTAAAGAACCCCTGCTAACAATAATAGAACCCGCACAAAGGGTCCAACAAGTTGCCTTATTAGCTTGGCAAGATCAAGGCACAGGGGGAGCACTCAAAAAGGAAAAGGGATAATGAGAGTCAACCAGCACGGGGGCGGGAGTGGTTCCAGGGGGAGAGCTCAGTGGGTCCCTCCACTCGCGGTTAACGACCACCTGAAATTTCAAAATGAAAGATTCTAAAGTGGTCTGAAACCACTGAAATTGTCTGAAGACACGTCAGGTCATTTCAGAAGTTTCGAGTGGTTTGCAGGACAAATTTTATGTTTTTTTTTTTTTTTTCTGCCTGTTTTTTCAGCCACTTCGGGTCATTACAGGAATTTCAAGTGGGGACCTGAAACCGCTGAAGTGGCTGAAGCTTCTAAATGGGGTTTCAGGTACCCCCATCAAAATGGTTGGATGGGGGTACTTGAAACCCCTTTCAAAAGCTTCAGCCACTTCAGGTCATCTTAGGAATTTCAGGTGGGGACCTGAAACCGTTGAAAACACAGGATTCGTGAAAACCATACAAAATCACAAAACCCAACATTTTGTATAGAGTGAAAAATTAGAACTCAAACTTGTATTTCTGGTTTTAAAAAAAGATACATTTTCGACCACTTTCAAAAAAACAAAGGAAAAAATCAGGCAAACGGTCGTGCGATCTTTAAAATGTGGAAGAAAACTCTTGCTTGCAAAGATCCTCTTACAGGACTATAAGTCATTCTCAATAGATTGGCAAAAAAACAGAGCTCCAATAAAACAAACTCGAAAGTTGTAAAAAAACAGTTTCAGTGAATTCTGGCATATAGGGCTATATGCCCTGTCCAACATTTTATATCTATAAAGCAATTTTTAAGTTAACAATAAAATCATTACCAAAAAAAATATGTTATATAAAATAATAGCACAAACAATTTTTGTCTCGGATACATCTCCAAATTTTTAGTCAAACGCAAGTTAAAAATAAAAAACCGAAAGAATTTTTTTTACAAAAAAATTTAAAAAACATTAAAAAAAAAGAAGTTTGTCCACAGACTATAGATATGATTTTTTGACATAATAAAAAAAATGTATATTTCAATCTCTAAATATACAATACTTCACCTAGTAATGATTTATTGTGGAAAAACCTGATTTTTTCCTCGGCACTTCCAATGGTTTTCAAATTTTATTTTTTTATTATTATTTTTTATTATTTTTTACGCTCAGAATCCTAAATAGATTTCGTTCAAACCCAACATTTTTTTTGGGGGGGGGTTCACAAATCCTTTCTTTGAAGTGGTTAAAGTTTTTGAAAGGGGTTTCAGGTACCCCCATCCAAATGGTTGGATGGGGGTACATGAAACCCCTTTCAGAAGCTTCGGCCACTTCAGGTCATTTCAGGAATTTCAGGTGGGGACTTGAAACTGTTGAAGTGGTTGAAGCTTTTGAAAGGGGTTTCAGGTATCCGCATCCAACCATTTGGATGGGGGTACCTAAAACACCTTTCAGAAGTTTCAACCACTTCAGGTCATTTCATGTATTTCAGGTGGGGACCTGAAACCGCTGAAGTGGCTGAAGCTTCTGAAAGGGGTTTCAGGTACCCCCATCGAAATGGTTGGATGGGGGTACCTGAAACCCCTTTTTGAAGTTTCAGCCACTTCAGGTCATTTCAGGAATTTCAGGTGGGACCTGAAAACGCTGAAGTGGCTGAAGCTTCTGAAAGGAGTTTCAGGTACCCATCCAACCATTTGCAATGGATCTGTAGGCAATCTGAAAGTGGTGTATCAACCTGAAATGGTTGAACGACCTGAAGGAGGTTTCAGACAACCCCATGTATAGATGCACACACAGTCTGAAAGTGGTGTAGTAACCTAAAGCGGTTGAACTGCTTGGAAAGGAGACCTGAAAATATATGCACTCGTTAACCATCTCTCCCGAGCGCTCCAGCCTGCGCTCACTATCTGGCAGTCACTCGTGATCATGCACTAGTCTGTTACGTCGTGCAATGCATCAAGACCACGTTGTGCAGAGTTGCACACGCGCCTTACGATGAGTTGGCCAATCGACAGGTAAGTCGTCTCTTCAACCCCCTTTCCCTCTTCTCGTTTCTCCACTTCCTCCTTTTTTTCTTCTTCCTCTTCTTCTTCTTCCTCCGCTTCTTCTCCTTTACTTCTCACGCGCTGTCTCGTTCGTTTGCATACGCTACCTGGCGCCCCTATCCCTTTTCACAGTTTGTGTCCGTCAACCCTCACTTTTTTTTCCCCTATCTTCGCGTGGGCTCTCCGCGGTGGATCCGACACCGCGCGGATTCAGCTCTATTGGGATCTTTCCGTGATCCACTTTCTTTCGCCGAATCTTTCAGAACTCGCAGCCAAATTGAAGGGAGGAAACTATGAGTACCTAACTACGGGGCCCAAAAGGCAACTAAGCTTTTTTTTTTTTTTTTTTTTTTTTTTTAAATCATACTACTGACTGTCTCGTTGTGCTAACTGTCACAACAGTTCTAACTGTGTCATATCCTGATGCCGAGGTCATGGCTTCAAGTCCCGATAAAGCAAAAACGGGTGATGCAAAAGGAGAGCTCCTTGTAAAAAGGAGCTCGCTCAAGGGTCGGGTGAACTCGATCCCTGCATCCATCGCTTAATAATCTGCACTCTCTACCTACTGAGCTAGCTCCTAACCTAAATAAAAGTGGAGCAGCCCAGACACATATAGAGTGTTGGGGCTCAGCCCACCTCGTGGCCTGAGCCCGTTTTTAAGTTTGTGTGTGTGTGTGTACGCTTTGTTGGTATGCGTGCCTGACTGAGTGCTTTGTCGGCTCGAGTGTATGTGGCACCTGCAAGGGTACTCAATTGATCGGAAGGCCGGAAGGGCCGGTACTTAGCTGTGGTCGCAACACTAAGGGTCGCGGCGGGGAAAACACTCAAGTGACGGGCAAAGAGGTCTACGACACTTAGAAGTCGTTGGAAGAAATCGGGTAACAGGTCGGCCGATACCACACCAAACTGAGGTAAGTGCGTCGAGTACTCGAGGTCGATTAGAAGAGACGAATTGGTAATTTCAGAGGACCAGTACCGGTAAGTAGACAGGTATCAGCCCAAGTCTCAGTGTGTGTTGTAGATGTCCTTGGTACAACACTAACCTAATCAACCCCTCGACTTTTTTTGTCATAGGGTATTACTACTGAACCTAATCATCACAGCGTGTGTCATAACAACACGCACGCATACTCTCAAAATTTCCCCACCGATTTGCCCCGGCCTAAATAGTCGAGGAAGAACGAGTGCACTTCTACGTTTAGCCCGACTCCGTCATGGTGGTCGACGCAATCGATGTGTAGATTGTAAAATCATGGTCAAATACCCTTGTAAGGGTATTTGGTCCGACAGTATCCCAAACCCTATTAAGCGACGTCCCCGTTGCTGGAGGACTATATGCAAACAAAGATGTTTTCCGACAAGCAATTCATCAAATCTGAATCCCTGGAATGAAGTGTGGTTCATGATTGATATCGTCACCTCACGTTTCATTGTCACCGCCGGGATTTTAACCCAGATTTCCCGGATCATATCCATAATAAAATCAAACAACTTGAAGCGGGGATACTCGATCGGTACTATAGTACATGAAATCGTCAAGTGTGACAGTGCTTCCTCCTTCCCCTCACCCTTAGACTTTGACCCAGGTCATTGTTGGTTGTCTTCAGGGTTAGTGTCCGCATGCGAACTCAACCCTTCAAACGCGGGTCCTAACCGAGACCTTGGAAGTCCAACTTTTGGTATGAATGTCCAAAGTTGCCAATTGTCATGCCTGAAGCCTAATACTGGAGGACAAACGGTCTCCATCTTGACCCACCACAGTCCTGCTGATCAGGCCGGAGCTGCGGCTCACCGTGTTGTTGTTTAACGGCGTTTACCCTCGTTGGTTGTGCAACGATGGGATGTTCATCATATCTTTCAAAAAGTCAATTCACAAATTTCAAGACCAATCTCGACCCCTCCGACTCCCACCTGAATAGATCCTTTCATTGGGGTGGTCATCCCCTCTAGTATCTTTTCTAGGTCATAGTCGAAGGGTCCGCTGCCCGGTTATGCTAGGTCAGCAGCCCACGCCGGGAGTTACGTCCCAACGATGCCAATTTTTCACCATAGGCTTGTTATTTTTATACCCTCAGGTTAACCCTTGAGATGGATGAACGATGCTTCTTTAAAATAAACCAAATAAATTATATTTTCAAAACCAATTGAGCTATTGTCAGGTTGCCATTCAGGGTTGTGCCCTCCAAGTCTTTGATCTTAGTTCAGTGAGGCACGCACCTCGGGGTAATTTTTATATATACAAAATCAATATTTGAGTTGAAATCAATGTTTGTTGACTCTTTGCTTGTCTGAAACCAACAAAACAAACATCTCATTCAAAGATGATTGCAAAATATTTTTTACTCGTTGAAAAGAGTTTGCCTAAAACTTGGTATGGTTCTTCCAACATGCGCACATAATCAATTCATCATCAGATCGTACAATCCTTTACTGACACGCACACAAGACACTGATCCGCCCGTTCCTCTTTCATTATCTTCAGGCCTCAGATGAGTCAAATAGTGATAGACGAAGGGAGATACTCACTCACAAAAAGGAGACTCAACCATAGACAAGGATTCACTCACAAGTGTGAAAAGTGTTTGTTGCCTTTTGAAAATATATATAAATACACGTATGTTACAGTGAGTCAGATCTGCGAATCACCGCTCTCAGCCTCATATATGTCTTCAAACGTTCATGCACTCTCTTATACTATCACCTATTCTAAGTTTCTCCTTACCAAGTCTCAAGAAAGAAACTGACTCTTTTCCAAATTGCACTCTGCTCAATCATTTGTTATCCTTGCTCTTAAGAAAACACCTTAACTTACTTAGGAAATACCTACTCATTTTTAATCTGAGAATGTGATTGGCAGCCCCAGCATCCGATGAAGCTCTGCTCTGCCACTCTTAGGTGTCCTAGGGATTATATGTCCAGTGCTGGCAATCAACCTTCCCTGCAAGTCAAATTTAGTCATTCCCTCCTCAATGTAGTCAGCCAGTATTGCACAATTATCCTTGAAGTGTCCCTCCTTTGTGCAAAAGAAACATTCACTCCTTCCTTTGTTATATCTGGCCTTCTTTTTGAGAGGCCGAGTTGAAGTTTTCGTTTGACTCTCAGTTCCTTCTGAGGGTTCCACTCCCGGCTGCACTCCCTTTTGATTCCTCCAGTAAAGTCAAACATTCACTTTTTTCTCCCTCTGAGGTAGGAGGCCCTTCAACCCCTTGGTTCCTCTTGTGGTCTCTTGCTGGAGGGTTCTTCCTTTTCATCCTTAGTTTGCTTTCCCTCTTCTTCTCTTAACAGAGGATCCTTCCTCTCTCCTTCTGTTATCTTAATTTGAAACCCTTCATCTTCCTTCCACCCCACAATTCTTGTGATCTCCCTTTCTTTCTCGTGGTGGCTCAATTTGAACTCTTCCATCTCTTTCAGAATCTCAACTCATTTCTTTTCCCACATCTGACTCATCTTCTCCCTTTCAGTAAACTCTTGTTCTATATCTTCCCTTTGCTCACTGATCCCTGAGCATAAACTTTCAACTTTCTTTTCTATTTTCTCATTTTTTGTCACTTCATCTTCCAACTCCTTGTTTTTCTGGGTCAGGGAAACCCCCAATGTACTTACTTGTTTTAACATTTCTTCCTTTCCCTTCTTCAAGTTCTCCACTTCCTTTCTCATCCTTTCCAATCCCTCTGTCAGTCTTGTCACCTGGGCATCCCTCACTTCTTCCTTTTCCTACAAATCCTTGGGTGAAGAGCTCAGTGCCTTCCTTGAGCTCTGACTGAAGCCCCTTCCCCAATGCATCAAAGTCCTTGTCAATTTCCTTCTCATCTTTTCCTCTCTCCATCTCCCCCAGTTTCCTTGCCACTTCCGCGTACTCCTCAAAAAGTCTGGTGCATTTTTCATCCAACATTTCATGCAATCTCATCAATTTGTGCATGTTGGTGGAGTGTTTGGAACTCACCACCAGCTCAGAGAGCAGCATCCTTTCAAATCTCACATCCTTAGAAGAGTTCACAGGCAGATCATCCTGTTGGAGCATCTTAATCACATAGTTTCTCCATCCCTTTTTCCACTTCTCCCTCTGAGCTCTTTCCCCTTTGCTTATCGGTCCTTCTTTCACTCCCTCCCTTTTCTGGGATGACCCTTCATATTTCACTCTTATTTCTCCCTCCTTTTCTTCTTCTTCCACTTCCTTACTCTTTTCTGGTCTCCCCTTCTTCTTTCTTCCTCTTAACTCAACTCCCTTTCTGCCATCCTCAACTGGCTTTCTCACTTCATTCCTCTTTGTCCTCGGTACCTCACTCACCCCTTGGTCTCTCTCTTGCTCCACTGCTGCCTCCTTCTTTCCTTTCTCCTCCTTTTCCGTTGTCTGATCTGCTCCCCTTTCTCTTGTCCTTGGGAAAAGTGATAGGCTTGCTCCTCAAATTCCTCCAGGGTACATCTTCTTCCTCCCCTCCTTCTTGAGTCTTTCTCTGCAACTCATCCTTCTCTCTTCCAACCCATCCTTTCTCTTGTAGCCTTTCCCTTTTAGTCTGGTCCTGTCTCAACTGGGTGTATTCCGTTTGCAATTTTATTAATATTCCCTGTCAAGTGTAAGCCTCTTCCACAATCCTCTTTACCTTTTCACTCGCACTCTTCTCTGTCCTTTCTACCAACCTCTTCTTTTTTTCCTCATCATTTCATCCGCCTTTCTCTGTTGATAGTTGTAGGCTGTCGACAAAGTCATCCAAAGTTGTCCCATCAAACGTTAAATCGTTCCCAATCTCATCTCTGGGAAAGACCTCAATAAGTTGTTACAATCTCACCACACAACTTGAAGTCTTCCACCTCAAGCACCCTGCTGCGACTTCTTCAATTTTCTTCTTATATCCCCCTGCTCCTGTCACCTTTGAGAGTTTCATCATGTCATCCCACTCTCGCCTAAAAGCATACTGATCGAAATCCCTCAAGAATACACGCAAGTTATCCCCTGCTTTGTAGACTGGTAGCTCCTCCAGGCTCCTTGAGATTTTATGATCCCTCCCTTGCCCTCCCTTTCTCAAGGTTAGTCCAGAGGGACCTTTCATCCTTCCTCTCTGGGCCATGACCACTTCTCCTCAAGGGTCACGCCTGCACACAGAGAGGGAACGATGACAGGTACAAGGATCAACCATTATCATCAACGCAACACTCCACATTATCAACATAAGCTTGACAAGACATCCTTCATTTGTACTTATACATATATATGTATATAGCCATACATATGTATATGTATATATGTATATATATATATATATATGCATACACTGGTTTACTAAAGTTTCGTTTGTCAGCTTATGCTCACCTCTTCTCTGATCTTGAATTTATTCAGTTTGGACATTGAAACCCAGTCTCTTCTTGGAGTCCCGTCCATTTCTTCCAACTCGTAGGTCCCATGGTGTCTTTGTTTCCTGACTCTGAAAGGTCCCAGCCAACGCTTGTCCATCTTTTGCGACCACCGTTTTTCCAAGGAAGAGTCATAGAGTAACACAGCATCCCCAACTTGCAGTGGTTCGACTCTCACTTTAGGGAGTTTGTCTCATCTTTCTTTGTCTTTTCCACCGCTGTCTGCCACCCCCGTGGCTGCTTCCTGAATCCTTTCTTTCGTGGCGCTGATATGTCTTGCCCTAAGGTCCAGTAACTCTTCGAATGTCAGATCATTCTCCAAGTCCTGCCTGTGCCACGTCTTTAGAAAACTTTCTATCGGGAATGTGGTGTGTCGATCATACTAGAGAGTTGCGGGCGCATATCCTGTCGTTCTCCTGACAGTGATATTTTCCACGAAGAATACCGTTTTCAAAAATTTCGGCCAGAAATTCGGTTTTCCATTGATCCACTTGGCTAGCAAGTTTGTAATGGTGTTATGGCCTCTTTCAACTGACGCATTTGTTTGTGGATGAGCCCGAGTCGTGTAGTTACCTTTCACTCTCAGTTCTTTCAACAGTTTCTTCACTTCCCCACACGTAAACCCAGACCCTCTGTCCATTGTAAACTCCAATACGAACGGATACCTGAGGTAGTATTCCTTGATGCACTCTTTCAGTGTCACCCCAGTTTTGTTTTTAATGGCCTTGCCATCGACAAACCCAGTAAGGTTGTCCCTCGCGTCAAATATATAATTATATCCGTCAAGTCCTTGCGGCATGGCCAGTAGGTCCAAATGAACAACTGCCCCCACATTTTTTGTGCACCTGGGATGCAGAGGCTCCTTATATTTGACGGGTGATCGTATTTGACAGGGTACACATGATTCACAGTATTTATAAGTCGTTTCAAACATTCTTTCCCAATAATAGAGTTTCATCGTCTTTTCGTAGGTTGCCGCAAAATTTTGATGTCCCCCAACTATTTCATCATGTAATGCAGCTATAACATCAATCTGGCGACTCTTTCCACATACCACTCGCCGTGGTGACCCCCTCTTATCTCCGATGAATAAATGGGCACCCCTTACTACATAATGATCTTTCATCTGAAGAGTCTTCTCGCTAACTTCCCTCTCTCTTTTGTCTTCTGAAAGGAGTAGCCTCATTTCCAAGTAAAATCCATCACATTCCTCCTCTTGGAAATCTTCTGAAATCTCTACTTGCTCAAATTTCCCCCCCTTCTCCTCATCAAATTCATAGTCATCCCCAATTACTATTTCATCAGCCTTCACCATTCCCCTCTCATCATTCGCTTGAACTTGTAGGAGTGAATTCGTTAGGTAGTACATCATACCCATCATGGCTACTTGTTCGTCTGCCTATTGGGTTTCTGCCTCGATCGTCCGTGGTTCGTCCGTCATCATATAGTTCTCGGCTAAGGCCAACTCCATCATCCACTCTGCATTTCTTTCTCCCCATGAGTCCTCCTCCACTATCGGTGTAAGTATCAATGTCGGTTCCTTCATAAACTCAGGTGGTGGATGCCACATCATATTTCCTCTCCTCATTGTTTTACTCTCGACAAACATGGACCAACAGTTAACATAAGTGCGCATATCATCTCCTTCTTCCAAAAACCCATCTACCGGAGGTGCTTCCTCTTCAGACCCAGTTTGGTTTCCCCACTCAATTATACTAATGTCGTCTGCCCTGTTCTTGTTCCCAGGGATACGTTATAGCTGGAAATCAAACATCCATATAATATTATATGTGAGTCACTTGGCTATTCTCGAGTCTGACGGTGAAAAATTCTTGAGGGAATACATGAGCGCAATTGCAATGGGTTCATCCTAAGGATAAACCTTCTTCCAAAAAGGTAATGGCTGAAAATTCTTAGGCAGTGCATAACTGTCAAAGTTTCCTTTTTGAACTGCGAGTAGTTCCTCTTTGTCGAGTTCAGTGTTCGGCTTTCAAACCTTAACGGTCTCTCCTTCCCGCTACTGTCAACCTGGATCAAGACGTCTCCCAAGGCGGTCGGTCCGGTATCGGTTTCAACTATGAAAGGTTTTTCCATAGTTGCATCAAAATCTGGCACCCCCAACACTAAACCCCCTTCTCTAAATTCCTTCTTCATGTCCTCGACCACTTCTTCTTGAAGGTCACCCCACTCCCAGTTCTGATCTTTCCACACTAGTTTCCTCAAATGTTATGTTTTGGTCGCGAATCTCTCTATGAACCTCCTCATGAATCCACAGGTTCCAAGGAAACTACGAACTTCTCCAACATTTCTGAAGGGAGTAGGTCGTTCCAAGATTTTGTTAGTCTTCTTACCATCGGGTCGTCGACCGTATTCATTGCATACATATCCCAGAATGGTTACTTCCTTCACACAATGTTTTGACTTCACGCCACTGGCAGTGAGGTTGTATTCTTCTAAGAGAGATAGAACCTCCCTTATCCCTTGGACATGTTCCCATACGAACATTGTTATCCCATGAGCCACTTCCGACTCGTCTTTCTCAATAGGGCCCTTGACGGCAAGGTCGTCAATGTATGGCTCAGTAATTTGAGGGTTGATCGGCTGCATCACCTTGATCATACTACGTTGCACCATTGCTACAGCGTTGGTTCATCCTTGGGGTGCAACATTCATATGGACCAACCCTCTAGGAGTGTGCATTGCTGTGATGGGACGATCCGCAGGATAGACTGGAAATTGATCATACCCGGAGTAGAGGTCAATAAGGGATACAATCGATCTTCTCGCGTAGGATTCCGACAATTGATCAGCGTTAGGCAGTCCCCCAGCATCTCTGACGGTCACCGCATTCAATCGTTGGAGGTCTTGCACCCATTTGAGCACCCCATTTGGTTTTACAAAGCAAAACCAAGGAGAAGCATATGGTCCGCTAGAATATCCTGCAACATTAGTACGAATCTTATCATCTAGGTACTCCACCACTTGTCTACGATCTTCAGGATTGGGGTACTTGGCCGCTCGAACATTCCATGGTTCATGAGGTACAGTATGAATGCAGATCATTTCAATTTTGTCAACATCCAGCCGTCCTCACTGATCATCATTGAAAGCATACGCCCCATGTTTCTCACGTATCAGCTCCTTTACCAAGGCCTCTTCTTGTTTCGTCAGAAAACTGGGTTCGCCTATTATCAATTATCTCTCAGTCTCCTTATTGATGCGACAAGGTTAATTTTTAGTACTCTCTCTCATTTGTCGTATCAACTCTCTTTCTTATTTTTAATACACCCCTTCTTTCCGACTTACCAGAACTGATACCGGATGACTTTTCTTGTCTACCGTATTGTACCGCCTTTTGGGGCCCTGTTTGAGCTCACCCCTAAAAAATGTTGACCAGCTGCTTGTGCATTCGGTATTTGCAGCCCTACTATCTGAGGAGGAGGAGGACGATATACAAGATCGACTCTCCCACCTTCCGGCTCCTCCTGGATTCTTTCGGCAAGTGCTCTGACGGCATCAAAGTCAGCCATCCTATAGGCTGACACCAACTCAACCGCATCACTAATACTTGATAGGCTCAGTACGAGCCCACCGGCTTCCTCATCGTTCGTTTCTTCTTCGTCCTCCCATTCTAGTTCTCTCCGCTTATTCTCTGATTCTTCAAACGTGTAAGATCCTGTATTGAGTCGGTTCTTCAAATTGTGAGGCTCGGTATTTCTACAAGTAATTACTTCAAAATTCGCACAGGCAGGATCACACAAGATAACATGGTGCCGTCATGTTTGTTCATAATGAGCGTCTCGGCTCTACACAAGAAGGATCTACTTAGTAGAATCGGGAGGTCCAAATTGCGCATAACGTAAAAGTATGTACGCACCTTGACCTTTCCTATCTCTATTACAACATTAGAAGCAACTCCCGTGTATCGAGTCTTGCCACGAGCTCCGTTGAGGAATTCGCAATCATTCTCATCAATCTTCAGCCTCAATCTCTCTGCAGTTTCCTGTTTCCCCATTTATGATGTTCATTTCGGGCCCTTTATCGATCATGCCTGGACACATCTTACCTTTGATCATAATATCTACGGACCCGGTCCCCACAAATTTTCAATCCATCTTGCTTCCCGCAACGCTCCAATTTACTTCTTTGGGAATCAAGTCCCCTATTCGGACTGTGGCTACTCTCTTGCGTAACAATCTAACTTTTACCATTTCCCTTAGCCTTGGGGCTGAAGCAAGAATTTCTCTCAGATTTAACAACTCATTGTGTCCTTCCAATAACTTATTCACTAGTCCCTCCGGGTCGACTCCTTTTTCAATCGAAGTCTGGTACTCCTGATTTCGTCCTCTTCCGCGACCTTGTCGACGGCCCAGGGCTCGGCTTTGATTCCGACTGCCTTAGTGAGTTGGTCCTGGTTGTTGTTTGCCCCTTTGTTGATCACGTCCTACTCCTTGCTCGCCTCCCACACTCTGGATTTGTGGCATCATTGGATAAGGTCCTACTGGTCCTTGCACCGGCCATGGTCCCATTGGGAAATACCCGGGCCAGGCACCCATCGGCGGCCCTACAGGCCATTGTCCGAACTGATCCGTGCTTGTTTACGACTCTTGGCCATACTGGATTATCGCTTGCTGAGAGACATGTCTTTTTCTCGTACCTTGTCCCCCCATGGCTAAATTTTTCGCCTTTCTTTGACACTTTGTCAATTTAACCGCTACCTCAGGATCCTCTTCTTCTTCACCCTCGTCTTCTCCCTCTTCGGATGGTTGCGTAACTGTCAATACCTTTCCTGGCGACACCTTTTCTTTTAATTCCTTCATCTCATTCGCCATGTTACTTAGTACTCCACCCAATGCATTGTTAGTTCCCTGAACCGTTCCTACTACGCCTTCCTTTTCCTTCGTTTCATCTTGACTTGGTGGCGAAACACTTGATTCAAATCCCCAGCCGCAATATTCCTCTTAATGGTTTCCTAAGTAGTTTTCCTTCCTGCGGCTCCTCCTCGAGTTAATTCCATGACCTCATACCCAGAAAACTTCCCCAGGAAGATGACACACTGCATTTCTTCGGATAACCCTGGGACTCTTTCGGCTGTCTTTTCAAAAGCATTGGTGAATGCCCCAATCATAGTGAAATCATTCCGGTTCATGTTATACATGTGCTCGACAGTGAGCAAACTGTCCCCTAATTTAAACTTCCTTTGCATACCCTTTTCGAACTCTGCCCAATTATAATTGGCCTTCTTTGCAACTTCTTCCACGTCTGGTTTAAATTTTCACCATATATATTCGTACAGTTGAGCAAATTTCTTAGCCGACGTCAACTGGTTGAAGATATGTTCTAGCAACTCCAACCAGTGAGATAATTTTTCTCCCTTAAAGGGGAAGGTGTCTACCTTGGGCAAGTTCGACATTTTAATCGTTCTCCTTTCCAGTAACTTGACAATTTTTGTCGCGGTTATAGGTGGTGGTCCTCCTCCATTGACATCATCGACGTCAAGATCACTCATCTCTTTTTCTTCCCTTTTTGTTTAAACTGTAGAATCTGTCAAGACACACAAATGACCATCGTTCCATTCTTCCGTCATGACATGACACTTTTCCTTTTCCCCTATCAAAAACCCTTATCCTACCTACTAACGAACATTAAAACCCGTCTACTGTATTGTCAATACCTTCTTTCCCATAGTTTTCAACCGTTCAACTCATCCAGAGTTATCCAATCCCCGTGCCAAAAGCTTCTAACCATTCCAAACAATAAGGGGATATCATCTAGGAAGACCTCAATGCAAACTTCCTTACAGAGTTTGCGCCAATATGCCAAACGATCTTCCATATGATAACTGCGCAAATACGCGTTTACGATACACAGGATGTTATAGAAATCTTTTTTTGCAAATTTTGGCCTCATCTCTAAATACAAACAGTAAATGACATTGGATGCTTCAAACTCAAAACTCATTTCAGGTACTAATTGTGCCGCAAGTACTGCTCGTTCCCCATTTTCTATTTACCAAAAAGCCTCATTAATTATGAACTCGGAAAGAGTAGCTTTAACGTTCATTGTTGGATAGGCAAATTCAGTCGTTTATCTCACGTTTATCGATCATATGACCACCCTTTTTTTTCCCCAATACATCTTTCAAAAAAACGCTTCAAGGGTCAACCCCGCAATCAGACCGTACTCAGAAATCGGACGAATTCCCCCTATCGTGAGGTCAATTATGTGGGTTTTCCAAAGGAGGGTCGAGAGGTACACGGTCACTCTTACTGCCGCACGCCTCTCTTCCATGGTCCAACCTGTTTCTACCCAAAGGAAAGCTTTTGGCACCACAGGTATCTCACACCATGTGTTTATCTCTTCTCCTTCCTCGACTCCTTATCGGGGTAATGTCATTTTAATTCCTCCATCTCTTTGCTCAGGCAAGTTAATCAGGAAGTATTGGTCAGCGAACCACATTCCAGAAGTCATTAGATACCTGTTTACACAACCATACAAATGAATTTGTTTATCTTTAGTCAATTATCTAACTTTTTTTCTACATAAAGTTGTTTTTTCTACCTTTTAATTTTACCATATTTCCTCCAAAGTTTCTCACGCTGGGAGTATCGTGTTTCATTATTAAACCTGAAGAAGAACGATTTGTCGTAATTCGTCTTAGTAGTCAAATCTATCTGGCAATTCGTACTTATGAGCATATGAGTTGATTAGCGGTAGTATTCTCAGCAAATCTCTTTCCTCAATTAGATGTCTTATCTCCATGTATAAGTAGTATACCAATAACGAGGTAGACTCGTGATATTCCCCTTCAGAGATCGCCAAGGCGGTTTCCGCAACTTTATCTACTCACGTCCTCCCCCCTAAGGCTTCATTCACAATAAACATCGGAATGGTTCCCCTTAGGTATGCAGCTGGCGGGAGGAATTCACAAGTTTTTTTTACTTCCACTGTTCCTCTAACTTGTTCAAACTCATTAAGACGCGCGCGCCGATTCCAAGTGTCGAATGCGGACTCACCAAGCCACATTAGTCTCAAAAGAGATCGATTTATTCCTAAGGCTAAGTTTATTATGATAGTCCATAAATACTCCGATGAAACATATAATGTAACTTTTTTTATTGCGCAACTTTCACCTACCTATCCAGATTCAATCCAGATGAAAGCATGATTCTATACATGTTTCCCCCAACAATACCCAGTTTCTTCATTCTCCTCACGACAAGTTGGTAAATTCATCATTAGACCACTCCTCATTTGTCTGGGCTTCCCGATTGTGAACTGGTACCAAGCGGAAGTCATCTCGTCCTTGTCGGTATACTTCACCTATTTGCTACACAACAAAAACCCAATACCCAATTTCTATTTAGATATCGAACTCATGGCTCAGCTAGCCCCTATTACTTGTCCTCATCCTGAGTCTTCAGTCAATACTTCATAAAATCTTCTTATATAACAAGTAAGATACTAACGCACAGATCTCTATTTGGCATAACAAAAACATCATGAGTGAGATGCACAATCTCCTGTCAGGTGATGTAGATTGAGAAACAATAGGAGGGTCAGGAACGCGTGGTATCGACAAGGATCCCTGCTAGTGAGGTTGAGGGAGGATGGTCAACTGCCGCTCTTGAGCCAAAGATGTAGATGGCGAATAAAGACCAAGGCGCGAGTGGCTAGGCGGCTCGAAGCGTGGCGGAGACGCGTCATAACGCTTTTCGTACTTGTATGAATAATAAGTCATCTTTCCTAGGCTTGGAGTACGTTCGCGCCACTCATCTTGATGCCTTCGCGCCCTCAACCCTTCCTCCTTCTCTTCTACTCCCTCATCTTTTTCCTTTCAATCTTCTCACTCTTTAGTCAAATCTATAGGCCTATCAGAGGTTTTCCCTTGCCTGCCGTCTCTTCCCCTTCCTGCACCAATCTCACGGCCCTTAGGAGCCATATTGTTGACTTTAAGCGCAGACGGACGTTTATCAATGTCTTAGATAACCTACGATTCACGTAATGCCCTTCGCTCTTGCTTAGAGCAACCTTTCGTTACTGCCTACCGTTTATCAATGTTTTATTTGTATCCCTAAGTTATCGTATTGATCTCGACTACGTTTCAACGCCTTCCCTACTTAGAACCTTTAGTCAAATCTAATTTTAGTAAGTTTCAGTTGTCGTTCTACCTGGATCGTTGTTTTACCTTACCCGAGTTCGTTCACTAAGGATCTTGGCTAGGAAGCGAGATCCCCAGCAACGGCGCCACCTGTCGCGTGCGGCGGTTCCACACCTAGACGCAAAGTAATTCTTGTGTTGGACCTCATGGTCGTATCACGCAGGAGTTTTATGTCATCTTAGCGAAACACCACGCCGACCGTGAGCACGTGCTATACCTCTCGTGAATCCCTACAACAGGGTAGAGATCCCACGAGGTACAACTTACCTCCACCTGCAAAAAATGTCACTATCCTTTAGGTGGACGTATCCCTGCTGAGCTACTGGCCCACGTGTGAAGGTTTTTACATGCAATTGCAGAGGTAGGTCAGCCGAGGGCGTTTTCTCGATCGTCGTAGTATAGGCATACGCGCGGTAGAATGCCTTAAGACTGACCCGTATATCGCGCCCGAGGTGCTAACTTCCTCGGACCGACAATTTAATCAGGTCGACTTTCCAGACAGTCTTCCATGCTTATCTACCCATGATAGTGATTCTACATTTTATGTTGACCATATAAGACAATGTCAATGTCTAACACCTTTTGTAATTTCCCACTCTCTCGAAATCTCAACAAAATTATAGACGATAACTTGCCTAACTTAGGTCAGATAATGCCTTGTTCATAGACATATATATAAGTATATATTTATATCAGGGGAGTTGAATGAGTAGTTGAACTCACTTCACAATTGTGATGCACCCCGTCAGAATATCTCAGATGACGACTCAAGTTCAAAAGACAATCACGACTCAAACACCTGTGTCAATGCAAGAAAACCACATATACGCACATAAATGGAGATACAGAATGCGTTACAAGTGTCAACCTTTAACCCATATATAGCAAGTCCCTCACTCCCCAAAACCTTGAAAACGTCATTCCTTCCTACTCCTGACTCCTATTGCCCAACCCCTTTATTTTTTAAAGACCTTCGAGAGTGACTTAGGACATTTCAGGGTTAGACACAAGAGAAGATCCATCCGTTTCTTTTCCAGTTTTGTCCCAGGTGTGAGTATCACTCCATGTGGAAGTTGAGTCGGAATTTTACCGACCTGTTATCCAATGATAACAGAATTGCAGTTCCTTACCGTTCTCTTCCGTAATTCTCTCCAAAAGTGGTGAAACTTGTAGGCACAGCACAGTCCGAAGGAAACTTAACATCCTCTTTCCTATGCTGTGGTCTAGAAGATCCTTCCTAGAATTGCGACCTAGAGATCGACGCTCGTCGGTGACCCACTGTCTAGGCTATGTCCTCATCTAACCACCAAGTTGTTGCCCCATTGGTTTGGGTACTGAATAGAGTTCGTACCCAGCTTATACAACCCATTGATCCTACATAAGTCTCCTTTTAGATTGTTTACCAAAGTCTCATTCTTGTTTTTTTTTGTGGCAAGCACAAACAATATCGTCAATCCATCTTAAAGAGAAGTCACATGATAGAAGTCAAATTAGAAGTTCCAAGATAGAGTGACAAGTCTCTCATGGTCAAGATCTTATTATCCCTTCCTCAATAGAATCAGAAGTAGCTCGTTAGTAAATGATCGATCCAGTTATATTGAAAAGGTTGGTAGCAGTATGGTAGACCGAACGAGATCTACCCATCTTTTACTGATGTCTATTTCTGATAGGGCAGACCTCGAGGGCCTTGCTTCTCCTATTCACTATCCTGCATTAGATCAAGGCCAGATGGTAATAAGGAGGACTTCTCGGAGCCTCGTTCCTCTTACTACCACTTCCTTCATCCAGACTGGGCAATAGGGCAGGCATCTGGGTGTCTTGCTCCTCCTACTGTTGTTTTGCATTGAAGCACCGTTGGCGGGTAATAAGGCAGGTTTCTCGGAGCCTTGCTACTCTTATTATGCCATCCGTGCCATTATTGCGATAAGGCAGGCTTCTCGGAGCCTTGCTACTCTTATCACACTGTCCATGTCATTATTGCGATAAGGCAGGCTTCTCGGAGCCTTGCAACTCTTATCACCGCCCTTGCCACTATTGTGATAAGGCAAACTTCTCGGAGCCTTGCTACTCTTATCACTGTCCGTGTCACTATTGCGATAAGGCAGGCTTCTCGGAGCCTTGTTACTCTTATCACTCATTTTTGCAAGTTTTTTTTTACATCGCTCGAGCCCTGAGTCATTCGGGAGATTTTAAGATCATGCGGGTAGGTCGTACGAGACATGTACCCTATGACTGAAAGACCTCCCCCTGATTCTCAGGCCGTGTTAGCTTCAAATTTTGAAAGGATACAAACTTTGAATCACTGTGACACAAGAGCAAGTTTACAAAGTTCATCATCACAATGACTGATCATAGCATCTCAATCCACTGAGAAACCCCATCTTTTTTATTGTCAGGTGGTCTATTAAGCAAGGGAAGACTGCACGGAGTCGATCCCCTTTCAGCCACACCCCCAAAGAAAACACTCACACAATGAGACAGTTGCTCGGAACTTCTCGTTCTCGCCATGTCTTCCAGAGCAGTTAGTCATACCCAATCTGATCCATTTCACACAATCAGCCTTCTTCATGCTTTGCTCTTCTTTATACAAACACTTTCTCTTTTCCTCTTGGCTTGAGTTTAGTCCTGAAGAAATCCAGACTCAAAATACTCTCTTTATTAATACAAACATAAGTAATTACCTGAAGATTATAAATAAAGGGTTTTATAGACTGTAGTGTGCGTACCTCATTGTTCCCTGCCTCCATAGTTCCGCCTGAACTCCGGCAGAGCTCCCACAACCGCTCTGTCATTTAGATGCACCTAGCTGACCAAGCACGGGGTTTGGAATCTTCATGGTGTTCAAGGTTTAATTTCGACAAGCAATTAAGAGCATCATTTTCACATCTATTGTTGAAAAATCGGTGTGCGCGAGGTTTAAGCATGGGAGCAGAGACAAGGGTGGAGGAGGTAGGTTCCGTACCCCCCCCCCCCCCCCCCCCCCCNCCCCCCCCCTTTTTATTCCTCGTGTCTCTCTCATTCCTAACTCCCTTATTGTTTTATGCTGCCCTGAACACTAGTAATAGTAATAAACCAATAATAATGAGAATAAATAAAATAATAATTATAAAATAATAATAATAATAATAATAGTAGCAATAACAATAATTAATAACAGACATAATAGCGCGTATACTCTCGCCACCACCAACGTAAGTGTCTAGAGTCCTCTCCTTAGTTGGTGCTCAGTGCTTAGACCGCCATCATGCAGCCACTTCCAGCCTATGACAAGGCAACCATTCGAAGTCGGCAACAAAACCAAATTTCCTTCAAATATCAACCTTTGTAGACTACCGCCAAATCCAGGGCCGTGCCCTCAGGCTACACCTGACACAGTATTCAGTGCAACTCCTTCGTACGACGTCCAGTGCTCTTCCTACTCTACTCAGTCTATCTGTTTCGGCCACTTACGGCAACAGAACAACTTCGCCCCTGGAGACCAATGTACAAGCAGCCATTATAAATACCGCCCTCCTTCATACACTAGGTACGTATCTTCTCTTCCTTTCTCTCTCTACTTTCTTGTCTTACCCTCTCTTTCTCCCAGTCTTCCTACTTCTTTCTCTCTTTATCCTTTATTTTCTCTCAAACACAGACACACACATGCTCGTACACACCCACATACACGCATGCATAGCAGCACATGTCATACACACACACAGACAAAAGTGCGGTCACACAACCACACACGCAGACATCCTTCCACACAGACACAGGCACGCATACACAGTGGGTTTTATGACTGTGTCAGATTCGTTTCTCAAACTTACGATTTTCGTGTCAGGGGCTTGAACCAACAGTCCGCTGCTTTGGGTCTGTGGGATGTGACCTCTGCCTGTTCGTCGTAACCCTTGCCTGTGGAATGTGACTGTTGATCGGGTCTCTGTTAAACTTGACCTCTGGGATACCCCACGTAGCCTTTCTCAAACAGGCTTATTTAGCCACCCTTTGGCCTGGGGACTTGACCCTGATTCGAATTTTTGGGGTCGCACCATGAAACGCCTTCCATAGTAAATAATGGTAATAATCATACAATAATAATATAGTAATAGTAATAAAAAATGATAAAATATAAACGTAAGAAAATAATCACAGAATCTATATCCGTTGTCTTTCTGGTCCGCTACAGGCACAGCAAGCAGGAGGAGATTAATAATGCAAGTATGCATTTCTCTCTCCCCCCTCTTCTCTTCTTTCCT
>BFEA01000641.1:775020-789949 GCA_003427395.1 Chara braunii
GTGTGTGTGTGTGTGTGTGTGTGTGTGTGTGAGAGAGAGAGAGAGAGAGAGAGAGAGAGAGAGAGAGAGAGAGAGAGAGAGAGAGAGGGCGAAGCGTGATCAACAGTAAACACGCGTGGCAGGGTGATCGAGATGACGGCGGGTGACGAAAGCACCGATCCCATCCGGCATAGGTCCGGAAAAAAATTGGAGAGCTCTCCGCGGCGGCCCACGAAGCCACGAACTTAATTAAGAATTTCAACAGCATAACACAAAAGGCTTCGCTAAGTCAACTTCGTTGCGGTTTCCCGATAGGAAATCCATGGATCAAAGAGAGCTTCTCCCCATGGCGTTTCACCTTTCATTGCGTCCTTTCCTTCTCAATGCCAAGGCATCCACCCAATGCATTATTTTGGATATACTAACAAAAAAAAAGCACCGACCGCCCATGCCAATGGTCTAAAAAAATATAAATTAGAGCCCTCTGTAACGGCCTACAACGCCAACACAAATAAAAAATACACTACAGTGTGTTCAACGAAAACAGCTTTAAACCAACAGTACTTGGCCCAGCTATCGGCTGCGGAAAAAAAAATAGAGTAGAAACGTTTCTAGTCGGATGAATTAGGGCGCTCCTCCTGTAGTAGCCCGTATGTTTCCCTAAAATCGTGGCGCGCATTAACGGGCACGACTCTAGGAAGTACTGGTGGTTCCAGTTCATTCATTCCAAATAGTAAGTTTAAGCGCAGCACTTGCACCGGTGGGGGTGTTTTGTTTTGAAAAAAAAAAAAAAAAAAAAGTTTGAGCGCGGGAACCTCACAATTTGAGCCGGAGTACTGTCAGCATCAGCCAGCTTACTACCGTCTTCACCCGAATAGAACGCCCGGTAATTTTCGCCGTATCTGGACTGAAAGTTGTTCCAAATACGGCTATAATGACCGGGCGTTCTCTTCGAGTGAAGACGGTAGCCAAGCCTTACACTAGGCTTATAGACAAAGAAAGCCTCCAGAAAGAGAAAGGCATTACCATCAACCTTCTCCTCAAGTTCTAACTTACCTACACCACCATTGATGCCTTATCGTTGAACCTTATCGTTCATTTATCCGCCGCCTGGCCCCCCCACCCAAATGAAGATGCACACCATCAATGAATCAGATGGTGTAGGTAAGTTAGAACTTGAGGAGAATCAATGGTTTTTGACATCAATGGGTTTTTTTTTTTTTTTTTTTYTTCCAAAAAACCTCATGGTTACTGATAGGAGTGATGATAAGAGCATACACTCCTACCAGCACCACTAGGGACTCCAATCTATTGGTGGGGAGTTGCACCTGCTGGAAAGCGGGTCCAGCGTCCCTTGACATATAATAAGGAGCAAGAAACCGATGATGCTGACATCAATGGTTTTTGACATCATTGATTGATGTTCAAACATTTTTGAAAGCATCAATGAATCAGATGTTGAAATTTTTCAACATCAATCAATGATGTCAAAAACCAATGGTGCTGGCTGAAAGCATCAATGATGAGAATGGACCACCTTGGTCAAAAACCAATGCAATTTCTCAAAGTAGTCAGATGAGAAGGAATGTCTAAGGTAGGTAAGGTAAGGGCAAAAAAAATATTAGCTATAAACAGGATAATAGTAGTATAGGTAGGCTAGTACTACCTTGGAACACTACAGTAAATGGGTCCTGCCTAGCCTCTGGGACTAGCGCAGCCCAGTGGACATAGTCCTCCTTTCTTGACGCTCTCGTAGCGGGTTCCATTGTGACCCTGCGGAGCCGAATGCCCTGGTATTTACAGCGGTGCCTAGCCTCTGGGACTAGCACGGCCCGGTGGACATAGTCCTCCTTTCTTGACGCTCGCTCTCCTAGCGGCCCACTGTGACGCTGCGGAAGTTAATGCCCACTGTATTTACAGGTGCTCTATTGATCTAGAAACCACTTCGCAATGATCAACGTCGTGTGAGCATTAACTTCTGCTACTGTCTTCACCGGAATAGAATGCCCAGTCATTATAGCCGTATTTGGTGCACTTTCAGTCCAGATACAGGTATAATAACCGAGCGTTCTATTCGGGTGAAGACAATAGCTGCTTGATGCGGGGCCCACGTCATCAAGAACCACTTGTTAATGAGCTGCCTTCTGCTGCAGCGGCCCGTGTGCGTCTTTCTTCGCCAATCTGCCCTGCCCTGATTGCTTGCTTCAGGCGCTGTTTCACCCTCAGGCTGCTCTTAATCTCGATGTCTGACAGTGGTCTGTAGTGCATCCGTGCACGGTTTCGGACGGTCCAGATCACCTCGTACAGAATGATCGCCCTGAGTACATGTGCTACGTATCCCCAGCCTCCTTTTGCCCTGGCCCTGTTTCACCCTGCGCTTAATCTCGATGTCTGACGGCGGTCTGTTGTGCATCCTTGCACGGTTTCGGTCGGTCCAGATCACCTCGTACAGAATCGCCCTGATTACATGTGCTACACGTATCCCCAGCCTCCTTTTGCTCTGGCACCCAATGGGAGAAAACCCAGCAGCAGCCAGCGTTCTTCCCAATGTACTCCGGCTTGGAGGCTCCACCCATTCTTTCCCAGTCACTGTATTATTTCCACCACTTCCACATTCTCTCTTGGAAGCTGGGCATTCCCACCAAAGGTATCCGGTGGACTCAAAGGGCCAGCTGCACCTCCTGCAGTGGGGCTCCACTCCATTCCTCGACTCAGTAACCACACCGTAGACGGCGTCACCAGCTGTAACTCACCAGCAGTAACTCAACAGGAGTAACTCAACAGCAGTTACTCACCAGCAGTAACTCACCAGCAGTAACTCAACAGCAGTAACTCAACAGCAGTAACTCAACAGCAGTAACCAGCAGTAACTCAACAGCAGTAACCAGCAGTAAATCAACAGCAGTAACTCAACAGCAGTAACCAGCAGTAACTCAACAGCAGTAACTCACATGCTTACTGTTTGGCAGGTGGGTGAGATTCTTCCACAGCTGGTTGAAAAGTTCTAAGACTCGGACTTCCACATTTCAAATTGGCAGGTCTTCCCCAGGCCTGCAGTTTTTTCCCATCTGTTTGCTGCTATCAATTCCTGTGCTTTCTTGTGCATGAATCCTCCATCCATCTCATATCCTGTTCTCACTGTGTAGCCAAACAGGCTTACCTCTGGGGATTTGGCAGACACACTCTTCCACGACCAGGCGATTGGGTCGGTCTTCAGTTCCCTGAGGGTGATTCTCCCCACCCATGACAAAGTCCTGATTCTCTTGGTTGTCCCTGCTGCCTCTACTCCCCGTATATGAGGCGGGTTTCTTTACCAGGGACACCCTGACCTATATAGTGCACTATGTCCTCTACCAGTCTGGTCAGGGTGTTCCTGCCTGCCCCACCATTTTCCCCCACTCGACCCTACTAAACCCGCTGCAGTGGTGAGGATCTCCACCGTCTTCCAAACCACGCCTGCTTCTTCTTCTTGCTGCTCCGCGTACCATGTGCCTTTAGGATCTACCCCTTAAGTTTTGGGCCAAGCATGTTCAGCCAGTCTTGTGGGATGGCATTGATCACTGCCAGCCAGTTTTCCTCCACCCTGTGTAGGCCCCGCAGGCTTTCTTTAGCATCTGCTTAAACCACCAGTACTTGGCCCAGCTATCGGCCGCGGAAAAAAACAGAGTAGAAACGTTTCTAGTTGGATGAATTTGGGCGCTCCTGTAGTGGCCCGTACGTTTCCTAAAATCGCGTAGCGTTAACGGGCATGACTTTAGGAAGTACTGGTGGTTTAAGGTTTCCAGCTTCCCGGGATCAAGGACCACAAATCAAAAATTGATGGCAAACATTGATGGCTGTTTTGTTAATATATGAACCTCGACAAATTCAATTTACATACCATATAGATTTAGAATTTTAGATGTTTTGAATTAAAGGCAACCAACCGTCAGGTCAGGCGGCCAATAAGACACTAACCCCACCCCCGCGTCCGGGGGACGTGTGGACAATTTCATTTAATTAATTGAATTGGGGAAGGGATCTCAGTGTTAATTGGAGTTTGTCTCTAAGGAACGATTCCAATTCAGATCTCAGTTTCACTGCTGCTGATGGTGGACCTCTCTGATCCTTACTATTCCCCTGTGGACCTCATGCCAACCTTAAGGTGGCTGTCGTTAAATCCGCCACAAAGGGCGTAGTACCTTCTGCGCTTAAGATTCTTGGGTTATCAAACAAGATTTGGGCAAGTACCTCCTCCCTTGTTTGTGGCTGCTGCACGGGTTCCGGTGGATGCCTTCTCCATGCCTTACGCACAACATTGCAAAAGGTGGATTTTAGGCGTCTCTTGTTGAAGGATTCCATAACAGGCGCTCCACTAACTGAATCCAGTGTTCGTTTGAGTCTGATACTGCAATTCTGCATGGCCAAGATCACAGTTGTGCTTGAGTCCTGGTTGCTGGATCCTTTAGCCCCAGTTTCCCTTTGTCCCTCGGGAAAGTAAGGGTGTCCCATGCTACTTTCACCAAGAAGCCCTCCTACTGTTTTGCAAATGGTTTTTATAGAAACATGGCCACAAGTCTGCGTATTGCTGTCAGCACTCCGCAAGCCAGTTCCCTTATTTGACTTACGAACCATAGGCTTGACAGCAACGCCGTGCTTGCCACCAATGCTCGCCCTATGATAGATAGATGCAATATTCTTCCCCATAGGGTTAATCTCGTTGCGATGCTTTGCTGTAGCAAGAGTCCTGTGTTTTAGCTTGGACCTGTAGGCTGAGTAGTACCCCTAGGAACTGCTGTTCTTCATCTTCTTCTGCCCTCCTACTCCACTCCACTTCTAACTCGACTTCTTTTGGAAGGACGGATATAGATTTATTCCAGTTCACAGATGCTTTTGAGAGATTTGAGTATTCCATCATTGTCTTTTGGAAAGACGGACATACATTTATTCCAGTTCACATATGCTTTTGAGAGATTTGAGTATTCCATCATTGTGCTCTTGAGTGCTGACAAGGCCTGTTCTGAGTATTAACAAACTGCAAACATGTCATCGGCGAGTGCTTTTATTGTGCACTCTGAGTCGTTCTCTCGGTGCAAACCTCTGATATCTGGATGTCAATGGATACGATTGACCAGGACCCCCATCTGAAGTACAAAGAGCAGTGGAGCGAGTGAGCATCCTTGTCAGAGTGACCTTATAAGTTTGAATGGAGTTGAAAGATGTCGGTTGACTGCCACTGAATAGGAGTATGTGTACATCGTGATTACCCAGATGCAGAAGCCGTTTCCAAAGCCCATGGACCTCAGTATTGTTAGAACGAAGGTCCAACCGACTTTGTCGTATGCCTTTTCCAGATCGAGGAGCAGCACCGCCATGTTCAAGTTTTCAGCTTCTACCACCTCAAAAACTTCAATTGTCGTTACTATGTTGTTGAAAATGAACCTTCCTTGTATAAAGGCTCCTTGATCTGCCTTTACCATATCCGGCAGGTGCAGGGCCAGCCTGCCGGCGAGAGTTTTGGCAAGGATCTTATATGAGACGTTCAAGAGGGAGATGGGTCTCCAATTCCTTACGTTCGTCTTGTTTCCTATTTTGAAGAGCATAGTGATTACACCGTGTGTCATCATGTTTCCCGACTTTCCTCTACGCAACAACTCGTCGTACAACTCCACTAAGGTTGGACCCACCAGGTCTCTTCTTAGTGTAGAATTCCACTGTCAAACCATCAATGCTCGGTGACTTTCCTTTCGGCATTATTCGCAAGGTCTGTGTGATCTCGTCTATGGTGATCGGCAAATTCACTGCACGTCAAGTCATGCGGCTGATAATCTCTCCTGCATGCCCGTCCACATGTTTGAGATTATGGACAAATCCGTATTTATCTCATCTTTAGATCATCGTGTGACCAAGATGTCTTAGTAATAGGCTTTAGCATATTTTAGTAGGTCCATGGCGATGCTTGGAGGTGGAGTCGAGGCGTCAATGGGGTGTTTCAACTCGACCATCTGTTGTTGTGTTCTTCGCGGCTGTAGCCTTCGAAATGTCTCCTTCATCATCTTGTCGTGTGACCCGATGCGCTTCTTCTCCAGTACCTATTTCCATCTTTTTTCCTTTTCCATTTGTAGGTTGTCTCATTCTGCGAGTCTGCATTCCCTCTCCCCTAGTCAAACCATAGCAAATATGGGATGGACTTCCATTTTGTTATCTGTTTCTTCTACCCTCCTCCTACACTCTGCTTCCTTGACATTCCTTGAGCATGCGTTCATGACCTTTGATGTGATGTTGATCCCACTATCCATCGATTCTGCTGTTGAGTGAAAGTACTCACGGGCTGAGTTTCAACTGGCCATATGTTGTTCCACCCACTTCCTGATGCTTGGGTCTTCAAGGTAACCGTTATGCGAGTTAAATATGAAGAATCCCCTTGTTTTAAACTCAAGTATAGCTTGACATTGGCCACCACTGGTTTGTGATCAGACAGCCTGAGGGGGTTTGAAACCTGTTGGACTGTTGTCACCCCTTCAATCACCTTGTCGTTTATTAGGAAGTAGTCAAACCTTCTTTTAGCAACCACATAGCCGGCTCCGTGCACATGGGACATTCATGTGTACCCAGGTTAATCTAGGCAGATTATTATGCACGGATCTGCTACGGAGAGTTCTGCAGTCACATTCAGGAGCGCCTGGACATCTCATTTCCACATATCTTGACCCAGGGCACAGTGTTTCATCTAAAGGTTCCAATCTCCAGCTAGTATTAGCTTCTCCACCTTTTGAATATTGTTGAGCAACGTTTTGAAGGAGGTTGCTTTGTCGGTCAACTCCATGGGCGTATACACTGTCATTAGCAATCATTCCTCTGTCCCCACCTCCGGCCGCCTCCAAGCCCATTTCCCCTATATGTCCGCTACTATTTTGATGAACTTTACACAATTCCCTGTGTAGTAAGATTCTCACTCCTCCTCGTGTGCCCTGTGTTGGAGCCCAAACTTGTGGGTCATCCCACCAGGTTCCTAACTCACTCACCTTCTCCTCATTGAGTTTTGACTCTTGCGCCATCAGCCAATTAATCCCTCAATCGTGCATCCAACGTTTGAGCCTGCTTCGCTTTGCTCTCCCGTTTGTATCCCCTAGCCTGCGTACATTCCAGGTTGCAATTTGTAGTCGATTCATCCAGGTTTGATGCTTCCGCTTGGTGATGGATCCAAGAGTTGGGGGTACATTGCCTTCTAGATACCTCTTGTGACCAAGAGGACTCCATGGTTACACTTCTTGAGCTTCCTCTTGAGTTGCACTTGATGCACTAGCCATATAGTTCTCTCCCCAGTCCTTCGTCAGACTGGTCACCATAAACCCTTAGGGCGATTGCAGTCCTTCTGTTAGCTTTTCGCTCAGATTCAGCAAGATTGTACCTGTGATCCCATGTGCGATCTTGATCTCTTCCTGTTAAAAGAGAGTATGCGATTTATGGGGGGATCCGGGCATAAAGTAGCGGAAAATAAAATTTGTAATAGCCCGCTATTGTATCACAGAAGATGTTAATCATGTCTGACTTTGGGAGCAGACGTACAAGGATTTATCCCCATAAATGGATCTGGTGCGTTCCATAATGAAGGCAGGTGTGGGTGAAATGTCAATCTCCTATAAGGGTGTCATTGACTCCCCTCCCGCATCTGCCAATGCAATGAAGTAGATTTAATCCTTTCCCATAATTGTGTACAGTAGTGGGACTAGTTGCCTCTTTGCTACTTTTATCTTTCT
Source organism: Chara braunii (assembly GCA_003427395.1). Lineage (NCBI taxonomy): Eukaryota > Viridiplantae > Streptophyta > Charophyceae > Charales > Characeae > Chara > Chara braunii. The sequence continues at coordinate 782,739 of BFEA01000641.1, forward strand.
GTTGTGCACAACTTATGTTCTTTTGTCTCCTCTCCTTTGTTTGTTTCGATGTGTTTTGACGTTCATAGGACAAAGATTGTTTTTTTTTCTTTTCTTTTTATGCTAGGTCTTTGTGTTAGCAATCCCCCGTCCCCGCCCCTTCCCCTCACGGCGGCCATACTCTACTCCTTGACCACAATCGATTAGGGCGGGGGGCAACATGCATCCCCTTAATTGTGAGAGGTACCTATGCTTGCAGGGGTCTCCTGTATAGGCTTAGGAGAAGTGATAGGTAGGTAGTGAAAGGTGAAACTGAGAGGAGAATATAGTTTAGTTTTATGTTGTTTGTCTTTCTTAGTCGTCTCGATCTGTGGGAAAACTGTTATTATAGTCCTCTTGCTCCGTGTACTAGTCATGAACCTACCATTTTCTACCGAAAGTCGTCTCACTCTTTGTACTCATCTTGGACCTACCGCCTTCTCCCGAACAGAACGTACAATCATTATAGCGTGTTGTGACTACTATCTATAGCCGTATCAAAACTTGAATTTACCGTAGATACAACTATAATGATTGTGCGTTATTTGGGCGAAGACACTAGGACTATTGGAGCGCTCCCCCCTCACAGTCCGTCAGTCTACCGTACGCAGTGGTAATTTAGAACCTAGTAACACTTTTAATTTAGCATTCCTTTTCATGAACGAAGAAACGCATATAGCCGTTTAGCTTTCTACTCCTCTTTTTTCCTGATTTTTATTTTTCTCGCAGTTGATGTGGTGGTTCCTAAGAATCTGCTTAAAAAAAAAAAAAACTCAGTATAACTAAGGTAAGATTAACTAAGGGGTTCATCACACCATTGTTGAAAGTGGGATTTTCGACAATTTCTCCTCGCCATATAGTCAGTCGAAATCCAAGACAGGAAAATAAGTATGAAGTTGTCACAAAAGTGTTTCGACACCTCCTTTCAAAAGAGGTTGCATCTCTAGCTTGCGACAACAACATTTTCAACAATCCTCCGCCGAGCTATCGAGTTCTACTCCAAATTTTGTAAGCAGGATTGAGGTTGGGATTGAGGAATGTTTGTGCTACACTCACGTGGGGTTCTCTCTTGTACGCTTGCATTTGTGAGTTTTTCACTTCGATGGTCTTGTGTGGTTAGAAGGAGGGAAACTGGCAAAAGGACAGTTGTCAAATATCTTCTGACAACCGTTGAGATTTTGAGGCTTTCGACAATTGTGTGGAGAGGCCCTGAGACAAGCAAGGTAGTCATCAAGGTAGCGAAGGTAATTCAGGGCATGATGGGAAAGGGAGGAACAAGATTATCGTACGCAAAAGTCAATCACTGAAGCTAAGTTAAAACCTGCACATTGTCAAGGATGACACACATAAATTGAGAATGGTAAAAAAAAAAAAAAAGCGATTGGGTAAATCATGAAAATCAAATCAATAAAAACACGGTCTCTACTCCACAATAGGAAATCCGTTTGACACTCCAACGTTTTCTTCTCTCCGCAATCCCATAAGGTCCGACCTAAGTTAATCAACTTACTCAACGGGAAATCTCGTCATGCAATCTTGTTACGTAATCTCACAAAATAATCCAACGTTGATATGTAATTGACATGTAATCTTGCCTCGTAATCCAAAATCTCGGCCGACAGTTAAAATCTTGCCATTTGATCCAAAAACGTAATCGAAATCTAGACACTCGATCTACCCTCTTTTAATCTCGTTATTGTAAAGACACGTAATCGATATCAATTTTTACACACAATCGAATGTAACCTTCATATCGTTGAGGCCAAATTCTAACTTTTATGCACTGTATCTTTGTACTATTTCCTTTCAGATAGAATGTTTTTTTAAAAACAGTTTCAATTGGCGCTTTCAGACCAACTTACCCTGACGCCCTCTCTACAAGTCGTGTTGAAGGTTTTTATGGAGAGAGGGTCTTGATAGGGGTAAGTGAATTTTCAGACTAAATGATGTCACTCTATGGGATCAGGGATTGAGAGAGTGGGTTTTAAATCAATTTGAGCTATGAGAGAAGAAAAGACATTTATTTTCCTCGACAGAATGATAGTGGGATGCTTCTATTTATTTTATTTCAGACATACTTAATGCGTTCTCCCAAATTCTTGCTCTTCAAAATAACAAAGAAGAAGCAGTGGCTAAGTAGGCTGTAGTGGAAGCAGAAACAACAATAGCGGTCTTACCACTACATATGGTGGGAGGCGCACTGGTGGGGTGTGGAGCGTGTCCAACGTATGAAAAAATGAGATGAGCTTGAGGAGGGGAAATAAAAAACGATGAAAAAATTGTGTATGTTGAGGAAATAAAATCGGGATATCATAAAGGAAAAATACTCATTATGTATGTTTATCTATCTGCTCTATAGTTAGTTTCGCAAGTCAAGTAGTTCCTTCAGCCACAAAACTTTCGCGTCGACGCTATTCCTTCTTTCTTTCAGTATCTCTACATTCAATTAACTTCATTGTTGGATACCTCTTATGTGTCGTAGTTGTGCCTGAATGCATTCGTACTCACCTGTAGATCCCTCGACTCTAATTTTTGGCCGGCTGTGTCCTGTTAAATCTGTAGTATCCGAGGATATAGATGCCCGTTGTTTCTTGGGCGTAGTGCCTCTTCCCTCCAGCTTGTGTTTCTTCGGTTGTCAATTCCCGTTTTTCCTTAATATGTAAAACAAAGTACAGGGCTTCCGTTTGTCTTTTCATTTATGACTTCCCTTGCAGCTCCCTAACCTCTTGCTGAACCATAGTCATCTTCCGCTCCATTAGTTCTATGTACACACAACTACGAATACCGTTGCCTTTTGGTGTTCTCCCGATTACTTCCGCGACAACTGCAATGGTGTCGACACTCACTCGTCCTCTCAATTGCTCATTTTCTTTTTGTAGCTTAGCTTGTTCTTCCACTTCTTTGGTCACACTTGTCCGACTCTCTGTAGTCTCTCCCAATAACACATCCTGCATGCATGCCAATTTCTTTTCCACAGAGCTCCCAACTTCTTATACTGGTTCTGACCCTCTCGCTAGCTCATTTTCTCTCGTTTTCTTCTTCTTGTTGTTTCTTCTTCTGTTGTTCTTCAAATTCTTTGTTCATCGTCAGCCATGATCCTTGTCTCTAGCTTGTCCGCACGCTGTTGGATCTGTCAATAACTTGTTCTTCAAGTTGGAGCTTTTGTACCATACATACTTGTTCTATCAGATTGTGCTGGTAGAGCGAGAATCGGCGCTTTAGTTGAATTCAATGGTTGTCTTTACTGTGATTGTCTCACCTCTTGACCTTCAAGTTGGAGCTTTTGTACCATACATACTTGTTCTATCAGATTGTGCTGGTAGAGCGAGAATCAGCGCTTTAGTTGAATTCAATGGTTGTCTGTACTGTGATTGTCTCACCTCCGCTTGTGCAAAGTGTCCCGGTTCTCCACAATTAAAACAAGTGCGAACGCATAATGCTAGCCTTGTAGAATCCATAAAGGAGTCGGTCTATCGAAAAGTTGTGTAAGTTGACGTAAACAAAGTCACTCTATTGCAGTCAATTCCCGCAGTGTGTTAACGAAAGCGTAGAATGACAAGTCGAACAACTTCAGTTACATGCACGATGATGAAAATTTATCACAACAATAGGAGAGAGAGAGAGGGGGGGAGGAGGGGGGGCAGGAAGAAGAAAACATGGATGCCACAAGTCTCCCGAACGCGATCATAGGTCGTAGAATCCTTCATTAGAAGACCTTGAATAATCAGTGCAGTAAAGCGAAAGCCATGATCGTCAAAACGCTGCCGATACACTAACGATACAGCAAAGCGACCCTATGCCACGGTTCGGCCAGTCCGCCAGCCACAACTCATCAGGGTTCTGTCACGAAGGAAGGGAATAATCGTGGCAGTCCTAAGGGTCTAATCCCAACTCTTTTCTTTTTCGAAAGAACGTAAAAGTGCTACAAAGGTGGAGGTGTAGCGCACGAAACGTGAAAGAAAACTACGACCCCACATGCCCTAATTCCGCAGGGCTTTTCCTAACGGAGCGGCACTACCTTGTGGCGCCTCGAGGATCCAACGGCCTGCACACCAAGGAAGAAAAAAAAAGGACGAAAAAAAAAACAAGGGCACCTTCTTCCACAGTGCAGGGTATGGGGGTGAAGTCTTTTCATTTTTGAAGAACTACCAGTCCTCAATTTGTGCTCGCACTGCCATGCACTAGATTGTTTCCACTTGTTTGACAAAACAGGGTCATCTCCGACTCTCGTGGAAAGAAGTGGGATCCCAAAATTTACCAAAAGTGTCTCCTCTAGATAGGGGTCATCACGCTGCTCTATAAGAAAGGGCACCAGGGAAGACATTAGGAATTACAGACCCATTACACTTCTTCCTGTGTCGTACAAAATGGTGGCGAAAGCACTGACTAAACGATTGCTGCCACAAATGAACATCCTCATCCATCCAGACCAGACAGGGTTCACGCCTAACCGCAATATTGACGATAACATTTTGTTGGTCAACGAAATCATTAGGTATGTCCGTCAACGTAAGATCCCAGCGGCATCATGTTCATCAACTTTGAAAAAGCATACGATCATGTCGACTGTGACTTCCCAGATATGTGTTTGGTCAAGATGAATTTTGGTCTGGTGTTTTTTCACAGGGTGCAGGTCTTGCATAGGTCGGCCACAACCAATATCATGCTTAATGGTTACCTTTCGCCCCCACTTCGCCTTCAAAGATTGGTGCGTCTGGGTGACCCTATAGCACCCCTACTCCTTGTCATTGTCATGGAGGCCCTGACCTCGATGATCAAAGCTCACCCCGACATCAATAAGGTGTCCATCCCATATATCCCCGACCACCTCATTCCAGTGACATCGCTGTTTGGAGACGACCTTATGGTTCTTTTCCGAGCAGACGCAGACAACATAAACGCCCTCACCCAGGTTATACACCTTTTTTCACTGACAACCGATATGAAGGTCAATTGGGGTTCCAAAACTAAGGGTTGATGGCTCCACCCTCAAGGCGACCTCCCGCCGCTACAGCCGGCGGTAGCTTGGATACGCAAGGAAGAGGCAATCAAAATTATCGGGGTGAGATTGACAGCAATTGGTCCCCCACCTGATTATGGAGACACACTAGTGAATATGACAATAGACAGAATGACTAAATGACCAGGATTACAAGCATCACTTGTCGGGAGAGCATTAGCAATCAATAACGTCATTTTAGCAACAATTTTGTATAAATTGGCAGTCTGGCCCTTGAAGCCGCAACAATACACATGACTGAGGAAAACCCTCTCGACATACCTGTGGAAAACCACTGCCAGAGGACAGGGATGTGTACAACGTGTGAGTTGGGATGTCCTCACTCAACCAAAAATAACGGGGGGTTTGGGTTACCGGATTCGGAAAGAGAGAGTGATGTGCTGATTTTTTAAGTCCTAATAAGGCTGCTTATAGGTAATGACATCCCATGGGGCCAGATGGCCTGTTTGCAAATAGCCGCCTTGACCCCGGTGTCAACAACGGACACCGACCTGCACCCGTTTAGATAGCTAACCAACAAAGATTGGTCAATACCCTTCCCCTCGGAGCACAGCCATGCTAGCAGTCCCCAGCAAGTTGTCGGAATGGACCTCCACTTGGATCCCTTGTGGCCAAGTCTGCTGAAGTTGTGGAGGAGGTGTGGCCTGCACCAAAATCGGTCCCCCAATAGATGGCAAGACAAATGGAGGCAGCCGCTGTTTGACAACCCCTATGTTTTGGATGACAAAAGCATCCCATTTGGCCTTACAACAAACTCACCCTGGCTTAACTGCGCAAAAAAAGGGATGTACACAGTTGGAGACCTCTGGGACCCGTTGACAGGGGACTGGGCCATAGCGGAGGTGTTGCAGCACAGGCTAAAACATGCTAAAAAGGTAGGAGAGAAGTTGAGTGTGCTAAGGGAGACCCTTCCCCTAGCATTGAGACTTGCCCTCAAAGCTGGCCCGGTGGTGCAGCACGGGGATTGGGTAGTTAAATATGTGGACCTCCCCCTACCGCTTACCATATATAAGGTTTGTTAAAATGAGGAAGGGAGTTGCAAGCTTGAAGCGTACGAGTCCCTGTTGTCAGGGGCCAAATTTGCCAAACTGTCCCGGAATGCAAACTTGGACAGTCAGGAAAATTGGGTGGGACTGATGCATGTGAGAGCGGTGGGGGATGAACAGGAAGGTTTCTTCTCTTATGAACCTACGATCCCGATTGCCAGGTTGCCTTTCGACCCAGGGGAGAGGCACTGGTCTGGAACCAAACCTATGCATATCTGGAACTACACTGTCAAAGAGGGATACAAAGCCTCGCGCCCTAGCCTGCCAATCGATCACACGTTATCTCATAGATGGACACGAGATTTCCCCCTGGACTCGCAGACCGTAGAAAATCTGCCCTGGGCTAAGTATTCGAAAATCATGCCCACGAACCTTAGGGCCCTGCAATGGCAGATACTCCACCGGTGTTTGCCCACCCCAGATTGGCTTGTCTCGCGTGCATACCTTGAGCAGAAAGGGCTGTTGTCTCCCATCTGTGAATACTGTGGTAGGTCGACACCGCCAGCCAGGGCAACACTAGAACATTGCTTGTTAACCTGCCCAATGGTGACCCAATTGTGGCAGTGGTGGGATGCGGCCTTCTACTTCCTCACGGGGCTGCACATTCTGTGGGACCTCAGCCTTTTGTGGCTCGACAAGAACCACCATCTCATGGCTCGATGGCCTCCATTTACCTCTAACCTCTTGAAGTTCTCAAACATGAGGCTGCAACTTCTCATGCTGGCCTGACAAATGAGATGTTTCTTTGAAAGGCAGGACCATCAATCCGGACTGCAGCACGCCCAATAGGCAATTGAAGAGGAGATCAGGTCCCACACACAGGATGCATGGAAATCCTTCATAAGAGATTGTAAGCAGGAGAAAGACACTACAGTCAAACAAGCCATCCACGACACCTTCCTCCAATTTCGGCAGGATCCGAACCAAAAATTCTATGAACTTAACGCTGGCCTTAACATTCACTAGAAACAGTAGAGGGCAACAAAGATGGCATGGCAAAGAAGGCCATACCACCTATGAATCCCCCCCGGAGGCAACCATGCGCGGCCTAGGCCGCGACCCCGCGACCATGAAAAAAAAAAAAAAAAAAAAAAAAAAAAAAAAAAAAAACTTCTAGAAAAAAAAAT
>BFEA01000642.1:21585-34870 GCA_003427395.1 Chara braunii
TGGCTATGCTGAGAAAACCTGAGATCTGCATATCTGCCTCTGCACCTCTTCACCTTTTTTTTTTTTTTTTTTTTTTTTTTTTTTTTCTATATATTCTTCTCTCAACTTCTGTTCTTGCCTTTCACTACCTACTCCTAAGGCTATCTAGAGGGGACCCCTGCAAGCATAGTTTCCTCTCACTGTGAAGGGGAGATTTCATGTTTCCCCTTGCCCCTAATGTTTAGGGTATAGGGTTGGGGCCGCCAGTGGGGGTCTGGCTAACACAAAGACCGAGACCTGCCAGTAGCTGCGCCTCCCATTTTCATCGTCCCCCACCCCTCATCGAGTAGCAGCAGTGGCTATGGCTAACACTCTCCCACACACCACACACAACCCACTCGCGCTCACACTCACACCCATGTTGGTCATAGATTCCACTAATACCAAGTAGCTTTTTAGCCTTATTTTCATGAAATTTTCTGATGATTTTTCTGAACGTGTCGGTTATGGGACGCTGGGCCCGGTTCCAAGTTGGTGCCTATTTGTGAGGTTAAGGTTGTATTTGTGGGACGCTGGACCCGGTTTCCAGCAGGTGCTGCTCCCCACCAATAGATGGAGCCTGTGTTTCCAAAAAAAAAAAAGAAAAAAAAAAGGGAGTATCCAGAGGACTATCGCAGTTCGTTGGCCCTAAGTGTGCCGCAGGATGTTGTGGCGCAACCTCCTGAATGCCACTTGCATGCCTAGCCAACTGAGCTAGGCCAGGTGCCTGATCTAAGCAAGAGTTTAAGGACTGCTGTGCATTTTACCCATCCCCCTTTCCCCCTTCCAAGCCTGTTACCTCAGAGAGAAGAATGGACTTGAAAACTTCTGCTGGTAAGCCTTCCCATGGATTTTACAGTGCATACAGCGTCACGTGGATATCACAGTAGAATTAATGGCTCTCATGGAAATTTTCTTTCTTTCTTTGGCATTAAACCGCCAGTTCACCCGAAGCAGAGGGCGTGGGCCGGTAGGGAAAGTGGCAGGCCACTTCGAAAAGCTGCACTTGCAGGCTCGCAAGCCTTTGAAGGTAGCTTCGTCAACTTAAGCTCGTGCTCACCCCGTTCAGTCCACGTGTACTGGCAGGCTCAGGCTACAGTAGGCAGTATCCTGGGTAAATCCAGGGTCTCAACCGTAAGTTAGGCGTCTTGATTGAGCCATGGACATCAGCTAAGATGGTTCTGACTGGAATTCAACCACATGCATTGGATGTCTGACAGGATCAGACACCACTACCGTCTTCCACCAAACACAACGCACCCTTATTTTGGCTGCATCTGGCCGGAAATATAGCTTGTATACATTCCTTTTTAGGGTGCGTTATGTTCGGGGGAAGACGGTAGCACGCGGGAAGAGGCTCCGTCTATTGGTGGGGAGCATCGCCTGCTGGAAAACGGGCCCAGCATCTCTTTACAAAATGAATACAGAATGAATTCAGGATGAATACCGAAAGTTGTGTGAAACCTGCCAGCATGGATTACTCTGGCGTCCAGAGGATTGACTGTGCAGGTAGTTACGGGACGGGAGGGGAGGGGAGGAAACCTCTTCGCCCTAGTACCAGGCTCCAGATATCTGCTGCTAAAAAACTAGTTTCTCCCTCAGCATTTGGATAAAGTTACAGAAGGAGATTAGAACAACATTCTCAGAGGCTCTCAATTCCACAAGCATTGATTGCCCGGGAGAAACCTCGGGGATTGGCTGAGTGGCCTACTTCTGACTGAGTATGCAGGGACCGGGCTGAGTATGCCAACACCCAGGCCGTCCGGTCTACTCAGGCACAACCTTGCACACCCATGCGTCAAGCGGATTGCAATCTGAACGCAGTGCAGTTCGAAACTGCAAAATAAACAGGTACCGGTAGCAGTACCGGTCCTGCCAGTTCAACAATTGGCAAAAATGGGAGGTAGCGGTACCGGTCGTCTCCCCAGGGGTGTGGCCTAGCATCCCGGCCATGGCCCAGCCACGGGCATGGCCTAGACATCTCGGCCGTGGCCCAGCCACGGGTGTGGCCTAGACATCTCTGCCATGGCCGAGCCACGAGTGTGGCCTAGACACCTCGGCCATGGCATAAGCACCTCGGCCATGGCATAAGCACCTCGGCCGTGGCCTAGCCACGGGCGTGCAAGAAAAAAAAAAAGAAAAAAAGAAACGCCGCAGGTGCAGAAAAAAAAAAAAAAAATGGCGAGAAAAAAGGAGCAGGGAAAAAAAAAAGTCACAGGCGCAAAAAAAAAAAAAAAAAAAAAAAAAAGGAGTGGCCGCCTGATTTTGCCACTTCCAAACTTCCAACTGCTGTAAGTGCACAAAGCTGTAACAGTGCAGAATCTGTTTTTGCAGTTTCTCTGTTTTTGCAGTTTCTAACTGCCGTCGGCCCAGACCTGCAGTGCCCTGTTTGTTATTCCTTCCTGCGAATTTGGAACTGTGGTGCACCGGTCACCCGCGCAGTTATTTCTTTCTTTTTCCTTTTTCGTGCCTCTCTTTTTATCTTAGCAAAAAGGATGAGAGAGGTATTAGGGCCTGCTTCCATGCTCAATAATATCCTCATTGTGGTTCTCTCTGGATTGCCAATGGGGGACACTGGACCCATTCTTCGAGCAGGTTCTGCTCCGTACCAGTAGATAGCAGTATCATTTCAAAAACAAAAACTATATGCCCTGATTGGAGCCGTGTGGGCCTCCAACAAGGACAAAAGGTGGGATAAGGCCCTCATCTTGGGTGGTACTGACTTGTCACTACAAAGAGCGTTCACCCTACGAATACTTGCGATCTGGAGTCTGGGGAGAGAGAGGAATGAAGGTAGATTCCCTGAAAAATGCAAAAAAAAAGAAAACGGCTCGATTCCAGAACAAAGTATTCAACCTAGACTGTCACAGAGTTGAGGTAGGGATGATTACCGACCTGGAAGATATCTTTCAGACAGATTGGAGGAAGATCTCCAAGGCCAGGATGGCAGGCGAGCGCAAGAGAGACAAGTTCAAGAAGAAATGGTCCAGAGGATTCTGCTGGGCGATCCCAGATCAGAAGGGCAGACTGATCTTGTGGACGACTCACGACTTAAAAGACGATGACACCAGAAGGAGCTGACGGGATCTATCTTGTGTTCAAGATGAAATGGTCCAGAGGATTCTGCTGGGCGATCCCCGATCAGAAGGGCAGACTGATCTTGTGAACGACTCACGACTCAAAAGGCGATGACTCAAGAAGGAGCTGACGGGATCTATCTTGCATTCAACAAGATATGGCCCAGAGGATTCTGCTGGGCGATCCCAGATCAATCATAAATGGATTGGAGGTTTTTTAACCAATTGGAAGCACATTTTTCATGTACAAGCGCATGTTCAACACTTGAAAGGAAGACTGATCTTGTGGATGAGTCACGACTCAAACGACCATGACACAAGAAGGAGCTGACGGGATCTATCTTGCGTTCAAGAAGAAATGGTCCTGAGGATTCTGCTGGGCGATCCCAGATCAGAAGGGCAGACTTATCTTGTGGACGACTCACGACTCAAAAGACGATGACACAAGAAGGAGCTGATGGGATGGCGCCAGTAGGATACAATGGGGCAGTGAATCTCAGTACTGATTACAAAAGGTCCTCCACAGTGACTTGGACTCCTTGGGGTTTTGTCTTGTTATTTTTCCATTTATTTTATTTATTTATTATTTTGCAGTACTCGGTAATGTACCGCACGGGAAGGATCTGAACTCTACAGTTCATGCATCCAGCCCGATCCGTGGTAGATTTATACGTTTGTCATATTTAGTATTTTTTGGGTCTGAATCTGGCCCACCACTCGAGACATATCAAGATTTTTTGCAGGAATCGACGACTCTCGCCAAAGCGACATAGCGACTGCAAGGGTATTCGACACTTCAAGCGTGATCTCGCGCAAGGGAAGACGTACCAATTTTGGTATTTAGGTGACAAGGGAGTGAGAACTCCCATTCAGACTGTGCAGTTGAGGGAGAAGGTCTGATGCATAGTATGGCCGTGCTTACACAATGTAGTTTACGCTGCGAGATATAATGCTCTAATCTTCATTATAATATTGAGTTTTCAAGTCTCTACTGAATGGGGTGAACGACCTTGCGGTTGTGCATGGGAACACTCATCCCACACCACGAGTAACGATATCCTTCCTGGCATAAGTGTACGCACGATGTGCTTTGGGTTACATATTGAACTCCTACTGAATGTGCACACACTTCACTTATACTTATTCATATCATTATTCGCATCATTATTCATATCATTTATTCTTTGCTAATCGTACCATTGGAGTCGTCAGATTGCTTTGGATCAATCTTCTTGTCAGCAGGTGTGAGACGCTACATCATACCCTCGCAGGGTGCAGCAGCGATCAAACTGCAGCGCGGCGGGGACCTGATTCGGTGACCGATCTGCATGTATGCACGAGGACGCGGAAGGGGAAGGGGACGAGGTAGGTGGTCAGGTGATAACCGCTATTGGATGGACTATCAAGTGGTGACCTCGCCTGTTACCAATCCAGCAATTGCACAACCACCTAACCTATCTCCTGCGCTTCCACCAATGCAACCTCCAGGGTAGCTAGTGTATCCTTCGTACGGGTGGGTGCCGCCGATCGCGCCACCACCGCCTCAAGCATGGAACTACACACATCAAGGACAACAACAACAAAGTACTTCAGCCGCCAACGATTTTTCAGGCCCAGGGAACCGTGCATGGTTCATGAGGGAGCATCTGGAATTGATAGAACGATGGAAGGAGGACGACGCAAAGAAGAGCAGTGGAGAGTCGAGCAAAAATAGTAAGCATGGAAACAAGAAGTGGCGGGGGAAAACCGATACGACCTCCGAGGATGGTGAACAAAACCTAAAGAATTGGATGGCGAGCAACTTCGGTCCATCATTCAAACGTATCTAAGAGAAGTTGGATGTGCGTCGAGAAGAAGTCAAAGGAGGCTGAAGCCAAGAGGGAGACAATGGCAAAAATGGTGGGCATTGGTGGTCAAACTCGAGGCTGCCAAGAATGAAAATTGTGAAGCAAATAGCAATTAGAAGCGTAAAAGAATTGTCGGTGTTGATTCAATGGCTGCAGAACAGCAAAAGTTGCGCTCGAGATCCAAAAGTGGAGGCGGCAAGATTCACCAACCTCATATCGATGTATCATCAGATGATGATGACGCGAAGAAAAGAGTAAGAGGTGAATCATCTAACGCACCTGCACACGAAGGATCTCCGATCTGGTGATGGGAAAATGGAAGGACTCAAGCTTGAGGACATCATGAAGATACTCTCAGTTATAGCGGGACAACTATAGACGAATAAGGAATCGGGTGAGAAGAATGGGAAAGTAAGTGTCGTTGTGAACAACGTCGAGATTCCAGGCGATGGAAGCGAGGATTCAAAGGAAGAGAAAGGGAAACTGCAACTCAATCGTGGAAGCTGCAGCAAGAGCAACAAGACGGAGGTCGGAGGTCGGTATTGTAGAATATATGAGACAACACCTCGACCATTATATCAGGTCATTATGTCAGATGAAGGCGTTATGTTAGAGGAGGAGTACAATGTGGTTGAGGAAAGATAAGGGAGCATGGGAGCTCGGAAAGAAAGATACCGAGGAATTTACACGTCTCAGACTGATGAATGGCGAGAAAGCTGCTGAATCCGACCCTCATGAAGACGAGAAAGAAAGGAATGAGACCGAGGGTGATAAAGATGAAGATGAAGACCCTCATGGGAACTAGCATTCTCCAAGAGGAGCCTTCTGCACCTCCTATGATGCATTAGTAACCAGATATTGGCCTCTGATGGGGCAAATAAGAAGGAACTCGAGTTTGCTCTTCAAATTGGTAGTTTACTTGCCTCCGGAAGTCGTTTCTTGAGTTGCGGAACCACGTATTTTAATTAGTGGGAGACGCTAGTCAAGGATAGAATCTTCGATCATGTCACAACTCACTTATTCGTATATGCTCTTATCTCGCCATTTTTGACAGACCGGAAGAACACTCCACGAACAGTGGCTTGAGTGCGTGAGAGCGGCTACTAAGCCTTAAAGCAGGATGCATAAGTGGATTGGGAAGAACGGCGTACAAATGCACACCACGATCCCTTATGTGATTTGTAATAAAAAGTGAATTGGTTAATGTCAACACTCTGATTATTCGGAGTGAAAACCCAGGACTCAATCCGTGGAGAAACAAATAAAATAAATGACCACACAGAACAAGAACAAAGAGTAAGAATAATTGTAATTCACGTGAATGGAAACCCCTTGTATTTTCTCTGAATTGCTGTATGATATAATTAATTTGATGCAGGAATTGAAGGATGCAAAAAAAAAAACAACAGTATTAATAATTTATGCAAGCGGATCAATCTGGTTAACCCCCTGGGCCCTGGCGCCTCGAGAGACGTGTACGAGCGGACCTGGTGCCTCGTGAGAAGTGTACGAGGAATCTAAGTTAAAAAGCACTGGGGGTTTGTTGCTTGCTAAAAGATATGTGGCATGGATTTGAGAATGGTGGATAACGGGAACTCACTACCCTGGTAAAGGTGAAAGATGAAGCCGATAGGTGAAGAGCCTAGTTGATCTCATTACTTCCTGCTCCATTGGCTTTAATCCAAGATTATAGAGAATGGTGATTAAATTGCCCTTTTGCCGAACTATGATCATAAATGTGTGTGGTCCAAGGTGTGTGATTGGATAAAGGAAAAAGTGAATATTAAGGAATTATCCAGCCCAATCCAGAAAAAACTTTGTGTCGTTGAAGACAATCGCTGACATTCTGCATAACCATAGGTAATTTGCCTCACATGCCTCTTCGGAGTGCACATGCCACCTATTTCAACTGCCCATTGATAATGGGCACGTTCAGTGAGTATGTCTTCGGAGTGAAAGAAGCACCTAATTGACTTGTCTTATCACTCTTGGACAAAAAAATTGGCGCTATTCGAGTGGAATGCCCAATATTGTGCGTTGACGGAATGAAGAAAACATTCAATGAGAACAAAGACGTTGAGAAAGTTGAAAAGCATGAGAATGAAATTCTGGTTCAGATACGAAGGGACTTCGGGGAAGTCAAACTGGGAAGATCGACAGATGGAATGCAAAGGGATGCTTACATAATACTTTTATTATAAGCAAAAACAAGGACATCAACAAGAAAATGTCTCTTTGTCAGTCGTTTTTTAGTCTTGTGAGATGTGAAAATACGAAACATGTTAATCTAGAAGACCAAGGAACAACATTTTAATGCAAGTGATTTGAAGTTGACCTTACAAAACGTGAATGAAAAGACACAGGAATTTCACCTCAGGATCATTACCAGAACATATGACGTTAAGAAGATGTTCTAAAAAATACCATACAAAGAAGTAAGAAAGGCGGTTAGCTGGATTTTATCGAAAGTAAAAGAAAAAAAGAAAAACTTGGATACGGGTAAAAAAAAGTAGAAAAGGTACATCCTTGACAAAATCCGTAGGAGAAAGCACCCCCCATTAGCCTGCCTGGTATCTATGTACGCAAAGAGCAGGTTCCTCTAAAATATTGAGAGTGATACAAAATTGAGTTTTGAAAAGAGGTATGTTGACGATTTGCTCCTCATGGACTTTTATGAAGAAAGGATAAAGAACAACACTGAAAGAATTCAGGATCGGATCTCATGATGCTACCACGAAGATCTCAAACTTGAAAGAAATGATAGTGGTACAAACATCGTCAAATTCTAGAAAGGAAAATATTTGTTATCAATAAAGTTGAATAAACCAGTCGAATTAGTTTCAATGCATAAATTCAAAAACGTAGAATGTATCTGACCAAACCCAAAAACAATCAGCTACCTGATCATAAGGTACCTATGTTCCTTCCCCGAGAAAGAACAAAAGATAGCCACGATCAAAGAAACCTTGTATAAAATTAATGTAAACACCAGTTTTGACGCCTTGTTTCCTATCTACATAGTAACCTTTCATAGCAACAGTGATTTCGTCAAAACATACATTTTATATTTTTGGAACGAAATTAAAATTGTTATTTTTGTCGTGGTTATGGGTGCAAATAACAATGGAAATTTGAGGTTTAGGGTACAGACAAACATGTAAGGGGCTTTGGGTCTAGGGGTAAGGGATAAGTGGTAACACATAAAGGGTGTGGAGTAATGTTTGCCATATACTAAAAATTGCTCCACTTACAAACTATTTTATATGACCACAAAAGGTCTGCATGTGAGCATAATATCGAACAACAGATACATACTAGTCTCAAGAGTGGACAATCAAGTGGCAGAAGATAGTGACCATGCCAGGCTTCGATTTGAGCTTTCCAAACCAACGATCAAAGTTTTTCCCGCGATCGTGTGCAGGACTGCGGTCGGCACTCGCCAACGAGTACGACTATGCCTCATTCAAGGCTATTCTGGATCGTGCGAACCTAGTCATCCAGACGGACGACAAGGCCGCTAATGAGAAACAATCCCAGCCGCACTATGTGGCTAAGCAGGGCTATCAAGGACCGACACATAACAATGTCGTGATTCCTGATGAACCAGTCGATCTCCACACTGCAGCAGCATCCTCGGGTGATGGAGGAATTCTTGCAGCGCTCCCGCCGAAGCGTCCCAAGAGAGTTTGGAAGAACAAGGCAACAAACGCGACGACATCGACAAGAACTGGGCAGAAACCATGAACGACATACAAGATAACCAAGGAAGTATATGACCTTCGTCAACGGTACGGATATTGCCTTTGGTGCAATGATGTCACTCACTTGACCACACAATGCCCCGAAAAGGGCAAGGCACGTGTACCCCGTTCAGCGAACTCGGGAAACTTAGTTTCGCAAGGAGAGAGACGACGTCTCTCCTCACTCCGCCGGAACCGGTTGCCTTGCTAGCAATCGATGTCACTACCGGGGAGCATGTGTTAGTCGATGATTCTCGTGCTATGTACGAGGATTATGCCGCCTAGCTGGTACCACCATTAGACCAGTCGAGCCGCGTGCGCTTAGATTGCGTATGCGCAGCCTGTACACCGTCGGCAAGTGATCCGGTCAGCTCGCCACTGATTTCCGAGGACTCGACGGCGTGGTCAAGACTTGAGGAGCTTGACCCGCTCACGAGAGAGGACTTCGCTTGGATGCCTCTACCCTCAACCGGAAACTTGCCAAGGCCGCTTTGCAACGCCTTAATGGCAAATCTACGCTTCTATTTGCACACTACAATACCAGCTCCTATGACGGACGACGGGGTACTGGTTGTCGATCTCCGCTCCTATCTTGCGAAGATCGACCGCGAGTACGCCACCCGAAGGTACGCCGAAACCGACGCTCCTTTGCTCTATATCTGCATTCAAATCGGGAAGACAACCTGTAGTGCCTTGATTGATTGCGGAGCGTCTCGCAACTTTATGAGCCAAGCCTTTATGGCCCGCACAGGCCTTGGCCCGCGCGTTCGAAGGAAGACACAACCTACACAAGTTACACTCGCGGACGGCTGCACGCCAAAGTCAATTGACAGATGCGTCGACGGCGTTCCGGTATACTTTGCGCCACTTGCGTGCGAGCCGGTGTCTTTTGACATCCTCGACACCAAGTTCGACATGATTCTAGGCATGTCTCGGTTGCGTAGCGCCGATCATCCGGTGAATTCCACAACCGGACCGTTCACATCCGTGATCGAAACGGAGTGTTAGTCCCATGTACGGTCGCGAAACCTCACTTTTCCATAGCTTGTAACGTGGTTTCCGTTGTGAGAATTCGCGACGCCATAGCTCGGAATGACGTCGAGGAGATTGTATTCTTGCATGCTCTTCCCTCGCCGGACGGACCAGCCGCGTCACCGCCGGACCCACGCATTTCTCACCTCTTGGACGAGTATAGAGACTTCTTTGAGGCTTCCACCGGAACGGTTCCGGATCGGCCCATACGTCACGGGATCACTCTCCAGGTTGGTGCCGTCCCTCCGCGTGGATGTATTTAACGCATGAGCGAAGAGGAACTCAAGGTGCTTCACGCACAACTCGATGACCTTCTCGACAAGGGCTGGATTCTCCCTAGTTGTTCGCCTTACGGTGCCCCTGTTCTCTTCGTCTGGAAGAAGAACAAGGATCTACGGTTATGCATCTACTATCGCAAACTTAACGCACAAACCGTAAAGAACGTCGGTTCTCTCCCTCGGATTGATGAGCTCCTTGAGAGGTTAGGCGGCGCCACGTACTTCTCGAAGTTGGACTTGAAGTCAGGTTACCACCAGATTGAAATCCAGCCTCAAGATCGGTACAAAACCTCGTTCAAGACGCGGTACGGGCACTTTGAGTGGGTTGTCATGCCATTTGGCCTCACCAATGCCCCCGCGACTTTCCAAGCAAATGACGACTAAGTTTCACGACTTGCTCGATCGCAGCGTCCTCATCGACCTTGATAACATCTTGGTTTATAGTAGGACGTTGGATGAGCACATTGTACACCTTCACGTTGTTTTGGATCGTTTGCGACTGAACAAGTACAAAGCGAACCTCGACAATTGCGAGTTCGCCAAGCAGGAGCTTGAGTACTTGGGCCACTATGTTACGCCGAAAGGCATTCGTCCCTTAGCGGACAAGATCCAAGCCATCGTGGATTGGCCGGAACCCCGTTGCACGACGGATGTACGCTCTTTCATGGGTTTGGCTGGATATTTTCAGCGATTCGTCGAGTCATACTCGTAGGTGGCCGCTCCTTTGTCGAGACTTCAGTCCCCGAAGGTGCCCTTCGAGTTCGATGACGACACCCGTGGCGTGTTCACTACGTTGAAGGCAGCGATGCAAGCCGCACCTGCCCTCCGTATATACGACCCCACCCTTCCCACCCAAGTGACTACGGACGCTTCGGGATACAGTATTGGTGCGGTGTTGGAACAGTGTCRCGAGGACRGTTGGCATCCGGTCGAGTAYTTCTCCCAAAAKGTGCCCCTCGTCAACACTCTAGACGACGCTAGGAAGAAAGAGCTACTCGCGTTCGTCACCGTTCTCAAACGGTGGCGCCACTTTCTTCTCGGCCGTTGGCGTTTGAAATGGAATACAGACAACAATCCGTTGACCTTTTATAAAACGCAGGATACGGTCACTAGCACGATCGGTCGATGGATGTATTACATCGACCAGTTCGACTTTGACCTGTGCCACATTCCCGGACCCGCCAATCGAGCTGCGGACGCCCTCTCACGACGGCCCGAYTTTTGTGCCATTGTGACCACGACATTCGACCTCGATGACGATCTGCAGCCGCATTTCGTCAAAGGCTACAAGTCCGATCCGACTTACTTCACGCTTTACGCGGAGCTTTCATCGGATCACCCGCCGGCTAGCCATTACCGGATTTCCGACGGTTTCCTTCTCCTTCACACGAGAGGAAAGGACTTGTTAGTTGTGCTCCAAGTACCGGGACTTGCTGATCAAAGCCCACGCGAGTATGCAAAAGGCTCAAATTCGCATGCAGCAGCAAGCTAACCTACGTCGACTTCCATGTCCTTTCCGCGAGGGAGACCTTGTTTGGGTCCTCTCCGAGGAATTTGCGCTTGAGCAGGACGTTTCGCGCAAACTCCTTCCGAAATGGTTCAGACCATGGGAAGTCACTTCCGCCGTTGGAGACGACCTCGCAGGTCCTTCCTTTGTGGTCAACATTCCTCCGCACCTTATTGTGCACCGGGTCTTCCACGCGTCGTAGCTGGCCATCTACACACCACCTTCCGCCGACGAGTTTCCCGGCCGTTGATCACAGGATCCACCGTCTATGGACGGACATCAGGAAGTGGACCGAGTCATCACGCACCGCAAGTATGGCAACAAGCCAATGCAGTTCAAAGTCACATTCAAGCAATGTGCGCCTGACGACACTCGGTGAATCTCTAGTGCAGACTTGCAGACTTCTGCACCCCTTATCTTCGCCGACAATGAGAAGCGACGCCTTGCCAAGGAAGCAGCTCGTCCCGCCCGACCCGCCCCGGTATCGGACAGACAACTCCGCCCTCGCAGGTAGCTCGGTCTTTTAAGAGGGGGAGTGTGTTACATCTTCGACGCCACACGGGTCCTACCGGACCCGACTTAGGGCCAGAGGGACACAGTAGGGCCCAAGGCCCAGACTTGGGGTACAGCAGGCCGAAAGGCCGCATCTTTGGACCAGACCCGACGGGCAGGCCCAAACGACATTACCGTTTGGGCCTGGCGGCGCTCTTGAGGCTGCCGCCCGCCGGTGTGATCTGAACCGACGATCACGACGGTTCAGGTCACGGCCAGGCCTCGCAGCATTGAGGCCGGCCTCCTTCCCACCGGTACTAAAGACCGGTCCGGCCTCATTCTGAGGAATCGAGCAACTGGACGCTGCGAGAGCGCCAGTTCGTTTCGGTTCTACAGCAGGAGCGCAGCGCTATTCTTAGCGCAGCATAGAGGAGCAGCAGCAGCACAGCTAGCGCAGCAGCAGCAGTGAGCGAGGAGCCAGCCAGCGGACAGCCATAGCCGACTTCGGCTCCAGGCAGTTGCAGCAGACCAGTTACTCGGGGGCGAGGTTGTCTCCTCCCCCCACGGTCCCTGGTTCCTCTCCTCCTCACCTCTCTCCTCCGCTGTTCTCTTCTTCTTCTTCCCCATCTCTTCTTCTTCTTCTCCATCTCTTCTTCTTCTTCAGACTTCTTCTTCTTCCTCTACAGACTTCTTCTTCATCTTCTTCAGACTAGAGACTTGATACTAGTTGGACAGAGATCAGTGTTGGACTACGGTGGTAAGAGGCTGTGTACTTACCGGATTCGAGACTTGGAGATTGTTGGGGTTGATACTCGGCAGCATCAGAGATTGGACACCGGTTACATTGGGACTCTGTATCTCCTATATTGGTAACTTATTGTCCACGACATTTGATCTTGTTTGTTGACATTTTGGATTACCATATCGGTGACCTACTGGATTCTATCTCGGTGACATCTGGCGCTACCTACATCTCCCACCTCCTTCATCTCTCCTCCCACCTTTCGTCTGTGTATGCGTGTACGGGGCCTGAGCATCTTCCATGATTGGCTCAGACCCCACCATCTCACGATTGTTTGTGTGTGGAGTGATATCTGTGTGAGTCAGTCTATGTGAGTCAGTCCATTTATCAGACTTCGGCTGCATACATGCTCATCCTATATTGGTTGATCTTTGGTTCTGCCCCATACTCGTTGAAGTATTCACGAGTATGCAACACACACACACACACACACAAGCACACACACACATACACACAAGCACACACACACACACACAGACATACACACACACA
>BFEA01000642.1:56156-67591 GCA_003427395.1 Chara braunii
TTTCCCTTTCTGTTTTTTTTTTTTTTCCCTTTATTTCATTTTTTAGTATAGACTGTGATAATAAGAGGCAGTTCAGAGAAAATTTCTGTCGACGTGCGTTATTCATCTTGAATAAAATTTCCCCTTGTGCGGTATAATCAGCTAGGTATAGGTTGTGGGAGCAACTCGCTCTCGGATTATGACGAAGGTTTGGAAGCCCGTTTACTACATGGGTGTGGGGCGCATAGGACCCCGAATAGACCCTTGTTAAATTAGTCTTAGTTTTCTTTTTCTCCTCCTTGTTTGACGCCTTTGCCCTCCCTCTTTCCTTTTTCCTTTTTTTTCAGTTGGCCTTTTTTTGACCGTAGGATTGCCGCATTAAATGTGTGAATAAGAGCAGTAGCTTCCATCGTAAGATTGCTATAACACAGAATTCGTGAAAACCTGACAAAATAAATTGTTACGTTTACACGAAAATTTTTAAAGATTCTGAAAATACTTTTTTAGGACTCCTACAAGAACAAAATTTAATGTCAAGAAAATTAACCGCAAAAAAGGAATAGAAAACTACTTTTTCAGAACCACTAGAAGTGATGAGGAGAGAAATAAGTTTTTTTACAAAAAATCAGTACCTTGCAAAGCACCGTTAATTCAGGAACTGAAATATCACAATATTTTGTTTAACTAAAAAAATCATATCTATAGTTCTGTAAGGTATGTAGCACGACGAACCTATTCGAGGGTTTCCCAAACATGCGCACATGCTCTCCTATTCACGAATACATTCGCTTGGATATGTTCTCTCCTACATGGACGAATTTTATTTTTTAATTTTAAATCATCGTTGGCTAGGAATTTGAAGATGTCCCCCTGACAAAAGTTGTTTTAATTCTTCTTTTACACAACATATATTTTTTGACAAGGGTTTTACGGTTAACTTAAAAATGGAGTTATATTAATTTATAGCTGCGTAGCATCGCGCTCGGGCTCGGTAACCAAACCCGAACACTCGGTATGGAGCCCGAACGTGACCCAAAATAGACCGAGTCCGAATATTTTTATTTTTTTATTTTTTAATTTATTTTTTTATATATATAGGGGTTGGGGGGCCCTGGGGGCATCTCTCATGACTCCTAAACATACACACACACACACACACTATACACACGCACCCCCAGACATCCCACAAACACCCCACATACACCCCACACACCACACACACACGAGGACGCGCTCGGCAGCCCTCTAATTTGCACTCGACCGAACATGTTTGGTTCCCGCTCGGCTGAGCGCTCGAACACGTTCGGCTGCTCGGTGAGGCGCTGAACATGTTTGGTGTGCTACACAGATTTATAGTTCTATAAACTCGATTTCGCAGAATCTGGTGTTTTTAAATATTTTTTTATTTTTTAATTTTAAATCATCGTTGGCAAGGAATTTGAAGATGTCTCCCAGGCAAAAGTTGTTTTAATTCTTCTTTTACATAACATATATTTTTTAACAAGACTTTTACAGTTAACTTAAAAATGGAGTTATATTAATTTATAGTTCTATAAACTCGATTTTGCAGAATCTGGTTTTTACCAAACTGCTGAAAACGACTTATAATTCTATAAATGAGTATTCACTGAAATTGTTTTTTTTAACATCTTTCGGGTTCGCCTTGAGGTCGTTAAAGATTATCTTGTTTGAGCTATGTTTTTTGTCAATCTACTGAGAACGACTTATAGTCCTATAACATGCTCTTTGCTGAAAAAGATTTTCTTGCACATTTTGAGAATCGCTAGACCTTTTGCCTGTTTTTTGCCTCCTTTCTTGGGAAACGGTTAAAAACGCTCTCTTTTATGTGTCAAAAATAACAGTTTGACTTTTACTTTTTTATTCTATAAAAAATGTTAGGTTTTGTGTTTTTTTTAGGTTTTCACGAATTCGGTTTTCGCAACCGTTCATGAGCTTCGCGAGTGTGCCCTCCGCTCAACACAGAAACATCGGCGAGACACTCTTTTTAAGGAAACAACAATTGTGGAGATTTATTTCAAAGTGATTGAGGTCATTTTCCAAAGATTTGTCCCTTAGGCATTTCTAAGAACTCGGTTTCAAAGTAGCAATTTCTAGTACTTCTTAGCTCGTTCTTGCAGGTTTGAAATGGTGTCACTATTCGCTTTTTTCTCTCGTCTTTGTGCGTTACAGTTTATAGAACTATAAACGGAATGAAGAATTCCGAAGCTGAGATGTTTTTTTGCGTTCTAATTTAAACAAATATAAATACGCAAATATCAAGATGCCTGGCTTCGGTACAAGGGCGCGCATTTTCGGAGTGCTTATTTGTTCTTTTTTTTCTCGCATGTTTGTGCGTCACAGTTTATAGAACTATAAACGGAATGGAGAATTCTGAAACTGACATGGTTTTTTGCTTTCCAATTTATAGGACTATAAATACGCAAATGTCAAGATGTCTTGCTTCGGTACAAGGGCGCACATTTTCAGAGTGCGTCTTTGTTTTTTTTTTTCTCGCATGTTTGTGCATCACTGTTTATAGAACTATAAACCGAATGGAGAATTCCGAAGCGAACATGATTGGTAGTCTGGCAATTATAGTCATCGGTTGCCGTCTCTCTCCAATCCCCTGTTGAGACTTGGTGCAACGACCAGGCCACTTTAACTGTTTCACTATCCCCCATTTCTCCTCCAAGTTTCCTGTTGTTTGGTTGCCAATTGACTACTGCTGCTGAGATTGCCGCTCAGAAGTGCTGCTCTGAATGCAGCCCCAAGTACCGTCCTAAGAACCGCTCGGAGTTCAGTTCCAGGTTCAGTTCTAGGTACTGCCCTGTACACAGTTCCACGAGCAGTTTGGAACACAGTTCTTGGTACTGTTTCGAGTATCATCCGAACATTAAGAATCGGTTCTGAGCACAGCCCTGAGTACCAAGTCTGGGTTCTGGTCCAAATACTGTTAAGGACGTTGAGTCTGAGTCCCAATCTGAATTCTATTTAGGGCACCAGGTCTGAGTCATGTTTTCTGAGTCAGAATTTCGGCAGCCCGAGTGTCTTGTTCAAAGGCAGTCTGATCATTCCCCCCCGTTCGTTTTCCTCCTTTTTTTTTTTTTTTTTTTTTACTGTTCAACCTTTGTTTTTGCCCGCTCAACTGTCTCTAACCACGAGAAGGTGCTGTGAGTTTTCCCGTCCGACCGATAAAAATCGACAGTATACTCAATAACACTCTGTCCTCTCTCCAAATCCAACGCAAGTTTTCTCATCATTTCAATCTGGGATTGCGAGACTCCGGTAAAGCCCTCTTCCCAGACTTCTGCTTTGCTTCGATGTAGTGAATAAGTAACTCTCACCGTGTTACTCTCAGTCCCTCTGTTTGGGCTTATTCCATTAGCCCTCAGAAACAAGAACGAGGAGTTTGCTTTCACTTTGTCGACAACCAATAGGGCTTGCGAGATATCTTCCTCTTGTGACTAGAGCACTTAACATATATGGCAGGTAACAAAGCTTACTGTTCTCGAAACTCCCGGGGAGACTTCAGAGGGAAATCGGATTTTGTGCACCCGACTAAAGGGGACAACAGAATAGGAGATTCTCTTGTTAATTATGTACTATGACTATTGTACGTATACGAAGCCCAGAGGTTTCGATACCCAGGTAGGGCCCGTTTAGTCAAAGGCTTCTCCTGATGACGGGAATGTCATGCTTCACGAGTGGGTTCATGCATTCAGCACAGTGAGTCCAAACGAGACTCGGTACGACCGGCTCAACCACTCGCGTCGCAGGATGTCCAGCGAGGGTGTCTGGGCTCAATTCTCAAGCCTCAATATAACTCACCCGGCCCCCTTTCATAGGCAGATTATAAGCACTACACCACTCTACACTCTAACCAAAAGGGGAACTGAGTCTTTCACTTAAACCTTCAGATTCCTGGTGCCAGATTAGTCTGTACCAAGGTTCAATGGAACAGGTAGGAACTAAATCTCTGAGAAAATAACCCTACTGCTCAGGGTACTGCTGATTACTTTAAGAGTCAACTGAAGGCAAGTGGGGGTGTACATAACACATTTTCACGGTATAATCAAGGCCACGTTAATAGTGACGAGGAATACAGACATTTTTTCTTCGAGTCAAATCTTGCCTCAACTTTTCTAAGTAGGCTCTCAGTCACCATCTAGTAGGAACTTAGCAAGAACATAAAAGATTTTTCTCAGAGCTGCCTTTCTTTTTCCCATCTAATCAAAAGTCAAAGCACAGGACACCAGCCAACAGAAAGCATCTCCACATTCCCTTTTTAACATATTAGCGGAAATAAGCCTAGGATATTCGACCAAGTATCTAATTGTAATCGCCAGGCCAACAAGTGCATCCAACCGAGCATTCGCCCACACACACATGTATCTGCAGAAATGTAGTCTTGCACCTGGTTTTTCTCAAGGTGCGAACGAACTCACACCATCATGGGTAACCACTTTATCAGAGTGAGCACATGCGAGTCTACGCTCTCGTACAACCATGCTGTCACTCGGTGCAGTTATGAGATACCGTCACGCAACGCAGTCACACTATGCGATCATGCGAGGCAGCCATGCAATGTAGTCACACAATGCGATCCTGCGAGGCAGCCATGCAAATGCAGTCACACAATGCAGTCAGGCAAAGCGATCATGCAATGCAGCCATGCAATGCAGTCACACAATGCAGCCAGGCAAAGCAATCATGCACCCTTGCCGCCACCCAGTGCAATCACGAGACACAATCACTTGGAACAGTCGGTGCAACCACACGGGTACAATCGCACAGGAGCGATAACGTGGCACAGGACACGCAAGAAGAAGGCTAAACGCCTCTTTGACGATGCCCTATGGTCTGATAGACCACTCAAAGCACAAGAGAAAAAAAATAATGTACCCAATAGACACGTGTAAAGTCACGCCAATATTAGAATATTCGATCTTTCTCAACCTCACCAATCACTCAAATTGGTAACCTGTACGTTAGACTCCTCCCGAAACCCGCAAGTTTGAGTCGTTATTATGAGTTAAGACTACTCTTCTGTCCACCAATTTACATTGTTTGCCGCTTATCCTTTGTTACGACGCAGTGTGCTTGAATAGCAACTATTAGTCACACTGACTAATTGAACTAAGTAAGAAGCAAAGATTGATGGAAAGGGGAAGGGGTAACTTTGCAACAGTGCGTCTTATCTGAAAGTTTGGCCAAGACAACCACGAAGAGGCACGTCATTGACCCTCGGTAGCAATGCCCTTTACAAGTTGTGAGTCAGATGGAGATTGAAAGGCAGGTCATCGTCAAAGTTTTTGCGGCAATAGGTAAGTGGCACCACTCTCCAAAAATGAGACCCCTATTCCTCATCGGTCTTGTCAGGCGTCTAGCTCAGTTACGGACTACCATTGCCTCGGACTCATCGGTGCGGACGGTAGGATTATACACTTGGATCTCTTAGACATATCCTACTTACTCAGTTAGCAACACTCACGCGCCCCTGGTCAAGTCCTCTTTTTGGTTTATTTCCTCAAGGGCCCCTCCGCAGCTAGCTCGTGGCCAATCAGATCATGCACACGTTGATCATAATAGATGCGCTAAGACCTCCCCCGCCTTTTTTTTTTTTTTTTTTTTTTTTTGCTTACGCAGGAGGGTGAGGCTCTCACCGGTCACGTACCAATTAACCGGTAGTTACAGCCTACGCACAAATGAGAAGACTGCTGACCCAAGTCCTAGACGGGAAGGGACTGTGCCCAGTGCGTAGCAAGAGGACCAAGTAGCTAATTGCACCACTCCCCATTGACTAGCCTCCAACCAAGTGACAAGACTAATGTGACGTGTTAATCCTTCGTAGCCACCCCAATCGCAAGCTGAAGGCAAAAAAGAGGGGGAGAGGAGAAAGGGGTGACGTCAACAATTATGCACTCTCAGTCGCGTCTCTCGTTTCTACGCTCACTACCCTTGTCTGATCCTACTCTAGAAGCACGAAGTGAACGATCTTCCGTAAGTTGCTTGTCAAGCCCCAAGAAAATGTCGACCTCGTCACTCAAACTCGGAGCTGTCAGCGTATATCGCATCTCGCAACTCCCTATTTCAAGAAACACTGGCCCCTTTAGAACARATAGCGGTGTSGATGGCAAGAGGTCCTCTCGTTCAGGCACAAACTMTAGTGCTTGGCARCGATACCTTTGCGAACTMTTATCRTACAGTGACRCGGGCTATTYCTMCTGCCCTCTTTTCCTTTTTGCTCAYCTTCCTTTTGAACCCCATCTYTTTTACTAGCCTCTGACCCAGGTAAACCGCACGCGACTAGCCTCAACTCCACCACCTCGAGTCGACATAAGTCGATGTCTGCAGGGAGGAAGGAGAAAGTGGCGCTCTTTTCCTACAGTTGAGTCAAGTCCAACGGTGAATCAGGTGTCATCTGCTAATTCCCTCTCCCCTTCAAGTAGCCAGCAAGTTGGCATGCACKTYGTGTCTACGCTCCCCTGCCTAGTWGCTTTCYGTTGTAACTCCCCCTCCCRCTTCCTTGACWRCCACGCCTTATTCTCCCCTCAGTTTCRCGCGGTCTAACGAGAAGTCGCGCAAGCTTGTACGAAAAAGGTTGACGTCAGTCGCGTCTCCACGAGCCCGTCCCRTTTTCGTTCGCACACACTCCTCTTCTTCGTTGACCGCCTTCTTGCTCTCTCTCCCTCTCTCTGGACACCACTGCCTTACACACGTCCTTTCCCCCTGTTTTGCTTCTCCCTTGTCCCGCGGCCCCTCGGCGTCCGTTGTCGAGAGCTGGCCTCGGGTCCTCTTTCCACTAACTCAGCGGCTCGGTGGTGCTTTTGGATTTCCTCGGGTCTGTTCCAGGACCTGAGGTCCGTCTCTCGGTCCGCCTCGCTCATTTCGCTTTCCCCACCTGAGTCTCTCTCATTATGTTGTTCCTCCCTTGTCTCGGTCCCAGTTGATGACTCGGTCTCATGATAGATGACCGTCACCCTCAAGCCCACGGTCACCCCGTCTCGTCTGCACCTCCGCTCCGCCCTGTCGCGCGCTTCGGAAATGGCAGCCTGTAGCCTTTGATCACCTCGCATCTCCTCCTCTCTCCCCTCTTCTATGCAGACCTTCAGTCGGACTACCTCTCCCCCATCATACTTCAGGGCCGTCGTAATCAGAGGGCCTTCACCCGACACTCGAACCCAGCGCACCGTGTGCCGCCAACACCCAGGCCTATAGCCGTGTAGTGCCATTGGCACTCAGGATAGCCAAGAACTTAATCTCCAGGCGCTCGTAGAGAGACGGCCCCTTACAGGCCCCGAAGCTCCGCCCTCCCTCTTGTCTCAGGCCCGCAGCGCTAGTGCAGCGGAAACACTCTGCGACCAAAAGTACTCTGCGACTAGTGTGCGTACAACTAAACTCTTCTCTTTTTTAGAGGTCGTAACTCAACGTTCTAAGGGAAGAGACCAGCTCTAGCCCTTTCAGAATTTTCCTTCACATTAGCAGTTTTAATATTTCCAAAACAAAAGCAAGGTAAAACTAAATAATTCGAAAACGAAAATTCAACGGTCGAAGTACGGCCGAAATCACTATGCTGCTACCGAGTCACTAATCATCACGGCGGGATGGCAACCCAATCCGGCATCCCATAATGAAATACTGACAAGCATTTTCCTTTCCTCAAAACACAAACGTTATCCTATGCCCGGCGGGTACCCGTGTCCGATGGCAAGGAGGGGGCTTATGACCCCCCACGAGGGGGTGATAGGCCTCCTACCGAAGCGGCCGCGGGCCACCCTTCTTTTGGTGCTTCAACGCGCGGCGCTCAATCTGAGCCCGTTTAAAGACGGAACGCCTGGGGCCGACCAACTCAGGCCGTGGACCACTGCCAGACACTTGAACCGTTGGCTTTCCCGCGAAGTGACCGATGATGAAAGGGAAAGCCACGTCCAAAACCGGTAAGGCAATAATAATAATTATAATAATAATAATAATAATAATAATAGTAATAGACAGGAAATCGTAGCATCTCAGTGACTTGCGGCCACTGGATTTTCCCCATACAAAAGCGGGTTTAAATTTTGGGCGTTTTATTTGTTTTTTTTCTTTTTTCTCTTTTCTTTTCCGACAACGACTTTCTGTCTCATGCACCTAACCCATAACTCGGCAACAGGGCACTCGGCGCGCAGTAGAAAAGACTGCGCCACCCCCTTCATCTCCGCGTCCCAGGGCGAACCCGGCAGCTACCATGAGCACAGGCCGGTAGTGCTCTGCTGTACAGCAGGGCGCCGAGCCTGCGTGGACCAATGGAAGTCCTGTGGCGCGCCCCTTTTGCTGAGGGCGAGCGCTAAAATAGGGTTGGTCCAAGCCGAGGCATCACTTGGATATATCACTATAGTAACAGGTCCGACAACAGTTCAACAAGCCACAGCAACAGAGCGAGGGACTAGCACCAGGCAGGGACTTGGTGCACAGAGGAGGGCCGGGATAGCGCGCCCTCCGAGACCGGTCCGTTTAATGATGATATCTTTAGGCCGTCGCCCTTTAATAATAATAAAAAAAAAAAAAAAAAAGGGGTACTGAGCGTGCAGTCACGATTTCAGATTAAAATCCAGCTCAGGCATCCCTCGATTACGACACATCCCCACCACCCGACCCTAATGGTAGGTTGTATACATTCACTATTTTCCTAGGTTTCACACAACATTAGCAAAATTGTGACTGAAGCGAATTTTCCCCAAACTAAAACAGTGACAGCGCCCTATAGTGGAAAGACCTGCAGGCTGACCTGCAGGCTGTCAGTCTGTAAGCTAAAAGCTTGATGATGCTTCCTGATATCTTCTATGGGGGAGTAACGTTGAGGACAGCAGCCTCAGCACCCTAGACCTACAAAAAAGAAGACCTGCAGGCTCTCAGCCTGTAAGCTAAAAGCTGGGTGATGCTTCCAGATATCCTCCATGCCGAAGTAATGTTGAAGGCCCCAGCCTCAGTGCCCTAGTGGAAAGACTTGCAGGCAACAAAAAAAAAAAAAAAAAAAAGACCTGCAGGCTCTCAGCCTGTAAGCTAAAAGTTGGATGATGCTCCCAGATATCCTCTATGGCGGAGTAATCTTGAGGACCGCAGTCTCTAAAGCAGTTTGTGATTGCATTTCAAACTGCGTTTTAGCAGTTTAGTCAGGGCCCGAGTTTCAAATGCGGTTGAAGCTCGGGCTGCCCTTTTTTAACAGTTCAGTCAGGGATGTGGCCCCTTTTTTACTTTTTTTTTTTTTTTTTTTTTTTGATGCACGTCAGGCGTGGCCGAGACATCTTGGCCGTGGCCCCGCCCCCGAAGAGATGCTTTTTATTTATTTTTTTGTCCCTCGGATGTGGCCGAGACATCTCAGACATGACCTCGCCACTCGACGGAGAAAAAAAAAGAAGAAAAAAAACGAAAAAAAAAAAGCAAAAAAAAGTGCCCACGTCGCTGACTGAACTGCTGAAAAAGGTAGAGATCTGCCTGTCTATGCCCCCAGTTCAATCCCTGGGGCTCCTGCCCACACGCGATTCCTCCCCTTTCCCCCCCCCCACCCACCCCCACCCCATACTCTCTTGAGATGCCCAGTTCCCTCCGGATCTGAGCAAGCACAACTGATCCACGTGGCTTCTAACCATTTTGGCTGTTCACCTTAGAATGCATGCGAGATATAAAAAAAATGTCTTCCAGAGGGTTGGCACCTCGAATGCAGCTACCGGGAAAATGCGCAGTCTTATCGTTCAAGACATCCGTTAAACCACCAGTACTTGGCCCAGCTATCCAGTCCGAGCCTCGGCCGACAGGTATGCCGAGCCTTGCCGAGGCTCGAACTACCGGGCACTAGCTTCCCGTAGCTGGTTGCAGAAGAACACGGAAAAAAAAAAAAAAAAAAAAAAAAAAAAAAAAAAAAAAAAACACCGAGAGAAATATGGGATATAGGGCCTCGTTAGACACTCCTTACGAGGTCCTTGAGCCACAAGGAAATTTCCTTGTGTATCTTACGGGAAATTTGCGGCGTCGTTCCACTCATCCTTGGGGACCTCCCCTGAGGATGTTTCCTTCTGGCGTGCTCGCGGCCGTTTTCATACGGAAATTAGTGGCCGCGGGGTCGGTGGTCCTTGGTCCACCGTCTTTTGTTTGTGTGGAGGCGGCGTGGTCCAGCGACGTGTGGCGGGAAATGGCATGAGGCGGGCGAGGGGGAAAGAAATTAACCCGGGGGCGTCAACGTTTGAAATTCGAATTATGAATGATGGCTGCGATGACGACAACGACGTGCGGCTGGCGGCGCAAAGACAGCGTACTGCTGAAACGGGCTCAGCGGCGGCGTCACTTCCATCCCCCGGCTGTTGCGAGTGCGCAGGCATCGTCGGGTGCGTCCATCATCGTTGACCTTCGCACACGTCGACTGCGCCTTGAAACACATTTCCGTCTGCGGGACTGCATCCAGAGAAAAGGGGCCAGCTTTCGACGGACGTCTTCGGCTTCTTCGTTGGGTGTGGAAGGACGACACACACGGCAGCGGAGCGACGGGTCCGTGTCCAGGTCGCGGCTATGGAGGGCGGCGGAGAGGGTGGTGGACGTGCGGTGTTGACGCCTCTTCAGCTGCAGGCCATGGCGGCGGCCGTGTCTACCGTTGTTCTTCGATGTCAGCAGGAGAGGGCGCTGGGACGACTGAAGGAGCAGTTGCGTGCGTGTAGACGGACGACATTGATGCACGCTCCAGACGATGGCCCCGACTTCGTGGTGACCTCGGAGGCTGTTGTTTAGCTGTGCTACGCATTGGGTTGCGGAGTGATTCCTCGAGTGACGCCAAGGTGGTGGATGAAGTCGTCGATCCATCCTGTCGCCGTTCTATGAAGATCTCCTTTTGCGAGCCGCGACAGGAAGTAGGCCGACGAAACACACGTGGAAGAAGACAACGATGAGAAGCAGCACGGCGATGAGGAGTAGCAGAGGCAGCCTGTGCAGCGGGTCGGCCACGTAAGGGCAAGGGAAAGGGCAGCAGCTCCACGTCAGCGGTCGACCATCTTGCGAAGAACTCCGTCGTGTTGTCAACGATCGCCCAGCGCAACAGACCGCATGACACCGGTCGGCGACGCCCGATTCGACGAACGGCGGCCTCACGCGGACGGTGATCGAGGGCAGGGATGTCCGTGCTCCCGTTCGATGGACCACGTCTGAACCACCCTCAAACCGAATTTGATGTCATTTGGAGTATTAGAATTTGTGTTGTGAAGAGTGGTGAAAATTGTGAAAATTTGATGAGAGTTTTTTTGCCAAAATTTCATGAAAATGCACTTTTGGCTTGCTGTTTTATATGTTTTTAATTTTTGTTTYTYTRTTTTGTTTTTATAATATGTKAGTRAGAAGTGCACTCTATACATCGGTATGAAGTTTGCTTAAAATGGCCTTATGGTTTTCTTATAAATTGAGGTGAAAAATGGGGGGCCGGTTAACCTCTTCTC
>BFEA01000642.1:69126-89863 GCA_003427395.1 Chara braunii
GTGTGTGYGTGTGTGTRKGYGYGTGGGCGCGCGAGTGTGTGTGCGTAGCATGTCTGTGTCACATGGGTTTCGCACGGGAACGACACGTCATACCCGCGCTGCTCCAACTAACTGCGTTGGCACACCGTGCGCAATATACAAAACATGAAAGCCTGAAGGCGATTTTCCACTGCGGCGGGGTAAAACCACTCGTGTGTCCATTTGTGGTGAGGGTAAAACCGAGATCGTTTTTTAAGCTGAAGTTAGCCAATTATGCGATGGTGGCGAAACGAAGCAAGGGGGGTGAGGGTGCCTCTTCATTTGAGTAGGCGTTCATGAACATTGCAACCATTTTCGAACCTCTTAAAATAATTTTAAAACAATTCACTACGCATGCATGTTTTCATAATGCAAACTCCAACAGGCCACAAAGAAGATACATACATCTCCAGAAAGCACCTCATCAATCCAACCCGGCGAGACCGGTAAAAGGACACGATATCATTCGGGAATTAGAAGAGATTCTGATAAAGGTTCGGCAATAGTTTCATAAGGAAGAGAAAAACAAAAGGAAGAAAAAAGGAAAGAGAGAGAGAAAGATACAAAAGGGGGGAAAAGGAGAGAGGGAGGGAGGGAGGGAGAAAGCAAGCAAGAAGAAAGAAGAACGAAGGAAGAATGTGAAAAGGAAGGGGAGAAGGAGAGGAAAGTGGAAATGAGAGAAGAGAGGCAGACAGTGCCAGACACTGCTTCTCTGAATCAGAAGAGGGAGAGCGGAGTGCATCTGGAAGCCAAAGCAATCAAGCATTAAGGGGGAAAAAAGGGAGTTCTCATAATCGAGACCATGAAAAACAGCTCAAACGAACCGATGAATAAGACCAGAACAATAACTACTTACACCGCACATCTCATTTTTTTTCTATCAATCGTCCATATGGTTCCACACAGGGTAAGAAGGGGGAATTGGACGGAAGAGGAAATGGGGAAAGGGCATGGGAAAAGGGTATATCACGCTTCAACTCTATCCTCCAGATCTAGCGCGCTCCTGTATCCGCGCGGATCATCTCGCCGAATTGCGGGAAGGGCGTGGCAATTCCCTAAAACATTTTTCTGCCCCATGCCACATGGGGCGTCGTCAGAGGGAGGGACATCTTCCATGATCTTTGGAAGGCGAGGGGGGTGAGGGGAGGCGAGGGGGGTGTTGTGAAACAAGGATGATGGACGGTTTTGAGGATGAGGGGCGAGGTCTGTTGAAGGGGGGAGGGGGGAAGAGGGTTCATGTGGCAAGGGATAGGGAAGGGAGTGAATGAAGTAGAGAAAGAAGAGGAAAGAGAGGAAGGAGAGGAATGCTAAAAAGGAGCATGACGAAGTCTCGACCGCCGATCTATGCTCCATCGTCCCTGTTCCTCGCTACTCTTCCTAGCTAATCCGCAAGCCCCCACGCGGCGCCGAGCTCAAAGAAAAGGCAGCAGCAGCATGCGGGGAAGGGAGTTATGAAGCAGACGGTCCTTCCCATCAGTAGCGCAAAGCGTTTAGCGGAAAGGCGAAGAAAGACTTTCTCGGAGAGGCATGCAACAAAGAGCGCGCAAGCTATGGTGAGATTCAGAAGCAGCGCAAGGAGGAGGAAGAGCAAGAAAGCAGTGTTACGCGCGAAGGGGCATGGGTGAGGCACAACAGGTTCGACGGGGTAGGTGGAGGCGGTCTGCATGACGCTTGGTCACGAAGGCAAAACCGGGAGAGTGCCACTTGTCGAGGACGTTACCACTTCCTCCAGCTCATGTTGTTCCTCCTTGAGGTCCTTGTCGTGAAGAAGTCCATACCGCCCGCTACCAAGCTCAACCCTCGCTTAACGCAAAACTGGAACGCACCGTGCTCTACCCGTTGTCGGAAACAAAAACCACACGATGGTCCGATGAATAGAACCTCTGCCATCTGTTCTGAAATAGCCACGGTGCCCAGCTGGGAATAGTACATAGTATTCGTGAAAACCAAATAAACGTAGAAAACCAATCAATCTTTATAGACCGGAGAAAACCAAAATTTTTCCACTCATTTTCTTTCCGCTGGTGCTACTTTTACACGTTGTATGTCGCACCTAGTGATGGAAAACATACCAAATCAAAGCTCTTGTTAGGAGA
Source organism: Chara braunii (assembly GCA_003427395.1). NCBI lineage: Eukaryota > Viridiplantae > Streptophyta > Charophyceae > Charales > Characeae > Chara > Chara braunii. Next base: position 71,241 of record BFEA01000642.1, read on the forward strand.
AGGTGATTAGTGAAACGAAAGCTTGTCCACGGAGCCTTATTTTTATGACATACAAAAACAGGTCAACAAGTGATCCCAAAAGCCGCTTGTAGTCGAGAAGTGAATTCTTTGCTCTGCTGAAACCGCGCAAATGTGACAATTCATTCCACAACACTAAATACCACTTACAAACTTAGAGGAAAGTTAAGAAAACCCAAGCACGGTAACGGTCATTCAAAAATGTATTGTGTTGTACGAAAGCAGGACGTCTTGGCATATGCACTTTTTGAGTCCTTTCATTAAAGAAGCAGAAAACAGATGCAGTTCAAGCATCCCGAATTCTGTTTGTAGTTCTGTAAAGCAAGCGGCAAAGACACACTAGGAAAAAAAAGAAAGCAAAGAAGCACTTTGGACCATGCGCTGACACTCGTGAGAAACCATACAAAAATTGAATATACCTACTATCTGTTTGATAAGATTGGGAGACTGTGTGCAACCATCTCATCTGTGGGTTCTTCGAGGAGGTACAGAGATCCATTTGCAGAAATAGGTAAAACGAAACTGCACCGGGCAGGAAGTGAGTAAGATAAGTTTGGATCAGGTTGGAAACTAGTAGCTACCAGAAATACTGTAAACCTGCAACACACGAGGATAAATGGCAAGCAGTTATGACATGATAAGCACCAACAAATCAGCAATTCAGAAAATATTCTGTATTTTACTTGGTAACGAGTAATCTCACGCGGCAGCAATCTTTTCTCGGTAATCATTTTCCAACAATCAGTTTTCAGCATTTACTTCTTGCCATCAGCCTTCAACATTAATTTCCAGCATTCAGTCTTCAGCATTAGACTTCAACACTCAGTTCTCAACATTCAGTTTCCAGCAAACAGTTATCTACAATCAGTTCGGTAACCAGCTCTCCAGGACCATCTAATCAACTTGTACTGGCAAGAATACTCTTAAGCACATTTCAGTCTACGCCGGTCAGTGAGTCAATGTTGGCCAGCCTCAATCGGTTCTCATGCAATGAGGCATTCCGTAATCAGTATGTTAGTGTTATTGGTTTCAGACAGGGAGATCTGTCAATCTTCATTGTCCAAACCAGTTTTGCTGATGACACTATCCATGATCTGAGGCCTTATCAGAAGAAGGGCAAGGAGGCTCATGAAATTTTCGATCGAGTCTGGATCTCAGCCACCGAATACCTTGAGCAGAGAGAGAGGGAGCTCGATGAGAGTGGCACTACGTTGATCCGCAGCTTCGGGCCGATGCTTTATACTGACTATCCTAGGCCTCTAGTCCCTTCTCTTCTCACATATGACACGAGTTGGCTGGAAGTGATTGGTTTGGCAAAGAGGTACATCTCTTCGACAGTGATCGACATTGAGGCACTGACCGAGCCCACCGAGTATCCCTATCTCAGACGAGGGGTCTTTTCAGTGGACGGAATGCCTACTTTGTGGGAGGAGTTTTGCTTCATGGTTAACTACCGTGTCATGTGCCTTGGATGGTCATGCTCAGCGCTTGCTGGCTACAGGTGACATTTTGTCATGAAGCCTCAGTTTCAGATTGTACGTGGGCGTGGGTCATGGCACCAGAAAAGATCATTGAAAAGAGAGATTGAGAGAGACTGACCAGAGGGATGAGTGAGGACTCTGGAGCGGTGCTGACCACGCTCGTTTATGTGTACTTTCTGAGATTATTATGAGTTCTCATTCTTCCCTCACTCAATTGCTCCTGTCTCTGCTCGAGTCAGTCAGTCTTATTTTCTGCATTATTTTTGTTTGRTGATTGTCTTCGTGGATGTTTTGTTACAGTTTGCAAAATCAGATTGACATAATTGATGCATGCATAACACCCCATAATTTTATGATTATTATTTACCTAATTCTCTGCTGTTCCGAATCAAAATAAAAGATTCCTAAGACCGGGAACCGACGAAAACCGCAATTGAAGGGTCTTGCTCGAAGCCGGACGCACACAACAGGAAGGGATTTGCATTATTTAATTTATTTTATTTATTGCAATCACATACAAAATCCTGCGTGACAGCCTGTTGGCCTTCCGGTCACTCGAAGTGGCCCGACTGGAAAAAGTGAGACAAAAATGCCGCCGTTGCCGGGGACATGGAAACATTTTCGTGTCCGGAATGAGTCTGGGTCATCATCATCTTTGAGCCTTGATAAGGACGTGAGAACTGTTGACATTTCTGTAAGCTTCATGTTATTTTATTTATTCTCATTTCAGTCCCAATTTTTTTGAGAATCACGACTGTTAACTGTGATTTATTTCTTCCTTGTGTGAGGTACAACACTGAATCCGGAAAATGAGATTGACATTATTGACTGGAGAGAATCGAGCTTGACAGCAGGTATGCCAAATTTTCGTCCAACACACTGAAAGAAAATTGAAAGGAAGAGAGTGGGACGAATGGGGACAGATGCTGGTCGACGATGCTCTGAGAGAATTGTCTAAATTTACTACACGAGGGATATTTCCTTACAGGTATGAGGCTTGTTGGAACTATCACTCTTGTGGTTCAACCATCTGCGTAGTGCTGACTCAGTTCTTGGAAGGAGATATCTATGATATTCGCCCCTATGTCAAGGAAGGAGGCGGCAATGATGGTGAGGATTTTAATTGGTTATGGGAGATTGTGATCCAATTTATCTATGATGAAAAAACAGACTTGATCAAGTAAAAGAGGAAAGTGGAATGAGGTGTAATGCCGGTAACATACAAGACTGTTCCAATCCCTCCTATACCTGACAACTATTATGATGGGACTAACTGGCTGCCAATAATCAACATGGTATTGACAAGGGAGAAAAAAAACGGTGGTAACGAGAGCTGAAGAGATTTCAGCAGAGGTAATCAGACAAAGAAGGTCAAATTTTGGCAGAGGTTCGGGTCAAAGTCAAAAGAAGGTTGAATGTCTCCTAAGGTCACTGAATACTCTAAGCAAGAGAGAGACATTTCCATATGAAGTTGTCAGGTATGAGATGCTCGAAAGCGGATGGGAGCAGGAACAATTATATGTACTGACATTCTATTTCACAGACCTGAATGTGTATGACGTAAGAATCTATGTCCCAAAGGAAAGAAGTGTTGATGCAGTGTATTGGAGATGCTGGGGATTTGCTGAAGAGGTAGTACTGAGAAAGAAAGAGAGGCTTGAGAGAGAGAACAAATGCTTCACTGGTTCGACCCGATTTACTATTTTTGATGGATTCTCATTCCCTCCCTTACCTGATATCAATCTATCTAAAAGCAATTGGTATGCCATTATAAAGTTTGCATGGAAAGTGAAGAGAGCCCAAAAAGAAAACTCTCAGTAGCCAGGATAACTATTGTGAGGGGTAAACTCTATGAGGTGATAGGGGACGATAATCCTTTTGTGATCCTCAGATATGAGATTTGTGAGAGAGGGTCCATAGTATTTCACGTCCAAGTGGTCAAATTCCTGAGTACAGGCATCTTGGACGTACGAATTTATGTACCAGCAGGCCTAGAAAGAGATATGACTACTTGAAGTGTCAGACAGATGCTTATATTAGTCTCATAAGAACCAAGGAGTGGATTGAAAAATTAAAAAGGAAGGTAACATGGGGAAAGAAGTAAGGCAATTCGAGAGGCTCCCTGAGTTCTTGATTGCTAAGAGATTTGAAGGCAGGAGAGATTGAATGCCTCTGTTGGAAGCCATTGCAGAGATTGGTAGAGCAAGAGAAAAAAACTCTATTATAATGATAAAATCCCTACTTTTGAGTGCCTTTGAACACAGATTCGAGATCTCTGATCATGTCCAACCCGAGATCTGTCTTTTCGATATTGCTTATGACGATTAGTATTGCCCTGTTTGATAGAACAGTTGACACTTGGGGTTGTGTTGGAAGGTAGGATAGTCAAGGTAGAGGGGACTCTTCGGATCTCAAATAGAAATCTCTCTACCCTGGATGAGTTTGAGTTCTTGCAACCTTTCTTAGATCGCATGAGAGATTCTGCCTTGAGATTATCACTGAGCAGACTGAGATAAGGTATCTCTTGAAAGTGGTGAAAGTGAAAACTATTGAGAGAGTATCATATCATACTTTTCAGGAACGGGTCTCTCTTGCAAGAAGGATCAACAGTGGGCTGCAAACGATGCAATTTGATTATGAAATTATAGACTTGACTCGATATTTTATGATTCGGGGTACTATAAAGGGGTATGACAGAAGGCTGAGTAGGGATGATGAGAGAGAGTTGATTGAAGATTACATTTGAAGGCTCATAAGGATTGTACTGCCTTTGATCACTACCCAATCCATTATTGCTTATACCTTATATGTACAGAACTTTCAAGGGGTAGAGCAGATAAGAGAAGAAAGAAACGAGCCTGTATCCCTTGCGAGAAGAGTAAGAGACTGAGGGGCAAGGAAGGAGAGGACAAGAGTGACAAAGGGAGAGAAGAGGATATTTGGGAAAAATTTATGGTCAAGATGGCAGGGCGAGCAAGACCGAGTACCTCAGCATGGATCAATGAAGAGGTCTTGGTTGGGGTTATACGGGAACTGGTCGAGAGAGTTGATACAATCAAAGGGGGGTCAAATATTGCAAGAGCAAAGAGGCCAGATGAGAGAATTCCCTGCTTCAGAGGACCTCAAGTTAATGACTTTGTGGATGAGTAAGAGTTATTTGGACTCAGTTATGGCTGGACAGATAAGCAACGGCTTACGCACCTTCTATCTTATTGTGACACTGATTCGAGGTTGGCAGTTCAGGAACTAATGGAAGGTGCTACTACTTGGAAAAAGGTCAAGGAGAGACTGAAAAAGGAATTTGAGAAAGATTCAGTTCCAACCACAACTAAGGACCTACTTAATATCAGAAGAGCTAAATACGACACTTTCAATGTTTTTCTTCAAACCTTTATCCGAACAGCAAGAAGAATTTCATATTTGGATGAAGCTCAGAGATGCCATATATTTTTGACAAATTTTACTGACACTGAAAGACAAACAGTTCTTAATCAAGATCAACACTATCCTCTCAGATGGAATGAAATGGTTGCAATCATAAGAACTCTACCTACTGTCTCCCATAAGAAATAGTCATTGGATCAGATCAGTACCTTGGCCAAGGATTGGGAGCCTGAGAATGGAATGAATAGAGAAAGCAATCTAACTGCTGAGAATATTTTTCAAAAAGTGATGGCTAACTTCATGCCTGCAAGGCCTGCAACTCATGCTATGGATGACAGGGAAAAAAAAAAGGTTGAAAGTGAGGAAGATGACGAYGATGATGATGACAACGAAAATCATGGTAAGAAGGGGGATTCGTCCAGAACCAAAAGGAATGGGAAGAATGGTGATGGAGGGAGCAGGGAGAGAAGAAAATATGATGAGCGTCCTAAGAGAAGTTTTGTCTTCTACTATTGTGGTGAAGGAGGTCACGCTACCACCTATTGCAAGCCTTTTGAGGAGGATGTAAGGAGTGGGGTGACAAAGAAAGATGCGAAGGACCATGTCTGTGATAGTTCATGGAATAAGTTGGATCCCAGACATCCGGGAGGTATGCGACTTCTTGCTCTTAAACATGATGAAAAGATAAAGATTAAGAAGAAGAGAAAGGCCAATGTGAATGTTCATTTCCTCACAGGACACTTACCTAATGAACTGGTACAAAGAGCAAATGACCCTTATACCACGATTGAGTTGTCTCTGCAGTCCTTAACATTGACAGAGTGTGAGCCTAGTGAGGCATCAACAAGTGAGTCTCCATTGGGAAGGAACCCAACTTTTCTCAATCCTTCTGGATTAGTAGAGTCCTCTTCCAATGAAATAGTCCATCTCCTGGCTAACATGATGTCATTCCCTGGTGATCTACTCCCATAACTTATCATGAAACCCAGTGTCAGGGTTGGTGAGGTAAGGAACCACCAAGCTCGTATGACACCTCAAATGATAGAAAAAAAGAAAAGAAAGAAGGCTGGGGAATCACTTATCGACATCCTTGATGATCCTGAACCGGAACGTTCACAGGAAAAGAATGAACAGGGAAGAAAGAGAAAAATTATTCTTAAGAGTGATTTGGATGATGAGACTGTAATTTCTGATGTAATTGCTAATATGTTGGAAGAAACGGAAGTGACATTGTCTTTCAAGGAGGCAATGATACTAGCACCCAAACTGAGAGACGAGTTAAAAATGTTAATTGAGAAGAAGAAAATGGAAGTTAATTATTTGGGGTCAGTCTTTCCCAACCAAGTGAGTAGATCACTACCAGGTTGCAAGATGAGATTTGCAACCATGGGTTGTGGGCATCTTACAATTCGCATTAATCAGGTGAAGATTCTAACCCTAGTAGATTATGGGCCAGAGATGATACTTCTTTCACGAAGAACGATGGAAGCATATAATTTATCTATTGACAGACATGCACAAAATGTACTGAGTAATATTGCAGGAGAGATGTTCGTGGCAGGATTTATTGATAATTTGCCTATCAAGGTTGGGACAATGACCGTGGAGTTACTGAGTTTTGTAGTACCGGATCTGGATCATGACTGTATCTTGGAAACTCCATTCTTGTATAGGATGAAGGTGGTCCAATTTTTCAGTCATGAGGGGTCATCTTGGATCAGGTTACAGGATTCCGAGACTGCTCAAGAGCAGACCTTTATGGTTGGTACGAAAAATTATTTCAAGCATTAATTATCTGCTAATTCGATCATGGGGGAGGAATCTGCCGAAATGGCTAGGAGACTATAGGAGGAAGGAAAACGAGAAGCAAAAGAAGAGATTTTAGTGGGAATCAATCAAGTTTCGAAAATGATAAAAACCCTTGGTAAACTCGAGGATGAGGATAGACAAATTGAAGCTTTCAAGAAAGCTGTAGAGACCGCTAAGGGAGGAAAGATGAAATTGAGATTTGCATCGACTCACCCTTTTTTAGGAAAATAGCCACTGGGTCAAAAAAAAAATATAAGCCCAAGGGGGTGAAAAAAAAAACAGTGACGGTCCTAATAGAAAAAAATTATGATGAGGCTTTGGAAAAAGATAAAAAAATTATGAGAGCATTGAGGGAATTAACAAAACTAGAGAATAGGGTCACCAAAGAGAGGTTTTACACAATGAAGATAGACTCAGGTCAGTTTATCCTGCCTAAAGAGAAAGAATATATCTTCAGGATGTGTAAGGAATTCTCTGGTGCTTTCTCCTTCAATGATGAAGAGAGAGGGCGATTGGATGTGGACATGATCAAGATGGTCAAGATTTGGACAGTTGATCATGTTCCATGGAATGATAGACCAACCAAGTATGCCTTGAAGGAAGAGGCAGAAGTTGTGAAATATCTTGACAAAAAGATTGCATCTAATGTTGCTGAACCTGCTGATGGACCGTATGCCAACCACTGGTTTTATTTTTGGAAACCAGGGGGCGGGCTAAGATGGATACAAAATCTTCAGAAGCTCAATTCTGTGACGGTACGTGATGCAGGTAGTCTTCCTAATGCTGATCTCCTCGCTGAATCCTTTGCTGGTTGATGTATTTATTCTCTAGTTAACCTGTATTCTCGCTATGATCAGTTCCCTATTGATCCCACTAGCCGGCCAATGACTGTCATGCACACGCCAATGGAGTGTGTTCAGATGTGTGTGGTACCTCAGGGTTGGAGTAACGGAGTGGCAGTGGTTCAAAGGGATATAATCAAAGTCATGCAGGATATTTCTCCTGAAATAACCAGTCCCTACATTGATGATAATCTTGTAAAAGGACCCTTGGTAATAGATGAGACTTTGGTCGCAAGGGGAGTCAGAAAGTTTGTCTGGGAACATGCTGAAGGAGTAAAGATGGTCCTAGAGAGACTTCAGAAGTATAATCTGACTGCCAATGGACCAAAGTCCCTTCTCTTCCAACCAGAAGTGATAATCTTGGGCTTCAGATGCTTCTCCAAGGGTAGGAGTCCAGATCCCAAGAAGATAGACAAGATCTTGAATTGGCCTCTGCCTCTCAAAAGAGTGACAGACGTCAGGAGCTTCTTGGATTCTGTGGATTCTAGAGGATTTTTATTCCTCATTTTGCTGCCCTTGCAGAGCCTCTGAGGGAAATGGTAAGGCAAGATGCTAACTTAGCATGGAATGATAAAAGACAAGCCGCAACAGAAGCATTGCAAGAAAAACTAAGAGATAGTGGTGTAGTGCTGGGAGTACCATATTATGATGATGAGGAGACAAGACCTTTCATCATTGAGGCGGATGGAGGATTAGTTGCTCTGGGTGGAGTGCTTATTCGGAAAGATGAAAATTGGAGAGAAAGACCTCTAAGATTTGAAAGCAGAACCCTCAATTCTACTGAAAGAGGGTACACGCAATTCAAGAAAGAGCTATTGTCGATCATTCATAGCCTCATGTGCTTCATACACTACGTTTTGGGAAGGAGATTCATCCTGAGGACTGATGCATCTGCTGTGATAGGTGCAATTAAAAAACATCAACAGGTAGATCCAACAGTCAGCAGGTGGATCGCTTTCATCTGGACATATGATTTTAAGCTGGAAAAGATCCCCACTGAGAAAAACAGAGCGGATGACTTAAGTCGGATTGAGTGGCGAGATGAAGAAGAAGAATATGTGAACGGAAAGATTGAAGAATCTGCGTATGTTGATAATCTTCTTAATGAGAAAGATGATGAGGACTAGGGGGTGCCATGCTCCTACAGGTGGAATACATGGCCAGAGGAAAGAGAGAGTTGGGGAGAGATCCCTAGTGCGTACATTTATGAATCGATTCTTGGGAAAGAGGAAGAAGATGAACCGAACGATTGGTATGCTAAAGTCAATGCTGCAGCAGTGGCTGCTCATGAGGTTGGGGAAAGTTCAGGTTCAAAGGAAGAAGAAGAGAGTGAAAAGAAGGAAGAAAAAATATTTTTCTCCTTTGAAGAATATGATGAAAATTATCAAGAGATTGACAGAAAGATGGAAAAAGAGCAACTAAAAGAATATTACTGTAAAGATTTAAGGAAGAAATTCAGACTAAAAAGATGACATCTCTTTGTGGATGGTAAGGGAGGCCTACCTCCACTAAGAGTGGTCTATGGTAAAGAGAGACAGTTAGAGATAATTGTTGCTCTACATGAAGGGGTTGCCGGTGGCTACAGGGTTGCTGAGGCTACTTACTCCAAGACTATCAAACTCTACTTTTGGCCTGGCATGAGAGACATGATTTTCAGATACTGTAAAATTTAATCATGTGTCTTATGTTAGAAGAGGTCTACCACAAGGATGATTGAACCCCTATTTCCTACAATCCTGGTAGAGCCAGGTAGTAGAGTTCATCTGGATCTCATCACTATGCCTCCAGACAAGGGTGGGATGAGATACATACTAAACATGAGAGATAATTTCTCTGGATACGTTGAGGCAAAAACTCTGAAAAGGAAGACAGCCGAACAAGTGGCTGATTGGATAGAGGAAGTCTATCTCAGGTATCCTTTTATCAGAGAATTTGTTTCAAACAGAGAATAAGAATTAAGAAATGAGGTCGTCAGAAGAATTACACTCAGATTGGGTGTCAGAATTCGATATGTGACTACTTACGATCCTCAAGCGAATGCGCATGTTGAAAGACGTCACAAAACTCTGAAAGGTTCATTGGCCAAATGGTGTGAAGGGAAACTCAGTAACTGGTCAAAGGTGTTGAGAGCTGCTGTATATGCTGATAATATCACAGTCAAGAGGACTACTGGTTACGCACATTTTACTCTGTGGTACGACCGATATGCTACTCTGTGGTACGACCGATATGCTACATTGCCTGCCGATATGCTACATTGCCTACTGAGAGTATTGATATGCTACATTGCCTACTGAAGTCAAGAAAGTGACAGGGATTATTCTATTCCAGAACTTCTTCAGATCAGAATGAGGCAGATATCTGAAGTTGATCAAGTAGTGATGGATGCAACAGAGAGAATGACATCCAACAGGCTATCAGATCAAGAAAGATGGAACAAGAAAAAATATATAAGAAAAAAAAAATTGAAGATTGGAGATGTTGTCCTTCTGTTTGACAGTTCTCTTAAGACACAACGGGCTAAAAGGTTGGAGCTCAGATGGCTTGATCCTTACAGAATCACGGGAGAGGCAGAAATCAAAGTTTATGAGATTTTAGAGATGGATGGATCCAGGGTTCATGACATTGTATCAGGGTCAAGACTTCGTAAGTTCATCTTCAGAGACCCTGACTTGATCCCTACAGTGACTCCAAAGAGAGGGAAGAGAAGTCAACCATCCAAGTAGAAGAACGATCATAGAGGACTGAGAGAGAGTACAATAAGACACTAAGACAGTGAGGCTCAGTTATCAGCAGAGAATGATCATTCTTGCATAGTCAATTCAAACATTTCAAATTTCAGTATTTCAGTTTTAGTGCTTCAGTTTCAGCATCTCAGTTACAATATTTCAGTTTTCAGCAAGTCATTTCATTATCTATTTCAACAAGCAACTGAGTTAATGGGACTATATCTTTGATGCAGTGCTGCAGTCGTTCCATTTGTGTCAAGTCCTGAGAGTGGGGAATAACTGTGAGTACAGTTCTGGGAGCATTGACATAGTGTCAAGATCTGAGAAACTCATGGCTGTGGCACGTCAAATGATATAAGCAGTATTATTCTTATCACAAAGAGAAAACATGATGGGCATAAAGAAATTCAGTTCTGTCTGATTGAAAGTTATCAGCAGAAGGACTCCTTGTCTCTGACTAAGTTGTTCATCAAAGAGATTCAGACGAAGGCAGGCATAAAGAAGTTCAACTTTACTTGACCGAGAGTGATCAGTAGAGGGACTTCATGCTTCTTGGCTAAGGGTCTGTCTTCACTCGAATGAGGGAAGGGACCTCTCTGAGATCATTGTTTCAGTATTTCCTTGAGACTAACGAGACGTCTTTCGGAAAAGAAATCCCAGTTGAGGGAAGGGACCTCTCTCGAGCTAGCACTAAGTTCGTTACTTGAGGCTGAAGGGAGGTCTCTTGCGAATCCTTAATGTTGGCTAACATGTTATTGTTCAGTGCCTCTCGAGACTGAAGGGAGGTCTCTTGAGAAATGTTTGTCCTGTTATGGGGAGTGAGTAGTCTGCTTGTGCGTTATGATATGCTTGCCTGATTGTCTGTGCCTGGGGTTTTCTTCTCTAACCTAAGGGTGCGTTGATTGCCGGGGCCACCTAGAGCCTTACCACGGTAGGTTGCAATCTGGTGGGGTCAGCAGGTCCCCGACGTGAATGTCAAATTCCGCAGTCAGCTGAGGCTAAGACTCTGGGAGTCTGGCCTATGAGGCTGAAAGGGGTCTGCTGGAACCCTACCGTAGTCAGAGGATGCAATCCAGTGAGGTTAGCCAGAGCTTGGAACTGTGGTTAGACCAGGTCCCACGTTCGAAAATCTGGGCGGGGTAGCCAGCGCCCTTGGCAAAAAACTGGTAGGTGAGCCGGTCCCTGACCGCAGTGGTCAAATCCGGATTCGGGATGGTCAGACTGACCGGACGTCTACTGTCATAGGGTAACCAGACCCCTAATAGTCTGGGTGTCTTGGCGAGAGTGCCAAAGGGCTGTCATACTCGAGTAGTGGGTATCATTGGTCCTGACCTGGACGCAGGTCAAAGGAGCTGTCAAGACAGATGGTCTCACTAGTCCTGGCCTGAGGTGGGCCGAATGAGGTATGTCAGGCTGACGAGACGTCTGGCATTCCTGGCCAGTGGTGGGCCGAAAACAAGGCACTTGATAAACCCTAGGTGTGAAGAGTTGTTATGTATTAATCATTATTTATTATTTTATTTATGGGTTTTTATTTTAGTTTGTTAATGCTTCACTGCTGGTTGTCAGAGGATCTGCTTGCTGGGGCATGGTCGTTGTCTGTGGGACTTGCTGATTTTGCAGGTATACAAATATTTATCTGAAGTTCTCAGACAAGAGAAAAGAAAGAGGGTTTGGTATCCCCTCCCTTTTATCTGAGAAGTTGACGAGACGCCTCACTCAGATCAGAGAAAAAAAAACAAGGGTTTGGTATCCCCATCAGGTGCTCGAGAAGCTGAGAAGACGTGTCACTCGGACTAGAGAACAGAAAAGAAGGTTTGGTATGCCCTATTCCAACATGACAGACAGAGTAAGTACCCCCGGTACTGGGGTCATCCCTGGCATAGATGCCTGATCAAGAACTAAGGTAACCTCCATGTGAAGGACCAATAGTTGAACAAGTCGAGTAAGCAGACAAAATTCTTCTTAAAATTTTATTTGGTGGCCGACAAGCGGCCTGGTTCACGAGGAACCTGCATCCCTGACCTTAAGTAAGCCAAACTCTCAGGCCTGGGACGCTATGAAGTGGACTGGATTGAGAATTTTATGAGGCAAAAATCAGATTTAAAAGGCTGAAAAGAAGTCACGCTTATATAAGACATAAAAAACAGCCATGAACTCGAGATGGAAAAAAAAGAGGAGAGAGAAGATGCTGAAGAGAATGCAGTGACTGGGATGATGGAGTGATGAGACGACACATGGGACTGAAGGAGGCGGAGCTGGCACTATGGCCTTGCTTACTGCCGGAGTGGAAGGAACCCTAGGGATGTAAGGGGGTGAAGAAGCGCTGGGAGTGCCATAGCGTGCGTCGAATTTCTTGCGAAACAACTCCATCCTGTCAGGGGATGGAGTTCTCTCATACCACCCTCCCAACGAGTAGCGAGGGTACGGCCTTAAATGGCCATAGCCTCGTGGCTCCTCTTCTTCCTCCTCCTCTGAGCTATAATCCCGCCGTGCCCTAGCTGGCGGTTCTTCTTTTGCCTTCCCTCCTCCTTTGCCTCAGGCATGATGTAGAATGAGTGACTTCTAAGAGAAGAAGATAAGGAACAAGTGATATAGCACTAAGGGAGGGCTATGAGTACCACAACGATAAAATGGATTATAAGAGTGAGAGATCCGGATATAAAGAACTACAACGAACTATATACGAAAGAAAGTGAACATTCAAGAAAGAGAGTCAATGCATAAAGAGGAGATGAGCATTAAGAGAGGAGACTAGCGCCGAAGGAGATAATAAGCGCGAAGGAAGAAAAGACTAAAAGCCAAGGGAGAAAACTAGCGCCGAGGCGCCAAACGGGGAGGCTAGATTAAAAAATGGGGATAAGCGCAAGAGGAAAAAGGAAGACGATCGTGGAAAAGAAGGTGAACGCGGCAAGGGAGAGATGACTAGTGTGGGAAGAGAATAGGCGAGCGCTGAGAAAAGGAAGGGCCAACGTGATTACTGAAGGAAAGAGTGAGCTCTAAAAGCTAGGCGGAAAAACTAACTGCGCAGAGTCGCAGTGCGGGTACCACGGTGAGTCGTTAGTAGGAATGCATGAAAGTGCTGCTTGCTCTCGCTGGTTTCTATATTGGAAGCGCGACGCGGACGCCAACTAGAGTCACAACAAAAGTGAATGAAAATTATATTGGTTGTCACGGTTTTTATATCGAACCGTCTCAAAAGTTTCGACCCAGCGGGGACGCTAGGTGGGGGGTTGGTATTATGTCGGAGGGCGCGGTATCCCGACCCTCCTCTGTGCACCAAGTCCCTGCCTGGTGCTAGTCCCTCGCTCTGTTCTTGTGGCTTGTTGAACTATTGTCGGACCTGTTACTATACAGATATATCCAAGTGATGCCTCAGCTTGGACCAACCCTGCTTTAGCACTCGCCCTCAGCAAAAGGGGTGCGCCACAGGACTTCCATTGGTCCACGCAGGCTTGCGCCCTGCTGTACAGCAGATCACTACCGGCCTGTGGTCGTGGTAGCCGCCGGGTTCGCCCTGGGACGCGGAGATGAAGGGGGTGGCGCAGTCTTTTCTACTGCGCGCCGAGTGCCCTGTTGCCGAGTTATGGGTTAGCTGCATGAGACAGAAAGTCGTTGTCAGAAAAGAAAAGAGAAAAAAGAAAAAAAATAAATAAAACACCCAAAATTTAAAACCGCTTTTGTATGGGGAAAATCCAGTGGCCGCAAGTCACTGAGATGCTACGATTTCCTGTCTATTATTATTATTTTTATTGCCTTACCAGTTTTGGACGCGACTTTCCCTTTCATCATCGGTCACTTCGCGGGAAAGCGAACGGTTCCAGTATTTGGCTGTGGTCCACGGCCTGAGTTGGTCGGCCCCAGGCGTTCCGTCTTTGAACCGGCTTAGATTGAGCGCCGCACGTTGAAGCCCCAAAAGAAGGGTGGCCCACGGCCGCTTCGGTAGGAGGCTTATCACCCCCTCGTGGGGGGTCATAAGCCCCCTCCTTGCCATCGGACACGGGTACCCGCCGGGCATAGGATAACGCTTGTGTTTTGAGGACAGGAAAATGCTTGTCAATATTTCATTATGGGATGCCGGATTGGGTTGCCATCCCGCCGTGATGATTAGTGACTCGGTAGTAGCATAGTGATTTCGGTCGTACTTCGACCGTTGAATTCTCGTTTTCGAATTATTTAGTTTTACCTTACTTTTTATTTTGGAAATATTAAAACTGCTAATGTGAAGGAAAATTCTGAAAGGGCTAGAGCTGGTCTCTTCCTTTAGAACGTTGAGTTACGACCTCTAAAAAAGAGAAGAGTTTAGCTGTGCGCACACTAGTCGCAGAGTACTTTTGGTCGCAGAGTGTTTCCGCTGCACTAGCGCTGCGGGCCTGAGACAAGAGAGAGGGCGGAGCTTCGGGGCCTGTAAGGGGGCCGTCTCTCTGCAAGCGTCAAGAGATTAAGTTCTTGGCTATCCTGAGTGCCAATGGCACTACACGGTTATAGGCCTGGGTGTTGGCGGCACACGGTGCGCTAGGTTCCAGTGTCGGGTGAAGGCCCTCTAATTACGACGGCCCTGAAGTATGATGGGGGAGAGGTAGTCCGACTGAAGGTCTGCATAGAAGGGGGGAGAGAGGAGGAGATGTGAGGTGATCAAAGGCTACAGGCTTCCATTTCCGAAGCGCGCGACAGGGCGGAGCGGAGGTGCAGAGGAGACGGGGTGACCGTGGGCTTGAGAGTGAAGGTCTTCTTTCACGAGACCGAGTCATCAACTGGGACCGAGACAAGGGAGGAACAACATAACGAGAGAGACTCAGGTGGGGAAAGCGAAATGAGCGAGGCGTACCGAGAGACGGTCCTCAGGTCCTGAAACAGACCCTAGGAAATCCAAAAACACCACTGAGCCGCTGAGTCAGTGGAAAGAGGACCCGAGGCCAGCTCTCGACAACGGACGCCAAGGGGCGGCGGGACAAGGAAAAAGCAAAACAGGGGGAAAGGACGTGTGTAAGGCAGTGGTGTCCAGAGAGAGGGAGAGAGAGCAAGAAGGCGGTCAACGAAGAAGAGGAGTGTGTGCGAACGAAAAYGGGACGGGCTCGTGGAGACGCGACTGACGTCAACCTTTTTCGTACAAGCTTGCGCGACKTCTCGTTAGACCGCGYGAAACTGAGGGGAGAATAAGGCGTGGYWGTCAAGGAAGYGGGAGGGGGAGTTACAACRGAAAGCWACTAGGCAGGGGAGCGTAGACACRAMGTGCATGCCAACTTGCTGGCTACTTGAAGGGGAGAGGGAATTAGCAGATGACACCTGATTCGCCGTTGGACTCCACTCAACTGCAGGAAAAGAGCGCCACCTTCTCCTTCCTCAGTGCAGACACCGACTTATGCCGACTGGAGGTGGTGGAGCTGAGGCTAATCGCGCGCGGTTTACCTGGGTCAGAGGCTAGTAAAARAGATGGGGTTCAAAAGGAAGRTGAGCAAAAAGGAAAAGAGGGCAGKAGRAATAGCCCGYGTCACTGTAYGATAAKAGTTCGCAAAGGTATCGYTGCCAAGCACTAKAGTTTGTGCCTGAACGAGAGGACCTCTTGCCATCSACACCGCTATYTGTTCTAAAGGGGCCAGTGTTTCTTGAAATAGGGAGTTGCGAGATGCGATATACGCTGACAGCTCCGAGTTTGAGTGACGAGGTCGACATTTTCTTGGGGCTTGACTGGCAGCTTACGAAAGATCGTTCACTTCGTGCTTCTAGAGTAGGATCAGACAAGGGTAGTGAGCGTAGAAACGAGAGACGCGACTGAGAGTGCATAATTGTTGACGTCACCCCTTTCTCCTCTCCCCCTCTTTTTTGCCTTCAGCTTGCGATTGGGGTGGCTACGAAGGATTAACACGTCACATTAGTCTTGTCACTTGGTTGGAGGCTAGTCAATGGGGAGTGGTGCAATTAGCTACTTGGTCCTCTTGCTACGCACTGGGCACAGTCCCTTCCCGTCTAGGACTTGGGTCAGCAGTCTTCTCATTTGTGCGTAGGCTGTAACTACCGGTTAATTGGTACGTGACCGGTGAGAGCCTCACCCTCCTGCGTAAGCAAAAAAAAAAAAAAAAAAAAAAAAAGGCGGGGGAGGTCTTAGCGCATCTATTATGATCAACGTGTGCATGATCTGATTGGCCACGAGCTAGCTGCGGAGGGGCCCTTGAGGAAATAAACCAAAAAGAGGACTTGACCAGGGGCGCGTGAGTGTTGCTAACTGAGTAAGTAGGATATGTCTAAGAGATCCAAGTGTATAATCCTACCGTCCGCACCGATGAGTCCGAGGCAATGGTAGTCCGTAACTGAGCTAGACGCCTGACAAGACCGATGAGGAATAGGGGTCTCATTTTTGGAGAGTGGTGCCACTTACCTATTGCCGCAAAAACTTTGACGATGACCTGCCTTTCAATCTCCATCTGACTCACAACTTGTAAAGGGCATTGCTACCGAGGGTCAATGACGTGCCTCTTCGTGGTTGTCTTGGCCAAACTTTCAGATAAGACGCACTGTTGCAAAGTTACCCCTTCCCCTTTCCATCAATCTTTGCTTCTTACTTAGTTCAATTAGTCAGTGTGACTAATAGTTGCTATTCAAGCACACTGCGTCGTAACAAAGGATAAGCGGCAAACAATGTAAATTGGTGGACAGAAGAGTAGTCTTAACTCATAATAACGACTCAAACTTGCGGGTTTCGGGAGGAGTCTAACGTACAGGTTACCAATTTGAGTGATTGGTGAGGTTGAGAAAGATCGAATATTCTAATATTGGCGTGACTTTACACGTGTCTATTGGGTACATTATTTTTTTTCTCTTGTGCTTTGAGTGGTCTATCAGACCATAGGGCATCGTCAAAGAGGCGTTTAGCCTTCTTCTTGCGTGTCCTGTGCCACGTTATCGCTCCTGTGCGATTGTACCCGTGTGGTTGCACCGACTGTTCCAAGTGATTGTGTCTCGTGATTGCACTGGGTGGCGGCAAGGGTGCATGATTGCTTTGCCTGGCTGCATTGTGTGACTGCATTGCATGGCTGCATTGCATGATCGCTTTGCCTGACTGCATTGTGTGACTGCATTTGCATGGCTGCCTCGCAGGATCGCATTGTGTGACTACATTGCATGGCTGCCTCGCATGATCGCATAGTGTGACTGCGTTGCATGACGGTATCTCGTGATTGCACTGAGTGAAAAAATGGTTGTATGAGAGCGGAGGCTCGCATGTGCTCACTCTGATTGAGTAGTTACCCATGATGGTGTGAGCTCGTTCGCGCCTTGAGAAAAACCAGGTGCAAGACTACAACTCTGCAGATACATGTGTGTGTGGGCGAATGCTCGGTTGGATGCACTTGCTGGCGGGGTGATTACAAGTAGATACTTGGTCGAATATCCTAGGCTTATTTCCGCTAATATGTTAAAAACGGAATGTGGAGATGGTTTCTGTTGGCTGGTGTCCTGTGCTTTGACTCTTGATTGGATGGGAAAAAGAAAGGCAACTCTGAGAAAAATCTTTTATGTTCTTGCTAAGTTCCTACTTGATGGTGACTGAGAGCCTACTTAGAAAAGTTGAGGCAAGATTTGACTCGAAGAAAAGATGTGTGTATTCCTCGTCACTATTTACGTGGCCTTGATTATACTGTGAAAATGTGTTATGTACACCCTCACTTGCCTTCAATTGACTCTTAAAGTAATCAGCAGTACCCTGAGCACTAGGGTTATTTTCTCAGAGATTTAGCTCCTACCTGTTCCACTGAACCTAGGTACAGAGTAGTCTGGCACCAGGAATCTGAAGGTTTAAGTGAAAGACTCAGTTCCCCTTTTGGTTAGAGTGTAGAGTGGTGTAGTGCTTATAATCTGCCCATGAAAGGGGGCCGGGTGAGTTATATTGAGGCCTGAGAATTGAGCCCAGACACCCTGGCTGGACATCACGCGACGCCTGACGTTCCCATCACCTGGAGAAGTCTTTGACTAGACGGGCCCTACCTGGGTATCGAAACCTCTGGGCTTTGTATACGTACGACAATCATAGCACATAATTAGCAAGAGAATCTCCTATTCTGTTGTCCCCTTTAGTCGGATGCACAGAATCCGATTTCCCTCTGAAGTCTCCCCGGGAGTTTCGAGAACAGTAAGCTTTGTTACCTACCATATATGTTAAGTGCTCTAGTCACAAGAGGAAGATATCTCGCAAGCCCTATTGGCTGTCGACAAAGTGAAAGGGAACTCCTCGTTCTTGTTTATGAGGGCTAATGTAATGAGCCCCAACAGAGAGACTGAGAGTAACACGGTGAGAGTTACTTATTCACTACACCGAAGCAAAGCAGAAGTCTGGGAAGAGGGCTTTACCGGAGTCTCGCAATCCC